>LPNX010295224.1:257745-388643 GCA_001517045.1 Pseudotsuga menziesii | reverse complement strand
ATAAGTCAAGAATATTACTAGATGTAAGGAAGCTTGAATATGCTTGTTTTATGCTACATTGCAATAACCTATATCGTATTTAAATGGACATTTTTTAATTATTTTTGTTTTAATTTCTTTCAAATTGTAATTATATTCAAAATATTTAACTAAAAAATATTTTTTTTCAATTTAAAATAATTAAATTTATTTTAAATTTAAATTATAAATTTATAATAAAATATAAATAAACTATTCTCACAACAATGATATTAATTTATAGTTTTATAAGCTATTATTTCTCATTTCCTATTTATGCTAGTCTATAAAGAAACTTGCCTATTTTTATAACATAAGTCAAGAATATTACTAGATGTAAGGAAGCTTGAATATGCTTGTTTTATGCTACATTGCAATAACCTATATCGTATTTAAATGGACATTTTTTAATTCATTTTTGTTTTAATTTCTTTCAAATTGTAATTATATTTGTTTTATCATATATTTTTATAGAAAAATTATCCTATTGCTATATATTTTCAATCTCTTCTTAGGAGGCAGGTACTAAGCAACTTTGTTGCTTATTCCACTTGTTTATTAATATTACAAATATGTTTTTCACACTATAAATTGTTTTTAAATAATTATTCATTTTAAACATTTTTAATGTTATTAATTGACCATTCATTGCCCCCATATTCAATTAACAACAACCATATTTTAAAACGTGGAATCACATTTTTAAAAGTAGTTAATATTGGTTGATAAACTTATATCAACCACTTGTAAATGTATGACTATAATTAATATACATCTATAAAAAAATATCAACCACTTATAAAAAATAAAAATAAAAAATATGTGGTTTTTGCTAATATACTTTTAATAAAGTTTATAAAAAATTTGAAAATTAAATGATAAAAGTTTTTTTATATTTTCAAAATTGAATGAGTCAATTAATCAAAAGATATTAATGAACCGGTTTTACCATGGTGAACAATATTCAACATGCAGTAGAGTAATGAATGCTATTGCGGTAGCACTGTGAGTCGTTGGATCTCAACCTATTTGAGATTGAATGACCCACAGTTTTGCCACCGCAGCATTAATTACTCTGCTGCATGTAAAATAGTTTTAGCAATTTAGGAGAACAATATTCAACATGCAGTAGAGTAATAAATGTTGCTTCAGTAGCACTGTGAGCCATTGGATCTGAACATGTTTGATATCCAACGACCCACAGTTCTGCCACCACATCATTTATTACTCTGCCGCATGTAAGATATTTTTAGCCTTTTAGGCGAACAATATTCAACATGCAGTAGAGTAATAAATGTTGTTGCGGTAACATTGCGAGCCATTGGATCTCAACCTGTTTGAGATCCAACAACCCAGAGTTCTACCACCACAACATGTATTACTCTGCTGCATGTAAAATATTATTTTACCATACCTTCACTTGTCTTCGAGGTGAAACGATTCCCAAGTTAGATTGTCTCCACAGGTGTTTTCCCTTTTTCCATTTTCCAAGTTGGATGAGCTCCTCCACATGCAAATGCTCAACCGTTTTTTCCTTAAGGCTTCACAATTCATTCACTGCTTGTATTTTCTTCACCCCAGCGATCTCTCACATGGATTTCTAAAACAATATGTGGTACATGACTACCCACGACGTAGCTTCAGATCTGCAGATCTGAAAGCTATTTCGGATCCTGCGTCCATTTTGTGCTTCATAATTTAAGTTGGATCTTTGTTCAATTTCTTGGATTGATTTTTTTCATGATTGAATAATACTTCATATGTTCGAATAATCAACCCATATTTAGCTACCTTAGACATTAATTAATCCAATTTTTGTCTTATTTGCTTAGTTTCCATATTCCACTCTATGCAAGTTGTCCTCCACATGTCCTAGATGGTCAAACTTGCTAAAACTAAGTCATTGAGCACTTGGGAAACCTCTTGGAATCAATTCTGCTTTATTCCTGGCCTCCCTAGTGCATATCTACTTTTTCTGCTTTATTGCCTGCTTTTACTAAGTTTTAAGGCAATTGGGAAAGTTTGACTAGGTGAAGTTAACTTGTTTTTTTCCCTCATCATCCTCCACTCTTTTCTCCTAATAAAATCATGTATGAGTTGTCCTTCCATCACCTATTAGCCTCCCTAATTTATTTTTCCAATTCGTGAGCTCCTAGACAGATTTGGAAGCTTCTTTATGCACATATGGGGGATTTGCTTAGATTTAGTAAGCTTGCTTTTGACTAATTCGAATGGCATCCCAATGCATTCAAATTTCTCATGTAATTATTTATTGTGGCAGCCTATGACTTCACAAGGTTGGCTATTGTACACTTATTCAATACAGATTAGTGTTCTGCTCCATCTTCAGTCTCCTTTGTTTGTAATTTGCATGTGTAATTGGCAATTTTTGTGAGTGTAATTGTTCTAACACTTGGGTTCAATTTACACATGGTATCAGAGCCTTTGTAGATCGATTTCTCTCCTTCCATATTTTTATTGCAGGTTCGACATCATTGACTGGGAGCATTCTGCTGACTAAAGGGACAATTTCTGAGCTATGGATCAATCTCAGAAGATCATCTTGACTCCATTTAATTTCTTTGAATGGAAAGTAGATATGGAGATACTGTTGAGAGAGAAAGGCCTCTACATAGTGACTATGGCAACAGAAGCAGAGCCCAATGTAGCTGCAGAGAAAATTAAATGGCACAACAGGAGGGATGAGGCCTATGGTCTCCTGTGTCTGAGCATATCCAGAGACCTCCTTTTCCATCTTGATGGATTGACATCACCAAATGAAGTATGGGAGAAGCTTGTTGAGATTTTTGGTAAAACAGATGAGATGAAAGGACATCAAATCGAGAATGAATTGATCTCCTTGAGTCCCAACAGCCTCAAATCCCTGCAACTCTACTTTTCCAAGTTTAAAGCCCTTGTTTTGCAGCTAAAATAGTGTGGAATCTAAAAGAAGGAGGAGCAACTGGTTTTGGCCATACTCTAGAAGCTTGGCCCTAACTATTCAGTAAGTTTTTTCGACCTTCCATGCCACCAAGTTGACAGCTCAAGCCTGGAAGATGCCTAAACTTGCAGAGTTCATGGAATCTCTCACACAAGAACAAGATAAACTGGTGATGATGGGCACCACCAAATCTTCCAAAGACCAAGCTCTGGTTGTTGGAGATTCAAGGGTGGATTCAAAAGGCAAGAAGAAAGCTAAGAAGCCACCTGAGCAAAAGAGAGACAAGAACAAGTCTCTAGAGGAGCCCCAAGGTTCCAAGAATAACCCCCAGAAGAAGAAGAACAAAGGAGAAATGAGCAAGTGCGCATACTGCAATAAGGGCAATCATCCTGAAAGCCCCTACATGAAGAAGCAAATTGACATGCTGACCCAACTCATGGAGAAGAATGACACCTCCCTTCCTGATAGCTCAAAGAAGAGGGAAGGAGGATCAAATTCAAAAGACAGAGAGAGATTTCATGCATTGGTTGCTGGCACATCAAGCTCACCTAGTTTCATCATTGATTCCAGAGCTTCAAGACATATGGTTTCGACCAAGGAGGCATTCACCTCACTTGTTATGTCGAAAGGTCCACCAATAGTACTAGGATATGACTCTATCACTAAAAGTTTGGGCAAAGGGAGGATTGATCTTGACCATGGTAAATTCAGCAATGTATTGTATGTTCCAGGTTTTGCCTCTAACCTCTTATCAGTGTAACAAATGACCCACACAGGGTCTCCAAAGAAGGTCATATTCTACCCTGATGAATTTGAGATCACAAAGATCTCAAGTGGTAAATTCATTGCAAAAGGAGTTGCAAATCACACTTTGAAGGTATAAATGTTTTCACATTTTCTACCCTACTCAAACCCCTCTGCTCTTCTGATTCATGCTAATGAGGCAAGCAAGCTTTGGCATGAAATATTTGGCCATCTTAACTATAAGTATCTTTCTGATCTTAGTGAAAAATAAATGGTCATAGGGTTACCAAAGATTAAGTTTTCCAAAGGAGTCTGTCAAGGTTGCATCTTAGGAAAACACCTAGAGCATAAATTTGAGAAAGCTAGTCATGAGAGAACCTCTGCACCTCTTGAGTTGATCCACAGTGATGTTTCTAGCCCATTTCCTCATATGTCAATGAGTCAAACCAAATATGCATTGACATTCATAGATGACTTTTCCAGGAACTGCTGGGTTTACTTCTTGAAGCATAAGTCTGAAGTTTTTGGCCTCTTCAAAGTCTTTAAGGATTTGGTTGAAAACCAGTCTGGGAGGAAACTCAAGGTCCTCATATCTAACAATGGTGGTGAGTATGTCAAGTCTGATTTCATTCAATATTATGCATATGCAAGTATTTAGATGCAGCATTCTATCCCTTACACACCAAAGCAAAATGGTGTTGCTGAGAGGAAGAACAGATCACTAAAAGAGATGGCAACCTGCATGATGGAGCCTAAGACTTTGCCACCAAAGTTTTGGGCCGAAGCTATAAAATGTGCATCCTATATCTAGAATAGGGTGCCTCATAAACAGCTTGATGGTATGACTCCTTTTGAATCATGGAGTGGGCACAAGCCAGATGTGACCCATTTTAGGATTTTTGGCTCAAGGGCTTGGGCTAGAATTCCAACAAAAAAGAGGAAGGATTTGCAGCCCCAAATCCAAGAGTGTCTATTTGTTGGGTACTCTGAAGATTCAAAAGGGTACAAGATGATCAATTTGAGCACAAACAAAGCCTTCATTGAAAGGAGTGTTCAGTTCCAAGAAGAGTCTTTAGCAGCAGTTGAAGTTGGAGAGTCTTCTTCACCACCAGAACCACTGAATGTAAGTGAAGAGATAAGTGGGTTTGCTGATTCTAATGTGTCTGATAATGATTATTTAATTTCAGATCCTAACAGTCCTACAAGACCAAAATGGGCAGAAAAGACCATTCATGCAGTTGGGGAACTAGCTGAAAATCCTAGTGATTCTAGGAGGACTAGATCTTAGTTCGAGAGTGCCCTATGTATGAAAGACCCCTTATTTGCAGAGAAATGCTATCTGATGGTTGAATCAGACCCACAGACATATGAAGATGCAGCACATGATTGAATATGGAAAACAGCCATGAAAGAATAATTCAGCTCACTCCAGAAGAACAACACTTGGGAGCTGGTTGATCTTCCCCCAGGGAGGAAGCTAGTTCAATGTAAGTGGGTTTTCAAAACCAAGTTTGCTGCTAATGGTTCACCTTTGAAATATAAGGCAAGATTGGTAGCCAGGGGCTACTCACAGGTACATGGCATAGAATACAATGAGACCTTTGCACTAGTGGCAAAGATGGACTCCATCAAGCTAGCCTTAGCCATTGCAGCTTCGAAGCAGTGGGAGGTACATCACATGGATGTGAAGTGTGCTTTCCTAAATGGAGATCTTACTGAAGATATTTACATGCAGAAGCCTCAAGGCTTTGTTACTAATCCATCTCTTGTGTGCAAGCTAAATAAATCATGGTATGGGCTTAAGCAAGCCCCCAAGGCTTAGTATGCCAAGATTGATGGCTTTCTGCTATCATTGAATTTTTTCTGATGCAAGTCTGATCCTAATGTTTATTTGAAGCTGATTCATGGTTCTTTTGTTATTATTTTCTTGCATGTAGATGACCTTCTCATTACAGTAAGCTTAAAGGATGAAATTGCCTCCTTGAAGGATGCAATGAACCATGCATTTTCTATGACTAATTTGGGGTTATTGAGCCAATTCTTGGGTCTCGAGATTGATCAAACCAAACATGGAATAAAAGTACATCAGTCCAAGTATGCTTTGGATTTTTTGAACAAGTTCAACATGAAATATTGCAAGCCAAGAAAGACTCCCTTCCTTTCAGGAGTTAAGCTTGAAGAAGCAGATTCTTCACCTATGGTAAATAATACACTGTATAGGAAACTGATTGGGTGTTTGTTGTACCTTACACATACTCAACCTGATATTTCTTATGTAGTAAGTGTGGCTTCAAGATACATGGATCAGCCTCATGAGATCCATTGGAGAGTAGCCAAAAGGATCCTTAACTTTGTTAAGGGAACAAGGACTCATGGGATATTCTACAAAGCTAAATCTGATCTTGATTTGATTGGGTTTACTGACAATGCTTGTGTAGGTGACAACAAAGATTGAAAGTCAACTTTAGGATATGTGTTCATGCTTCCTGAAGGACCAATCAGCTGGTCAAGCAAGAAACAGAGTGCCATTGCACTCTCATCTACAGAAGCAGAATACAGAGGAGTTGTAAATGCAACAACTCAATGTTTATGGTTGCAGGGGTTACTTGGTGAGTGTGGCTTTGAATAAGAATACTAAACTACTATCTATTGTGATAATCACAGTACCATTCAAATATGCAATGATCCAGTTCAGAGACAAAGAACCAAACACATTGAGATCCATATGCACTACATCAGACAGCTTGTGCATGATGGCACCATTGACCTACTCTTTTGTTCATCTTCAGAACAAGTAGCAGACATATTCACCAAAGTTTTTTGTGAGAAGACATTCAGCAATCTCAAATCACTGCTGGGGATTGCTGATCATGCTGTGAAGCATGATTGATGACAAGATTTTTAAATTTTGTTTTATTGTCCATGTTTAAGGGAGGATTTTTCCCACTAGGTTTTTGCCTCTTTCCTTGGTTAAATGGACATGCAGTATGTAAAGGGTGACTAATCCTTGTTGCTAGGCCCTATTTTTTTCTAATATTTTACTCATAAGTTAGGATTAAGGGGGGGTGTTATAATAATCAACCCATAGTTACCTACCTTAGACATTAATTAATCCAATTTTTGTCTTATTTGCCTAGTTTCCATATTCCACTCTATGCAAGTTGTCCTCCACATGTCCTAGATGGTCAAACTTGATAAATCTGAGTCATGGAGTGCTTGGGAAACCTCTTGGAATCAATTATGCTTTATTCCTGGCCTCCCTAGCGCATATCTACTTTTTCTGCTTTATTGCCTGCTTTTACTGAGTTTTAAGGCAATTGGGAAAGTTTGACTAGGTGAAGTTAACTTGTTTTTGCCCTCATCATCCTCCACACTTTTCTCCTAATAAAAGCATCTATGAGTTTTCCTTCCATCACCTATTAGCCTCCCTAATTGATGTTTCCAATTCATGAGCTCCTAGACAGATTTGGAAGCTGCTTTATGCACCTATGGGGGATTTGCTTAGATTTAGTAAGCCTAGTTTTGACTAATTCGAATGGAATCCCAATGCATTCGAATCTCTCATTTAATTATTTATTGTGGCAGCCTATGATTTCACAAGGTTGGCTATTGTACACTTATTCAATACAGATTAGTGTTCTGCTCCATATTCAGTCTCCTTTGTGTGTAATATGCATGTGTAATTGGCAATTTTTGTGAGTGTAATTGTTCTAACACCTAGGTTCAATTCCCACATCATAAATATACTACATATATTTACTTGATTATTGTAGTCTTCTCTTTAAATTGTAGGATTCTACTGTACAATTAATTACAGAGTGTAAGGGTCATGCTAGATGCTTTACAATTGACCTAAGAGATTATATTTAAATATTTATGACATGCAAAACTTAGACTCTTAAAATTCAACTAAAAATTATTGCACCCAGAGGTGCTCTACAACCCAGTATGAGGGAGATCTTGTAAGGTTTGTCCATATTATGTCAGCCAAAAATAATATTGCCGACTATAAGGGAGATGTTGTAATGTTTGTGGATATCTTGTAACATTTGTCTATATTATGTCGGATATTAATATGATGGAGATCTTGTTTATTTCGAGGCTGCAGTTTAGTGTTTATTTCGCCGATGTTCTCGGTTCCCGCGGAGCCCTAAGTTTGTCTGTCACCTGTCGTTGCGGCTATGAATAGGACTATGCTTCTGGAGTCCTTAGTTCTTCCGCTCACTGATGTTTTTTATGTTGATCGCGGAAGTCGTTGTTTGTATGGTTTTTGTCATTGCGGTGGCTTAATGAACTAATAGTCTGATGCTATAGTATGGTCACCCGCCAAGGTGGATTATCTGCCCGATGCTTAGTGTTTATTGCTTCTGACTGTCGGTGGGGTTTTTCTCGCCGTTTTGGTGTGTTTTTACACTGTTTTATGGAATGGCGGAGATGTCCTCTGGGTGCGGGTTGATGTTAAAGTTGTATGAGCTGAAGAACGCGGTTTGAGGGTTTGGTGTTTTGAAGACTGGCGGTTACTTTGTCCTGGTTCATGCTTTCATCGGAGGGTTTCGATTTAGTTTAGATGTGTCCTGGATTGGGAGGAAGAATCTGTTCTATCGAGCATGTGTTTTAGTTTTTGAACAGGGGTTTAAGCACAAAATTGCAGGATTTCTTTTGCCTTCACATTCTTTATTTTCTTACATTAATAATATTTATAGTTCATATTATAGAATGCGTGTATTGATCTAGTTTGTGTTACTTTTATAAACACTAATGATCTGATATGTTCATGATAGGAAGATTGCTGCAAAGAATATATGTCTAAAGGGCAAAGCAGAAGGGAGGCAGACATGAAAGAAGAAGCTAAAGCGTAAAGAAGCAGAGATGTTTCTCAAGGAAAAGAAGAGAGCGAAAGTCTGAAATCAATAGGATCTCAAAAGGACCAACAGATTACGGAGCATAATCATTAAGAGCAGAGGCCCAAGCTTGGGAAGTTTGTCAGTTACCAAGCTGGTCCCTTTTCATAAAAGTGCTCTTAAATCTTAAATCGGAAATGTAATGTTTGTATGAATCATGAACACTCACAAAAGGACAAAATTGTGAGATTAAACGGTTGGGGGAGCCCAAAGGTCACCGAGAGGCAGCCTAAAAGGTTTTGCTTGTAGTATAAGTATGGAAGAATTAGATAGAATAAAGGACTTTTTCCCAGACAGATTTGTGAGAATGTGATGTAAGAAGAACTATTTCCTTTTGCATAAAGAAATTACAAGTTTCCTGTTGGAGAAAACTTTGTGGAATTTTTCAAATGTTGTGCCATGGATTTGCTGAATGTGAACTATTTCATTTTCAGTCTTGTGTCCATGAACTGTGAGATCGTTATAACTCTTTGAACCTATGTTCTTGTATGAATTCTCTCTAGTTTATTCTATGAATTTTCCACTATGAGTAATGAATGCTGTTCATAAACAATTGTCTATCTAGTTGTTCAAATATATTTAAATGTTCATGTGTTTTGAAAGTATCAGCTATCTGTGATTTTTCTTAATGTATGCGCAAAACACATTACTCATTAATGAATAATAATCTTGCTCCCTAGGGATAGGTTAGATAGTTAGTTTTAGTTTTCTTTCTATGTATGATTTAGATGCGAGAGAGTTAAGACAAGAGGTAAGAACCTGCGCATCACATTGTGACCGGTCCTCGAATTCTCTATCAATCTGCATTCTTAGATACGCACTTGCATCTCATACTTTAATATAAAACTAAAACATACACGGTGGATCGGGCTGCAACTGGTAAAACCTTTTTATTTTTGTTACTTGACCTATGGTATCTGGACCATAAACCGAACAGATTCCCCATACCAAATAGTAACGGGATAGTTGGGAACGTTTACTGGGGAGAATCCCTTACTGTTGTTGCCTACGATTTTCTAGGCCTCAATAGTTTTGGCATTAGAAGGAGGGAAACCAGTGCATGGCTGGCCGAGGAAACCCATTTCTTCGAAATTACTCAACCGGTAACAGTTCTGAGAGCATTTTGTTTCCCAATCCAATTCCTGAAGAGAAGGGTAAAGAGCATTTGTATTATGTTAATAGCGAAGTAGTGAATGATTTGAGAAGACATACTAGGGCATATGTGAAGAATATTGGAGGATTACCGATTATCCCTGACTTACCCAGAAGAGAATATAAAAAGAAAGAGCGTCCTATATTGGAAGACTCAGTGTTGGTTGGAGATTTGGAAGAAATTGTACAAATAGCCTTACAGGAAGTTGTACAGCCTTTGAATCAAGTAGGCCCAGATACACCTTACGGTCTACCTGTTAATACTCTTGTTCATTCACCACCTCACTCTCCACCCAAAGTCGTGGCAGGCGTAAATGCAAGCCAGCCACCCAACCCACCAAATACACCACCTGCTTGGAAGGCTAGGTCACCTCTAAACCTAGCACCTCCTCTGCATGACTTACCTCAGGATTTCGAGAAAATGATGCCTAAGTTTGATCCCAGCGAAAAATATTTTAGTAGATTATCATTTACAAAGATTTTACTTGGCTATAGAAGGACTAAGGGCTGGAGAACATGAAGATGTAGTCTATGGATTATTTCCACATACCCTGAAAGGAGCAGCAACCTCATGGTATTTTGCTCTGCCTGCAAACTCAATCACAGACTGGGATACATTTGAAAGGATATTCAAAAATAAATATGCAGCCCAGAAAAGTCACGCAGCCCTAATGAAAGGGTTATGCGCTTTGAATTAAGAAAGAAAAGAGAAAGTGCATAGTTTCACCCAAAGGTTTGCTGCTTATCTTAAGAATTTTTCTGCAACTGATAAGCCTTCTGATAAAGTTCTGGTCGAATACTATACTTCAGCTTTAGGGCCTAATTTGGCCATGTTTTCCAAGATGAAAGTCAAACCCACATTATCAGAAACTTATGAAGAAGTTGAGAGAGTAGAAGCTGAAAGAGAGAGCATAGAAGACTATCCTGAGCAGTCGGGAGAAAAAACTTTTGGTAAGAAAGCCTTATTATTTACTAAGCCCAAGGAAGAGCAGTCACATGACTTTGAGGGGATGGTAAAAATGATGCAGAAGCTATCTAACAGAATAATAGATTTGGAAAAAGAAAAGGAAACTCAGAAATCTTTTAAGCATTACTATAAGAGGAGAGAGGACAACAATCAACATAAACCTCCTCCACACAGTCCTGCAACAATGAACTTGACAGAGGTAGGTATGGATAACTTTTGCACTTTTCATCAACAGCCCCATTCTGAAAAAAATTGTCCTCAATGGATAAATTCTATGACATTAGTTATGAATCAGCTATTGGACTCTAAATTAACAGAATATGATAATGAAGAAGAAAATAATAGTAAACCCACAGAAAAACAAGAGGATGATGCTCTGGTTTTATGGGATTGTTTCTCACTTTTTGATACAGAAGAGGAAGAAACGGCAGAAACAAATGTGACAACAAGAAGTCAAGGCTTGTTAAGTAATACAGATTAGTGATCCTGAAAATTAAGAGACTTCAAGAGAACGTAAAGAAAATTCAGAAAAGCACCACAGCTGATAAAATACCTGAATTCATCATTACAAGTCAGGACCCAAAGCAAATCAACATGCCTATCAAGCCCATTGAAGAGAATACTGATGATGTAAAAAGGAATCTCAAAGAGCATAAGATGGAGTATGACATTGTGGAAGATATTAAGAGGGCTAAGGCAAATATCTCACTATTTGAAATGTGTAATATGCCTCAGTAGAAAGAAAGATTGTTAAAAGCACTTGAGATACCTGAAGAAAAGCTTCCCACTGACAATCAACCGAAAGAAGAGGAAATTGGTGAAGCAAGTGTGGGGGGTAAGCCTAAATGCAAAACTCCACCATTTCTCCTGACTTTTGAAATTTTCAACCATAATGTACACAACTGTTTAGTGGACTCAAGGGCATCAGTAAATGTTATGCCGCTTTCAGTCTGCAAAAAGATAAATGGACAGCCTAAACCATCTACCTGGCAGGTTATTTAGTTAGACAAAACAAATGTGAAGGTAATTGGGGAAATGGAGGATGTTTTGATTCGACTATATTCAAATGAAAAGGTACGTCAGTTCATAGATATTGTAGTAGTAGACATACCTGAAGCTTATGGACTTGTTTTGAGTTGAGATTGGTCAACAAAGCTAAATGGGTATTTTTCTTTAGTTTGGTCACATCTGTGGTTTCCTTATAAGGGAAGTCCCAATCAAATTAAAGTATTAAGAGAGCCCCACATGAAGCACAATGTTACTCAGCTGGAGGGTAAGAATGAACTAGTGAATTATGTATTGGGGAATTACTTCATTGAACTAGAACCGGGAAACTACCAAGCAGAAGAATTCAATGGCACACCAGACACATAGCCCGATCTCCTTTGGTTTTCACATGCTGATGAATTTGACTGTAAAATAGTAGAATTAGTTTCAGATGTAGTTGTTGATTCAAGTACAATAGAAGTAGATAGTTTTTGGATGCTTGTTTCTATGGATCTAAAACTTTGGAAGGATCAGGAGTTGGTTGTGTCCTGATTGATCCAAAGAAGAATAAAAATTTTCTTTCATGTAGATTAGAGTTTGAATGTATCAATAACATAGCCGAATATGAAGCATTAGTTCAAGGACTAAGAAAAGCAATTGAATTAAAAGTAGAAAATCTGAAAGTATATGGGGATTCTGAAATAATTGTAAAACAAATTCGAAACAGATACATTACATCTCACCTCATTTAAAATCTTATCAGAATGAAGTATGGGATTTGCTGACAAATTTTTATGCATTTAATATTTTATCCATTCCTAGACTTAAGAATGCAGCAGTTGACTTGTTAGCTACCTCGGCTGCAAGGCTTGTGCCTACAAATAACAAATGTTCTATTGAATTACTTTTCAGGCCTTTAGTTCTAGACATGATTACTAATCTACAAGTTTTTGATGATGATCAACAAATCTTGGAATGTTTAATGAATGATGAAACTTTCAAAGGGGCAATTATCGATGACGAAGAACACCAAGATGAGTTAAAATTTGACAAATTCATTCCTAAAGGGGTCAGGACTTTAGAGCGGATGTTTGATTTAGACAGCAAGTTCAAAAGACCAGCAAATGTCAAGACTCATAGCTCGTCTTTGCAATTCGAGCTGATAAGTTTGGGAACTCAAGTTAAACCCAAATATGTAAATTTGGGAAAGTGTTGCTCCCAGAGTGAAAGAAATAAGTTCATTAGTTTGTTCAAATAGTACAAAGATGTATTTCCTTGGACATATGAAGAACTTAAAACATATGATACCAAGATTATACAACACATCATTGCTATTAGATCTGGAGTCAAGCCTTATCAACAACCTTTGAGGAAGATGCATCCAAAACTGGAGCTGTTAATTCAGAGTGGAGTGAAGAAATTATTGGATGCCAAAATTATATTCAAATTTAGACACTCAAAATGGGTTTCAAATTTGGTACCGGTAAGGAAGAAATCTGGAGAAATCAGATTATGTGTGGATTTCAGAAACCTAAATCGTGCTTCAGATAAAGACAACTATCTAGTCCCGCCCATGGAACAAATATTGTAGATGATTTCAGGTTCTGAGTTATTTTCGTTATTAGATGGATTCTATGGATACAATCAAGTGTTAGTAGCTGAAGAAGACAGGCTTAAGACTACATTCAGAACAAAATGGGGAACTTTTGCTTACAGAAGGATGCCCTTTGGACTCATTAACGCTTGAGCTACTTTCCAGAGGGCTATGGATATAGCTTTCCGTGGTCTAATTGGTCGTAGTGTTGTAGTGTATCTCAATGATGTAATGATATTTCAAAGAAGAGAGAAGAACACGGATCCCATTTAAAACAAATTTTCAAGCGTTGTCGAAAATACGACATCTCATTGAATCCAAGGAAATGTGTGTTGGAAGTTATAGAAGGAAATCTACTGGTTCACGTGGTTTCTAAAAATGGGATCTCCATAGACCCAGAAAGGATCAAATCTATTGAATAGATCCCATTACCCCATAACAAAAAAGGGATTCAATCATTCATGGGGACAATAAATTTCATGCGAAGGTTTATGCTGGATTTCGCTCAAATTGTTAAAACTTTGCAGTAAATGGTGAAACAAAGTGTACAATTCAAGTGGACTAATGTAGAGAAGAATGAATTCAGCAAAATAAATACATCTATTGCTCATGTACCCTCTCTCAAAAGTCCATATTTTGAGAAGGATTTTATTTTGTACACTTTCACATCTGACGATTCACTAGCAGCGGTGCTTACTCAGAAGGAAGATGGGGGAGATGAGTTCCCCATATCATTTATGAGCACTGGTGTGCAGGGGGGGAAATTGAATTACCCAACAATAGATAAACAAGCTTATGCAGTCTTCAAAGCGGTAAAACAATTCAGGCCATACATACTTAAGAACCAGACAAAGGTAATAGTTCCACACCCAGCTGTGAGGTCTCTTTTTGTACAAAAGGAATTAGGAGAAAGAAGAGGAAACTGGGTAACAACTTTACAAGAATATGACCTCAAATTCAAACCAACGTGCATAATTAAAGGGCAAGGAATGTGCAAATTAATGGCTGAAGGTAAAAACAATGAAGAAAATGATTGGGAAAATGAAGCTGAATTACATATGATGGATGTATGTCCTCTTTTTACAGCTCCAGATTCTTGGTACCGAGACCTTGTTCATTACCTGCAGGAAGGATTGTAGCTAGAACATTGGAATTCTAAATAGCGAAGAGCATTGCACCTTACATCAGTCGCATATCATATCATTGATGGAATTTTATTCAGGAAGAATTATGATGGAGTCCTTCTCAGATGCTTAGAGAAAGAAGATGCAAAAAGGTCATAACATAGTTACATGATGGGCCTGTTGGAGGCCATTTTTCCAGAGATACGACAGCCCACAAGATTCTTAGAGCCGGATACTATTGGCCCACGCTATTCAAGGATGCTCATGCCCATGTTAGAAAGTGTGATATATGCTAGAGGTGTGGGGGAAGACAAGCCAAAGCAGCAGGACCATTGAAGCTTGTGATGATAACGGAACCATTTGAGCAGTGGGGAATTGATATCATTGGAGAAATAAATCCAAATTCTTCCTTGCAGCACAAATATATTTTAACAGCAACTGACTACTTCACTAGATGGGTCGAGGCCATTCCTCTACGTAAGGTCAATGAAGATGCAGTCCTGGATTTCTTGCAAGACCATATTATGACCAGGTTTGGGGATCCAATTTCCCTGGTTTTCGATAATGCTACTTATTTTTCTTCTATTAGATTAACTACATTTGCTCATGAAAAAGGAATTAAGTTGCATTATTCTGCCAACTACTACCCCCAAGGGAATGGTTTGGTAGAATCTACAAACAAGAATCTGATTAGGATCTTAAAAAAGACTGTGATAGAAAACCAGAGAAGTTGATATTTAGCACTTCCAAACACTCTTTGGGCTGATAGGGTCACACCCAAGAATTCCTTAGGTGTGTCACCGTATACCCTTGTTTATGGGAAAGAGGTTATACTTACTCCTAACATTATGCTACCATCTTCCATAATAGCCCAAGAGTCTAGAGGCACAGATAACGAAATCCTGCAAATTAGAATATATAATCTTTTGAAGGCGGAAGAGTCTAGATCCAGGGCCAAAGAACATTTTAAGCAACAACAGGAAGTAGTGAAAAGGTGGTTTGATAAGCACAAAGCTGGAACAAAGGAATTTGAAGTGGGAGACCTGGTTCTTAAGTGGGATCACCCGCATGATGAGAAGGGGAAGCACATGAAGTTTCAATAGTTATGGGCAGGCCCTTTTCATATTGCAACAAAACTTAGCCCTTCAACCTACAAATTGCAAGATTTACATGGGTGGGAAGAGAGCTTACCAGTTAATGGTTTAGTTCTCAAACCTTATTTTTCTTGATTTTTGTTTTTGTTTTGTACATAAATAAACCGATTTTGATTGTTTGTTTGATTTATTTTATTTTTTCTTGTTTTCAGTTTATCTTTTGATTGATTTCAATAAAAAGAGGCAAGCTTTTGGTTGCAAGGGGGCCATCAGGATTCTGGATTAACTAAAGTTCTTGAGTGTAAGACCGTGTACACTATTGTTTTATTTGAACAAATTTCTTCTAGTTCAGCAGTTTTCCTGAATGGCTATGAACACATTGAAGTCCTACTTAATCCATGTAAAATAAATTAGGATCATCTGGAATACTATTTCGAGGCTCCATCCATCTCACATTTAAAAATTTCCTAGGGAGTGACAGCAAAAGGCCCATGGAAAGGAAGCAGGGTAAACAGTATATTATATATAAATGATCCCATGCCAAGAATTGAATGCCAAAAGGAAAATAAGAGTCAAAAGCTCCTAAGAAAGCAATATGTATCAAAACAAAGTACTAAACTATATGAGTACAAAATTGCCAAAAGTTCTTCTCCGTCTGTGAGCTGAAAATTAAATATATCTCTCACATAAAAGGACACTATGGATAGAGGAGCCTGAATAAAAAATTCAGAAAGAAAGGCATGCAGGAGGACTCAAAAAAGGACAAAAAAGTCCAAAAGCGCAAAAAGTGCAAAATGGCATGGGAATGAGGAACAAATGAATATTTATGTTTACCATATGTTACAATCTTGTGGTGTCCAAGCTGGAAGCTACCTGAAGACAAAGGTAATAAATGAAACTCATCTTCCTAGCCTCAAAAGAGTTATCTTGACTTAGAAATCTTGGTTTCCATTCTCCTAAATTGGACTATCATCAATGATTAAAAGTACATATATTTTCCATTTGGGAAATCCAGACATCTAGAAGAATTCAACATGTTGGTTTTATTGTCAAATAGTCTGTTACTTAAGGAAGAAATTTTCCAGATATTTGGGTTCACCAGCTAGTAGCCAATTGTTGCAGCTGCAACTATTTCCCAAATTTTTAAAATTTTGGACCCTCCTTTTAAATTTTGTCTTGCTTGGTTTTGTTTTAGATTGTTGAACTCTGTTGTCTTCTGCTAATTTGAATCTTGTGAGGTTGAATTAAGGAAGCTGAATGACTACTTTTTGTTTGAATTGAACTTGGGGTTTTGGTTTTCGCTGTCAGAAGTCATTTGAACAATGAATCGGGGCCGTAGATCTCTACGCAGCTGCCATTGCGAAAATTAACTAATGAATGACCTGATCTAAAGCCATGTTTTTTGCCGATGCGCTTTTTTGTTTTATTTTAATTCAGCATTTTTGTTTATCACCGTCGAAACAATTGTCCTTTGTGTTGCCACCATTTTGGATGGCAGACTGCAAGCATTCCGACGAAGGCCCTTATCTTTGTCGATTCTGCGGGGTTTTTTAATATGATTTTCTCTTTTCGCTATCGAAAGTGTATTGGACATTTGATTGGGGGACTAGTCTTTTGCTTTGCTGATGCATGGCCTTTGGTTGTTCCAATCGGTAAAGATTTCATGTTTTTGCGGTGCCCGTAGTCTAATTGTGTTCCGTCGTTGTGGCCCCTTAGCGGATTAACCATCCGACATGTAGTTGTTCGGTTCACCGATGGTTTCTTTGATTTTCGCCGATTGTTTGTTCTGGCTTTCTTCGATGTTACTGGTCTACGGAACCCTTAGTCCATGTGACTTTCACCATTACGGCTCCTCTTTGAATTAGTCATCCAATGCCGTAGTGGTTCCAAGGTCCGAGGCTTCATTTTAGTGTTTATTTCACCGATGTTCTCGGTTGCCGTGGAGCCATGAGTTTGTTCGTTACCTGCCATTGCGGCTATGAATAGGACTATGATTTTGGAGTCCTTAGTTCTTCCGCTCGTCGATGTTTTTTATGTTGATCGTGGAAGCTGTTGTTTGTATGGTTTCCGTCGTTGCGGCAGCTTAATGAACTAGTAGTCCAATGTTATAGTATGGTCACCCACCAAGGTGGATTATCTGCCTAATGCTTAGTGTTTATTGCTTCCGACTGTCGGTGGGGTTTTTCTCGACGTTTTGGTGTGTTTTTACACTGTTTTATGGAATGGCGGAGATTTCCTGTGGGCGCGGGTCGATGTTAAAGTTGTCTAAGCTGAAGAACGCAGTTTGGGGGTTTGGTGTTTTGAAGAGTGGTGGTTACTTTGTCCTGGTTCATGCTTTCATCGGAGGGTTTCGATTTAGTTCAGATGTGTCCTGAATTGGGAGGAAGAATCTGTTCTATAGGGCATGTGTTTTAGTTTTTGAACAGGGGTTTAAGCACACACTTGCAGGATTTATTTTTCCTTGACATTCTTTATTTTCATGCATTAATACTATTTATAGTTCATATTATAGAATGCATGTATTGATCTAGTTTGTGTTACTTTGTTAAACACTAATGATCTGATATGTTCATGATAGGAAGATTGCTGCAAAGAATATATGTCTAAAGGGCAAAGCAGAAGGGAGGCAGCCATGAAAGAAGAAGCTAAAGCATAAAGAAGCAGAGATGTTTCTCAAGGAAAATAAGAGAGCAAAAGTCTGAGATCAATAGGATCTCAAAAGGACCAACGGATTACGGAGCATAATCATTAAGAGAAGAGGCCTAGGCTTGAGAAGTTCGTCAGTTACCAAGCTGGTCCCTTTTTATAAAAGTGCTCTTAAATCTTAAATCTGAAATGTAACGTTTGTATGAATCATGAACACTCACAAAAGCACAACATTGTGAGATTAAATGATTGGGGGAGCCCAAAGGTCACCAAGAGGCAGCCTAAAAGGCTTTGCTTGTAGTATAAGTATGGGAGAATTAGATAGAATAAATGACTTTTTCCGAGACAGATTTGTGAGAATGTGATGTAATAAAAACTATTTCCTTTTGCATAAAGAAATTACAAGTTCCTGTTGGAGAAAACTTTGTGGAATTTTTCAAATGTTGTGCCATGGATTTGTTGAATGTAAACTATTTCGTTTTCAGTCTTGTGTCCATGAACTGTGAGATTGTTCTAACTCTTTGAACCTATGTTCTTGTATGAATGCTCTCTAGTTTATTCTATGAATTTTCCACTATGAGTAATGAATGTTGTTCATAAACAATTGGCTATCTGGTTGTTCAAATATATTTAAATGTTCATGTGTTTTGAAAGAAGTATCGGCTATCTATGATTTTTCTTAATGCATGAGCAAAACACATCACTCATTAATGAATGATAATCTTTCTCCCTAGGGATAGGTTAGATAGTTAGTTTTAGTTTTCTTGCTATGTGTGATTTAGATGCGAGAGAGTTAAGGCGAGAGGTAAGAACCTGCGCATCACATTGTGACCGCTCCTCATATTCTCTATCAATATGCATTCTTAGATAGGCACTTGCATCTCATACTTTAATATAAAACTAAAACATACACGGTGGACTGGGCCGCAACCGGTAAAACCTTTTTATTTTTGTTACTTGACCTACAGTAGCCGGACCGTAAACCGAACAGATTCCCCATACCAAACAGTAACGAGCTAGTTGGGAACGTTTACTGGGGAGAATCCCTTACTATTGTTGCCTACGATTTTACAGGCCTCAACAAAACAATATATATAATATGAGGGGTATGGCATAAATAGATAGAGTGTTGAATACATAAGAGAATTGGAAAATGGCAAGTTGCTTTGTATGTGTGTTGATCGGTTTGTTTTAATGGTGTGTTGATCAATCTATTTTAAATGGTCTGTTGTAATGTTCGTTCCTAACAAAATAAAAAATAATAAAAATATTATATGTCAGCCATAAATAATATTAAATATTAATAATAAAAATATTATATGTGGACTATAAATAATATTAAATATTAAGAATGAAAATATTATATGTCAACCTTAAATAAAAAGATGTGTCTTTTGGTTTGAATAAAATCAATATCTCTTTGAGTAAAATACTTAATAAGTGGTTTGCACCTCCAAAGATTTGATCCCTCTCAGCACTTGATAGAGCCTAGGATTTGGATCTATGCTGGCATTAATCAACCAACTAAAATCTAAGTGCACTACTATTATAATAAAATTGAAGATATCATGAGTAATTATAGTATTCTAACAAAATATTATGACACATATTATATTATACTACAAGAAAAATGGTATTTTAGCCTCACATTAGCACCACTATTTGTAAAGGATTCAGGAAATCTTCAATTTTCAAATAGTGGTGCAAAAGTGGTGTTAATGTGGGGATACTAAAGTGGTGCTAAGATTTATGGTGAAAAAGTGGTGTTTGTAAAAAAAGTTGATTTTGATGCTATATGAATATGTGGTATTACATGGGTATGGTGTAAACCGTCAAAACCAATCCTAGGTGGATTTAAATTTTATGGTGCAAAACACCAAAAAATATTATTATTATTTAATCAAAATTGTATATGGTGCAAATCACCATAATGGTGAAAAAAATATAAAAACATGTGAGATTTATATTTTTCTAATATATATATTAACAAGGTTAAAAGATGTTTGTTAAAGCATTTTTAATAGTTTTTTTGGTTTTAATCCATCACATAAAAATATATATAACTCAATACATTAAATCGACATAATAAAAAACATAATGTTGTTTTAACAAAATTTATAATTTATAATTATAAAACAATGATTCCCATAAAATTAATACAATGAAAGACTATGTTTTAAAAATTGTTTTTGATGAAAAATTATAAAATATAGAATATTATGTTTTGAAATTTGTTTTTTTTACGAAAAAATATAATATATCTTATCTATATTCTTTTGGTATATATATAAACAAGGATAAAATATGTTTATTAAAATATTTCAATATAGTTTAATTGGTTTAATCCATCATTTAAAAAATAATAATTCAATACATTAAATAAACATAATAAAAACCATAATGTTGTTCCAACAAAATTTATACTTGATAATTATAAAACAATGATTTCCATAATAATAATAATATAATGGAAGGCTGTGTTTTAAATTTTGTTTTAAAAAAAATGAAAGAGAACTAATAATTCATTTGAAGGCTACTGATATTGTTCATCCTTAATTTTTTCACAAATCTTGCCATCACTTGCATTGCCAAAACCGTAAAGAAAATTATAAACACAATGACTTCTCTTTTTAAACAAAAAAAAATACAAAAAATGAATGAAAAAAAATAAACAATAGTTTTAACTTAATTGTAGAAAATCATAAAGAGTTTATGCATTTAATGACATGTCATAGCTAAAGTATGATATTGATTGCCAAAATAATTGAAATGAACTAACCTTTGAAGTCATGTGGATTCAACATGTGAGCATATGATAAGGTTGAAGCACGAGTCAAAATTTATTTTCCTCTTCTCTTTCAGCCTCGAAACAATTGCCTAAAAAACATACAAGATAAGATCAAGATACCTACGAATTGTGTTCAATGAAACAATCATTTACATATATTTGTTTCAGATCATGAACCTTTATTTAGAACAAATAATTTCTAGGTGAAAATTTACCCCATAACCAACAATAGGATTAAACCTTTTTTAACCTTTTGATGTATAAGAGAAGATAAACCATAGCATGAAAAAATTTCTTTATCATATTCAGACATTTTAGCATTGATTACTTAAAACTACAATTTAAAACAATAATAAAATAGTTAGAAAAGATTGTTATACGAAAAATAAAGTTTACTTGAGAAACATAGTAGTGTAGTAAACTTACAAATTTGTTCTTCTGCAGACAACATACCACCTTTCCCTAAACGATGGCATGTGTCCAACCTAGAGGCTTGTACAGTATGTGCATGTTTGTCTTTTCCAACCAAGGTTCTACATTTCCTTTTTTTAATAACCACTTGCTCCAATATTTTTTTCCACTATGCTTATCCTATGAAATGTGGTTTGACTATAATTTTGTTTTTAACCAATTCCCCTCAAAGCATTTTTAGTATTTTTCATATATTCAGCAACAATATGGAGAATTTGATTGGGAGGTACAATTGCAGAATCTTTATGCATATGAGAGACCAATTCATCCTTCTTGGATTTATCTGCAAATAAATATAAAAAGCTAATAATCTATATGAGATATTTTAAGGTTTCTAGTATCATAGTAATAACATGAAATGTTGTATATGAAACATATGGAATGCAAGAATGAGTAGAATATATACATCTTTTAATATGAAACATGAATCATTAATTCAAGTATATAAATTTGTACAACATAAATTAAGCATGCAATCAATGAAAAAATATATATTAGTCATGTTTTATCTTGATGACAGAAATATCTAGTATTGTAGGACCAAATAATCCCAATGCTTCACGATGAAGTATGTCTCTCCATGTTCTCCCCGCTTCATCATTTAACGCTTTCCCTTTTTCATTTAAAGTGATTGTAAATGGAATGCCATTCTCACCTCTCCTCCAACATATCCATTTGGATGTTTCAAAGGAGGTGCAAGAGATGCACCAATAGATGCTATAGCTAATTCATCTAAGGGAGGAGATTGATTCTGCACTCCATCAACATTAGTTCCTTCTTCTGGAACAATGATATTACTTCTAAGCAATATGGTAGAATATATTATTATGTTTATATTTTATGTAATTACAAACCTAAAATTAATAAGTAGAAAATAAATGACTATTTACCTTGGCATATCATCACCAACTATTTCTGCATTTGTTGCATTATCTTTGTCAACGATAGTTGTGTTGTACGATGCTTGAATTGCATATCTTATGATTGGGTTTACATTATCCCTAGTCAACCACTCTTTATATAATTGTAATGTATCCATTTCAAATCCAATATCTAATGTGGGCTCTACATTATAGCAAGGATCAGTTACTACTGGTATGTATACATCATGTATAAAATTTGAATGTGAAGATGGTGTTGTAGATAAACTACTTCCTTTCGAAGGTATTTCATTAATATTTGTTCCTCCAAAATTTGTGTTTCTCATAACATCATTTACACTCTTTGTATGAATAGTACACATTGCTCATTTTTTTGTTCGCATATTGAAGCAAGAGACCAAATTCAATGTTAACACATTTCCCAAAAGTGGGAGCTAGTTTTATACACTTCATTGTACTAGTTCATCAATTAAGTGCAAGTGCAATTTATATATCATGAAAACATCAATCATCTAACTATATGAAATAGAGTAATAAGTATTATAAAATAAATATTATGCAAATAAATTAAAATACTTACTAGAACTGTAAGAAAAATAGTAACACTAAATCAAATGGAAAAATTGGACAATATTTTCAACATAAAATATTATTTTGGAAAATTAAAAAGTCTTAACACATGCTTCAATATCTAACTTGCCCTAAAAAAAGTTTATAAAAAACACTTCAATTCTATAAAAAAACAATCCATGAATCTTTAAGCTTTCTACAAATAGTAAAAAGAAAAATGTTGTGAATGATAATACATATAACATTCTTATCATGTTATATTGTCTTAGTAAGTTTGAAAAAATAAATTAAAATACTTACTAGAACTGTAAGAAACATAGTAACACTAAATCAAATGGAAAAATTGGACAATATTTTCAACATAAAATATTATTTTGGAAAATTAAAAAGTCTTAACACATGCTTCAATATCTAACTTGCCCTAAAAAAAAAGTTTATAAAAAACACTTCAATTCTATAAAAGAAAAATCCATGAATCTTTAAGCTTTCTACAAATAGTAAAAAGAAAAATGTTGTGAATGATAATACATATAACATTCTTATCATGTTATATTGTCTTAGTAAGTTTGAAATTAAGTCATATATCAATTTATATAAAAAAATTTCCTTGTCTTCTTCCTAAATGAAAAATATACATAAAAATCATGAAATATTTTTATTATATATTTCTATATTATAATTAATAAACATTTCACCATAATTAAATATGATAATTTTTCCTAATTTATGTACTTTTAAAATATTAATTATGGAATACCAAAAATTGGATTTTATATGCTAAATAAATATCCTAAAAATGTAAATGTACAAGATTTTGAACCCACTATATTATCTTTAGAATACAAGTTAAATAAAAATGTTTTGCAAGTTTAGAATGTTAAAAGAACTTTCAATGAGTTTCCTAAACCTTTCCTTGTAGTAGATTTAAATTAAAAAAACAACCTTAATTCAAAACTAATGGACAATTTTTTGAGTAGAATTATTCATAAAATTTCTCATTAATCATCAAAATAAGTTGAATATACATTGTAAGGTCCAGTAATGTCTTCTTGTCCATTAACCTCATCATATGAGCTATCATCAGATGACATTTGCTCCATGATAGGTTGATCTTCATGTAAACGTTGAAAGGATCTTATTGATCTAGGATTATACTCAATAAAAAATGACTTTGAGCATTCTATAGGATGGCAACATAAAAATATCTACTCACATTGGTTAGGGAAAACATATGGTTCATATGTTTGCTCAAACCTACTATGGTTGATGATACAAAATCCATTTTCATGCATATATGTTGTTGGATGATTTACAACCACAATATTTATAAACCACTTAGCATTAAATAGTACCACCTTGAAACATCTAAAGTTAAGCTCTAAGATATCATCAACTAATCCATAGTATCTCAAGGTGATTGCTTTTAAGTTTCCATCACGAACATGTGACTGACAATCTACTGTAAAATATGCAGCAATGCCACAGTCAAATGTTTGTTGATTTTCATCTACCTTTTGAACACGATAATGACGACTCATGTACCACATCACCTTGTAATGTTTCACCTTATTCTCTTGTGGACCCTTTAAAATGTCCAATGCATATGTAGTAACCCTTTCATCATTATCTCTACATTCCATTTCTACTCTATCCCTAAAATATTTTAAACTACTAGTTTGAGGCCAATCCTTTTCAATTGCTTTCATTATTGTTGAGTATGAAGATGAATTATGACCACCTTGAGATACATATGAGTAATAATGTATTTGTTTGGAGTCACAATTCCTTTGATAGTCCTCCCTCCATACATTCGTGTGCTCACTATTTCTTACAACATATAGTAATAAAGCCTCCATTTCAATAGCACCTACAATCACAAACATAAAACAATTTATACCATCGTAATAAAACATTAGACACTTGTACTATATATGGATATAAGTTTAACCACCTTTAATTTCCCTATTTTTCGATCGTCCTGTGAATACATGCCCTTCAACTTTTTCACTTTGATTTGAGTCCCATAGTTGTGGCCCTTCAATATTTAATTATTTGCACAATTCGGTGAGTTAAATTGTTGATTTGAACAACATGTACCCTTGAATCATGGAACCTTTAGGACGATCCTTTTGCTTTACATTTTTTTTCAAAACCTTTAAATAACGCTCAACAGGAAATATTGTTCTTGTTTGAACCAGTCCACACATCTCTATTTCATGCAATAGATGAACAATGTAGTGTTCTTGTGTATTGAAGAAACTTGTTGGGAAATATTTTTGCATGTCATAAATTAGAATGAGAACTTCTTTCTTCCACATATTTAATCCTTTGTTGTGTATCTCCGTTGAAGTGACCCACCTAAAATAGAAATAACTAATATAACCCCAGATTTGTGTAAAGGAAGAAAATATTTTAAATGAACAACTTCCTATTATATTGCATTATACATGAGGAGACATTTTTTCTTATATAAGCAATGCATTATACCTAAAAAATTTACTCATCTTGTAGATTGTCCTCGTGATGTTGTCATCTATATTATTTAGACGGCTAACAGGTAATAGATATTGCAAATATAATGTTCAAGTTGATTAATAACACATTAAATATAAATAAATGAAAAAAATAAAATAATTTTAAAGGCATATAATATATACTATATAGTTAAATTCAATCAATGTGCACATACGCACCCTAAGGAAATTGTGCCAATCATGGTTCTTCATTCCAGCAAGTTTATTTCCTTTCGTGAATGCCTTCTTAAAATTTACTCCAAAACTCGTAGGGAATCTTACTGATTTTATGTATTTAATCATCTACCCTTTACCCTCTTTTGTGAGAGACCATGGATCATCTACAAAGTTACCATCATCATCTGGCCAAAGATGAGACATTCTTCCTACTTCTTTTAGGTCCATCCTCACTTGTACCTTATTTAGTTGTATCCCATGCGTTGAACTCTTCTCAAACAACATATTATATAAAAAAGAAGATACATTCTTCCCTATGTGCATTGTGTCAAACATGTGAACAAAAGGTAGGTATTTATAATATGACAATTATGAAAATATTGTCTTTCGTTTCATTCGTGGAGGAAGGGATCCTATCATAAAGGAAAATCATAATAAATTTACCAAATCCATTCTTTTGAGATGTGATTGTATAGCATTAGCAATGCGGGCATGAGAATTACCATGTGTGTTTCTATATGCATGCATCCATATCTTGGGATTCATGTTCAAAGGTTCTCTTAGAAGGCAGTCCTTCCCACCAAATTCATGCTTACCTTGTACACGATATGGGTGATTAAAATTTAGAAACATTCTATACTCATCATATACAGTCTTTCCCAAATGTCGCAATCTTCTAGATGAGGTGAAAGGCCCACATGTTGGGCATCCATAAGTTCCCTTAGTCTAGAGGAATTTGATTTTTATATGCAATAATGAAAGTAATATTTTAAGGTGTTATTATGAAATAAATAAAATCAATAAATACAAGATTAGGTGATTGACACCAAGTATAACTCCCCACAACGCATTGATAGACCTAGGGCATCATGAATTGTGAAAAGAAGCATTGCATGAAATTGAAATATCCTTGAACCAATAGGACGAGACACGTCCTTCATATGCATTCCTTGCCAAAGCATCAATAGCTCATTTATTAAAGGTTCGAAGTATGTGTCCATATGATTAGGTTGATTTGGACCCGCAAAAAAAATTAACTTCAAGTTTTGATTTGCATCATTAATTACTTACCATTACCATATGGACTCAATACTATGCATTTCCATAAAGTATAACCTGATATGATCAATGTCAACATAACATTTTCCTTTTTTGTTGACAACCATGGGGGTATGTTGTTGTTGATAGCAATTACTGGACATGCATACCATTGTGATGATGGATTTCCATAAGGATTCACACCATCCAATGCTAATGATATTCTTGCATTACGTGTTTCATCTTTGAACATTGGCTCCGTCAACTGGCATCCTCATTAAACCATCTGTGCTCCTTCCTATGACATGATAATCCATGAGCTCTGGCATTCCCTTGCATCCAAATAACCTCTCAAATTGTGGGGCTAAAGGTATATGGCGAAGTACCTTTTGTCCAACATTTTTTGATGATGCACTTATATGGTACCTCTGCTCGCCACATTATGGGAATTGATTTAAGGATTCCTTCCATATCCATAATATAGAATGTAGTCATTGGGACGTGCATCATACGAATTGGCAACATCCATGCCTAAATATTTTGTTAATGGCATGATCTCATATTTTGATTTAGGCAATTTGTTATTGATTGGAAGGTGCATGCCGGATAACAACCTATAACAATACCATCAACAATGATAAGATAGAATTTAGAGTGGTATTAAATGTTAAGAAACATTTATTGAGAATAAACTTGAAATTTCCATTCAGTAAAAACACACTTACTGTAGAAGGTCAGCGAAACTATTGCTTGTCCATCTATTGTAAACTTTTAAATTAAGAAGGGATAGCATAGCTTGCAATATGGAGCATCGTGCACCCGTGTAAAGTGGTGTCATTTCCATATATAGAATGTTGTTACCATGAGGTTCTCCATTGGAGTCTACATTGATTGAATTTAGAATCTCTCTTGCATTGGGTTTGATATTTATTTGTTCTTGTACATGTGCATGGCCATCATTAGAACCATGATTTTCCATACAACCATCCTGTATATAACTCTCATTGTTGGGACTATGATTAACATTGGATTCACCACACATGTTGAGTAAACTATTACTACTTCCAATTGTTAAATCATTATTTTGAATTCTAGTGGGAATTTCTATATTCATTTCTTCATCATCCTCCAAAAATCCTTGCATATGACCATTTATCTTTAAATGGCTACTCTCAACATGTTGTTTTTGACGTCTTCTACCATAAAAACGATTGCATGAGCAATATACATCCATTTGCCACCATTCATATGTTCCATATTCAAGATTGTTTATATCTGACATTGGAACCTACAAATTTCAACAAAGCATTTTACTTAAATTGGTCTCGTGTAATCAAATATAGAAATATGCGGTCTCAAAGGTTTTTATGTAAACAAAATAGCACAATAAATAACAAAAAAAACAATTTTCAAGAAAAACTAAGAATCAAATAGGAATATAGAAGATAAACTACATACTACAGAATCAAATAGGGATATAAAAGGTACACTACATACTATGAAAAAGGTCTGCATCGTTGGCCACAAATATTGAAATAGGAAGAAAAACAAAATACTCAGTCGTGGGACATTGTTGTAAATATACAACTATGAACTATTTATATGACCGTGCTCAAGGACTGATTTTTGAAAAATAATGAAGTTATCTCTATAAATTTTTACATAGTTGAACACTAAGAAGATGTTTATCTTACACACTTGGTATCAAGGATCATTAGCTTTGGAAATAGAAAATGCTTTCAAAGAAAAAGAACAATTGAGAGAACAATTTTAGATCATGGAGTAAGATTTATGCCTGCAATAGAGTATAACAATCATTTCAAAGAATGAATTGTGTGAAGCATTGCCATAAATTGAAGATACAATTATGGATTTTTTTTTTTTGGAATTACTTTATTAAATACAAAAACTTTAAAATAAATTATAATCATAATAATAAATAATAAATATTTTTATTTTTATTTTCATAAATAGTTAATTATGTGGATATGGGTTAATATCTTAGAATTTTGGGTTGCATTACCATCTATGATTTTTTATCTATAGATGACCATGACACAAGTGTATTGTCCACATTGATTTTATGGTAGTTTTAGAAATTAAAAATAAAAAATTATAATAAAAAGGTAAAAAATAATAGCTCGTAACTGATACATGGAGAACTCGCATTGATGAATGGATAGCCAAATGTTCATAGCACATAACTAGAAGCATGTGCGAAAGAATAAAAAAATAACTGATGGTTGATAAATGGATAACTTGTTACTCGTGCATGTGGATTCTCACTAACTCACTCGGTTAAGGTGTGGACCTCTCAGCAGGAAACTTGAGTTCAATCCCCTTATGGGTGAGTTAGTAAGGGGTGAGTTACTTAAGGTGATACACTCAAAAATCCTATATAATTTTGGGGTGGATGGATAATCTATAATTTTTTATACTTAACTCTCTTTATAACTTTTACCAACCACAAATTAAATAATTGTGTTAGTATATAAAACAATTGAAAAAAGATTATTAATTATAATCATAAAATCAAATAAATAAATCTATTTTAATTTTGATATTTTAAATATATAATATTAAAATAAAATAAAAACATTTAAACTATTTTAATTTGCATATTGTAAATATACAATCATAAATTAATTAATATAAATATATTTTAATTTTCATATTTTAATTATATAAAAGACATCCAATTTTGCAACAAGTCGCAATAACTTGGCAGCCCAAGCGAACCCAAGCTGCAGATCACGCTCCATCCCAGAATAGGTTGAACAAAAGGTATGTTGTGCATGCGCTATCCCTACGGTGGATGAACAACAAGGTTCCTCGTAAGGAGAGGCTAATCCGGGATATGCGGAAACAATTGTACATAAGAGCATACAGAAGCTTGGACATCTTTAGGGCGAAAATTAATCATCCTGCCGCTTATTGATGATTGATGTTATAGGTTTATTGTTGACTGTTGGATCTCAAGATACTAAGATATAACCATTAGCAATGAGTTTATAGCAGCAATCATTGCTTTCTGGCACACTGGTTAATGATGGCCATGTCCTGAAGCCATAAATCAACGTAAAGAGTTCAGGGAAAGAGAGTTCCAATAAAATAAATTAATAATTTAGGCTTATTTTATTTTTTATATTTTAAATATATTAAATACTTTTATTTTTATATATTTATATTTTTAATATATAAATAAGGAGTACTCTATATTTCTTATAAGTTTTGGATTTTTTTGTTACTTTTAATAAGAATTATATGAATTTTTCTTTACAAAATTTGAATGTTGAAATACTTAAATCATGTTTTTTAAATGTATAAATAGATTTAGCATCACGTCTAAATTGTGCAAGTTTAATATATATGATTTACTTTTTAAATAATTAATCTAATGTTTGTACCATATTTTGTAAAAAAAACAAGTTTGTACCATATTTTGTAAAAAATAAACAGAAAAATTTAAATAAATCATATAAACTTAATATATAATTTATCATTTTAATTATAGTGTAGTAGTTTTTATTAAAAAAATTAGAATACCATAAAAAAAATATAATGTCAAAATTATCATTAAATTACAATTATTATTATCATTTTTCTCATATTATACTGTACAAGTAAATCTTTATTAATAAAAGTCTACTCAAACAATATTTGACTATACACCACAATGAATAATGAGGAGAAGGAGGATTGGTATCCATTGAAAAAGTATTTGCAACAATTTATGGGGTAACGGTTAGGGTTTGGTCGTAACGACTGTGTTGATAGTATTTTAGATCACGTCCTCGAACTGCTTACTAGCAAACTTCTGCAAAACACTCCTTGAATGGTCACATGGAATCATCCAAGGGAGCGGAAAAAGGCCCCTCCCATCCAATCCATGACCAATCCAACAAAAATAATGCTCTTGACCATGTCACAGTCAAAACCCTGCACATTGGTACCACAACGATACTGATTTCTGATACAGTAACAATGTTAGAGATTGAAAAGGACCAGGGCGAGCCCAACAATAGATCCCAAAGTACTAGCACCTGCATAGCAAGAACCACAGAAAGGAACTGCATAACCCTTCCTGCAAAAAAAAAAATGCGAGAGCCCAACACATGCGGGACCATGCACTAATTGAAAAATTCATTGACATTTGGCCCTCGGAACAGGCACTAAGAGGTTGGATAGAATCAAAATGGAAGCCCAAAGCACACTATGACCTTGAACTGGGTTCCATAGGCTTCTTTACCATCATCTTCCACAAGTTAGAGGACAAACCCAAGGCCGAAGATGGAGGCCGCTATTTCTTTAACTCTATAGGGTTGTACCTTAGGAACTGGACTGAATGATTCAACCATGACAAAGAAGACGTTACTTGGGCTCCAATATGGATCCACATGTATTCACTACCACATGAATATTAGGATGAAAAAACCCTAAAGGACATAGGAAATACATTAGGAAGCTATGCTCGAGCGGCTGAACAAACAAAACACAACAAATATACTTCATATGCTAGGATATGTGTTTACATGCACATAGAAAAAGCACTCCCAGATTCAATCAGCCTGATGCATGAAGACTCGAAATGAATTCAATCACTTTACTATGAGCATGTCCCTTTCAGATGTTGCAAATGTCATGAGCACGACCACCTATACAGGGATTTCCCTCTCAATCAATACCATTCCAACCTCAAGCCCACAGTGGAGAAAGATGAGGAGGGTTTCCAAAAATATGAAAGGAAAAAAAGACACACCCATAATCACCCTCCAATGGAGACAAATGCAGATCAACCCACTACTAGCAATAACTTCGAGATCTTGGAAGAGATCCCCGAAGATCCAAAAGAACTTGAAACTAAAGAAGTAGGTAGCCTAGATATGAAACAGAAAAAAGAAGACAAAGCATCAGCTGACTTGCAACAATATAAGGAAATATCTACACATCACACCTCTGAATCGTCGCAGCAACATAATGATAGCGTCCCCGAACTACTCATGGATGGAGAAATGGTGGAGATAGATATTGGGGGCATGGATCTCTTAGGACTGGATGATGCATCTATAAGAAAATATTTCAGCTCCATAACCTCAACTCATATCCATATCTTGACGGAAGCCCTGGAAAAATAACAATCTCAAAACAAGCTTAAAGTTCAGAGCACAACCTAGAAGGACAAGCAAAAATCCCAAAGAGATAACCAGAAAAAGGGTAGAAAGATGGATTTGCAAAGAATCAGAACGATCGGCACAAGGTTAGTTGAATCAGGCCAATATGCCTAGGTAACTGAATTATTTCTTACTTTAGCCCCTAGTTCTCAATGAAGATCATATCCTAGAATATAAGAAGCATTAATGGGTGCTCCAAGCATGGGATGATGACGGATTTGCAAAGAATAAGAATGCTCGGCACAAGGTTAGTTGAATCAGGCCAATATGGCTAGGTAACTGAATTATTTCTTACTTTAGCCCCTAGTTCTCAATGAAGATCATATCCTAGAATATAAGAGGCATTAATGGGTGCTCCAAGCACGGGATGATCAAAAGGAAAATTCTTCAAGATAAGATGGAAGTTTTATTCTTACAAGAAACCAAATGTTCCAACCACACCTTTCAAACCTGGTTAGCCAAACTCTTGAGAGGTTGTCAAAGTATAGCGATAGATGTTGGTGGAGCCTTTGGGGGGATTGTGGTAGCCTAGGAACCCTCCTTAGTGGCCTTGAACAATTTATCCTCTACCAAAATCTCCCTAGTGGCCTCTTTCCACATTTTGGGAACCAAGTTTCATGGTTTTTTTGGTAAATAACAATTTATCTTTGGGGGAGTCTTCATGTTGTTGCAGTAGCCTAGGAACCCTCCTTAGTGGCCTTGAACAATTTATCCTCTACCAAAATATCCCTAGTGGCCTCTTTCCACATTCTAGGAACCAAGTTTCATGGTTTCATGAAGACTCCCCCATTATCTTTGGAGGATATTTCAAAATGATCACTTCTCTAAGCGAAAAAAAAGAGGGAGAAGAACTATAACACCTGAGGATCTCAACTTCAAAGCACTAATAGAAAATTGTAAGCTGGTGGACCTCCCCACCTCAGAGGATTTTTTCACTTAGAATAACAGAAGAGGAGGATATAAGCTCATCGCCTCAAGGCTTGATTAATATTTAGTTTCTGAAAACTTGATGGAATCTATCAAACATTTGGCCACTAGTGTACTTCCCTTAGTATGCTTGGATCATTGGCCCATTTCCTTTATGTGGCAAACTACGGAAGCCCATAAGTTTAATCCCTTTTGTTATTTGGAATTTTTTGGCTCGGCCACCTGAACTTCCAAGATTATGTTCAGAGATGGTGGGACGATATGAACACCTCGGGGCGCTCCAAGATGGTCATAATGCAACAAAAGCTAAAAATTCTCGAAGGAAAGCTTAAACAATGGAACCATAACACCTTTGGGACCATTTTCAAAGACAAGAGTGATTTGAAAAAAGAACTAGAAAAAAATCAAACAATCATCATGGAAGAGGGAAAAACCATGGATAACAAACTCAAGGAAAAAGAGATCATTGTAAAGCTTGATAAGAGATGTGAACAAGAGGAAATGTTCTGGAAACAAATAGCCAGGATTGGATGGATTAAATAAGGGGAAATCAACACTTCCTTCTTCCATTGCTCGGTCATTCAACACCGCAGTCACAATTGAATTTCTAGGCTCAAAACCAAGGATGGTGTAATGCTGGAAACATAGGAAGAGATTGAGTGGGAACACATAAATTACTTCCAATACCTGCTCACTGAACCAATTCCTTCAAGAGGACAGGACATTAAGGAAGTCATAGATCACATTCCTAGGATCCTCACTCCATATCATAATGTTGCACTGATGAAGATCATATCTTTATAGGAAGTGGAGACTACGGTCAATCATATGGTGGATGATAAAGCACCTAGATCAGATGGCTTCACCATCAACTTCTTCCATCACTGTTGGGACCTGGTAAAAATCGAAGTCTTAGAGTTGGTGGAAGAATCACACAAAAAACTTTGGGTCCTTCCTTCTCTTAATGCGACTTTTCTCACCTTAATTCCAAAAGAGAATGATGTTGTAGCGCCTAGTAAGTTTTGACCCATCTCTCTTTGCAACGTGGTTTATAAGATCATCACCAAAGTGATTTCTAATAGATTAAAATCCCTCCTACCTCTGCTCATCTCACTGATAAAATGGGCTATGTGGAAGGAAGACAAATCCTAGACGAAATCATTTTGGCCCATGAAGTCACCCACTCCTTGAAAATGATCAAAAATCTTGGAATTCTTATCAAACTTGGTCTTTCCGAATCCTTTGATAAACTCAGTATGGAATTTATGGATAAAATGATTCTCACTTTCGGATTTTTTCAAGAGTGGACGAAGTGGATCCTTACCCTTACCTCTTCTACCTTCTTCTCCATCCTGGTCAATGGAGCACCCTCTTCCACTTTCTCACCTACGAGAGGAATCTTCCAGGGATATCTACTCTCCCCCTTCCTTTTTATCCTTATGGATGAGGGTCTGAGAATACTTCTAAAATCCAATCTTTCAGAAGGATATTTAAGAGGACTTACTCTACATTATGACCCCCCCCCATTTACCATCATTTTATTGATGATAATATTCTCTTTCACCATCCCTCTGTTCAGGAAGCACGATGCGTTTCAAAGGTCCTTCATACCTTCTCAGAGGATTATGGATCCATGATAAACCTTGAAAAGTCCCATCTCTTCTTCTTTAACACTAACCTAATCACCCAACACAATGTCGCTCGCATTCTTGGATTTTCCATCTCCTCCCTTCCCTCCAAGTATCTTAGTGCCCCCCTTTTTGACTCTACCATTAAACATTTCTCCTAGAAATTCCTCCTAGCTAAGATGGAGAACAAAATCTCTTCCTGAAACTTCAGGACCCTAAACCCTTCTAGTATACTCACCCTCCTCAAATATGTTTTGCAGTCTATTCCCCTTTACCTTTTTTCAGTTTTGGCTTCCCCTAAATGGGTTCTCAAAGCCATCCACAACCTCCAACGCAATTTTCTCTCGGGAGGGGAAGGTAACCAACACAAATGGGATTTGGTTAATTAGAAAACAATCACTCTTCCCAAGTGGGAAGGAGGCCTTAGTATTCAGGATCTTGAAATAAATAATGAGATCCTATATTGTCATGCCCCCAATTAAATAATTTCCAAATAAGACTATTTGTAAATAATGTTTCACCAACGTACTAGTTCCCTATGTTGAGAGGGAGACATAAATTTTGCAATAAGGTGATATGGGACCCAAAAGGACTTTATTTTACCATATTCATATTTAAATGGGTCACGTAAATGATAAATGCTAAGAAAATAAGGTGGCATGGGTTGATGGAGACACTTGGAAGCTTGTGGAGCCTTTGGGTGACTAGATTCCCCGCACACTTAGCATGATATTCATCAAAATTCGAACACATGGGTAATGTAAAATTATTGGATGGTGATGTGGTGTCAAATATCATATAATGATCCAAGGAATTCGAATTGGTAAAGGAGGGTAACTCCCATGGAAGAGGAAGAGACTAGAAGACAAGGCGTGCCACTTGGAAGGAGACTCTATGACCTCTATGACAACAAATGATGGAATATTATATGACAAGTATGACAAATTCAGAATTGATTGCTGACATATGAAAAATCTGAAATTTAGGGCTAAAAATATCCACCAAGAGGTCAAATTTGGGACTTATAGGTAGCCATTTGAATTGCGGAAAGAATTGAATCATGAAGAGGAAGACAAGTGTCGTGAGAGTTAGTAAACCACTAAGATGAGTTGGAGGAAGCTCATGGAGGGAAATTATACCTTATGAGGCATCATGAAGTTAATAAAAATATTTCATGAGAAATGAGAATAGATTTTGATCATTTTTTAATTGGCCTTTGGCATTTTGGAGATCTTTTGCTTGTCCATTACACGGTGAGTGTTCCCTCTCGCTGCTTGTGAACCAATTTCGAGGGAGTTGAATTCCTTTCCAAGTTGGTTGATGGAGATTCCATCCATAAATATAATTATATATTAATGAATTAGTTTTAGTTTTAGTTTTAAGGTCCATACAGTTGAATTCTCATCTATCTCCCTATTCTCTCATTCCTTCTTCTCCATTCCCCCACACTCACATTTGATGGCGCACTTGTTGGAGTGATTCTTGCTCCTTGCTAAGGATAGTTGATGCCCAAGATTTTAATTATGATATACAGATCTGTAAGCTCATTTCCATATTCTCTGTAAGTCGAATTACCAATAATACACATTAAGAGACTCGCATTCCCATGTTCTTGAATAACTAGTTTTCATGGATTTGGTTTCAGTATTAAAGTAGCTTTATATCAGATTTGTGTGAGGACATCTATATGATTTTACGATAATGGGGAAGCAATATATGATTTATGTATTTTTAATATTATGTACACATGCTCTGTAAGTCTAAATATCATAAATACATTTATGAAAATCTTGCATGTTCATGCCCTTGTATTACTAGTCTTCATGGATTTTGGCTTCAATCTTGAAGTAGTTTTATACCATATTTTTATGAGAGCTATTCTATGAGTTTTAGGATGTTGTGATAGAAATATATGATGTATTACTCTGTAATTTCATGTCCATATCCTTTGTGGGTCAAAATCCAAGAAACTCATGTGTGAAAAGATTGCAATCCCATGCCATTGAATCACTAGTTTCCATGACTTTGGCTTCAATCTTGGAGTATTGTATGATATTTGTGGGAGGGTTATCCTTTGAGTTTCATGTTGTTGGGGAATAAATTTATACTCCATATACTACCACCATGTTTCATATTACTCTCAGAACCATATATTATACCTTTCCCATGTCAAAGTCTAGCTTGTAATGCAATTTCCCTTAGGCAATTTCTATGAAAGTTACCCTACAAATGTTGCAAATCATAAGCCATTTTCATAACTTAATAAACATGATAAGGAAATTCATTTATTTCTAATACTCATTCCCATACTCTGTTATGAAATTTGGGAGGTTCGTACTTGATTTGGAGAGCTAGTTTAGCCATCACCCTTGGGGGGATTTTAACACAATTTTCTAGTAAAATTGCATTGTTTCACCTTAACCAAAAAAACGCTGCATAGGTATAAATAATGATCCAAAGTATCCATAGAATATTTTGGTATGTTTTAAAACTCACCATACCCTTCCATTTAAAAATCTATACCATTTGGAATCAGTTGGAACCCCCTATAGTCTTAACTAGCAAATCTCGAATTTTGCCCAATTTGTACTTTTCTCCAAAATTCCAAAAAAGGGACATTACATGTCTGCCAAAATTTAGTGGAATTGGATAGTGAAAAATACCACCCTTTGGGCACTATTTTGGAATAAAAAATATGCACAGGATTTGACAACACCCACACTAATTCATTATGACCTGGACCCGTCGGGATCACTGATATGGAGAGTAGTTGATTATCAGTGTGCTTTAATTCAACAACACAAATTCTAAGAGATCAGGAATGGATCCCACACCAATTTCTGGCATGATTCCTAGAAACAATTACCCGAATGATCATATCTCTTCAACTTACAAGACCAACAGAACGTCATGCAGAGGATTGATAGAACAACAGTCAAGGACTTTTGGAAAGACACCACTCACGATCACCTTCGCCACTGGAAAGATCCCACCATTTGGGACTCATGGAAGATTATGCAACTATGGACACCATCTAGTCAGAACTCCAGAAGCGACGTATCAAAGTTTGAGAGGGAGAAGATATCATGAGATGGGGACACAACACAAAATGAAACTTCACTGCCAAAGAAGATTACTTACTACAAAATAAAATACAAATGGATATTCCTGATTCCCTCTGGAGGAGAATCTGGGAATCCAACTTTTGGCCCAAAATCACTACTTTCCTTTGGTTGCTCACTCATCGCAAGATCCTAACCTTATACAATTTGGTAAAAAATGGTTTTCATGGCCCATATTTTGTGTCACTTGCAGGGAACATTCAGAAACAATTGACCACCTCTTAGACTCTCACGCGATGGCTGACACTATCTGGAATCTTGTGGAAGAAAAATAAAAAATATCCTAGAGAGTCAAAGGTGATGTGATCAAAACTCTCCAAATGTGGGGTGAGCACCCATATCAAAGTAAGATCCTAAATAGACTATGGGCTCTCATCCCAATATTCATAGTCTGGAATATCTAGAAAGAAAGAAACAACTACATCTTTAGAGGGAAACATAGTAAAGCTTCCGAGGTTTGGGTGGGTATTCAAAAAAATATTCAAGAAAATCTCCTAATTGGTGACTGGAATAACAATGATCATCCCAGTCTTGAATCTGAATGGGATATTCTTCTCGGGTGGGGTGTGGATCCAAAATCCTTTATTCATAACACCTGCCCCCCCAAAATGCACATATCTATCCTAGAGAAATGGGAAGCATTGCCGAAAGGATTCTACAAGCTTAATTTTGATGGTGTGTCCAAAGGAAACCTAGGAGAAGTAGGATTTGGGGGAGAAATTCGTTACTGCACGGGGATCATAAAACATGTTTACATGGGATACATGGGACATGATAGCAATAATGTAGTAGAAATATCTAGACTAACAGAAGGCATTCATATATCCATAAAACTAAATTTCCTCCCACTAATTGTTGAAGGAGATTCTTAAATAATCCTGTCGTTAGCCACCATCCTACAGAATGGAGCACACAGGTGTTGAGGCCTGGAAAATCAAAGGTAACAATAGTAGGTATTTTCCCCAATAAACGTTCCCAACTAGGTCGTTATTGTTTGGTATGGGGAATCCGTCCAGTTTACGGTTCGGCTACCGTAGATCAAGTAACAGTTAAAATGTTTTACTGGTTACAGGTCAGTCCACCGTTTAGGTGTATTTTTTAGTTTTTAATCTTTATGTATGATGTACATGTGCTTAGCTAATGCAAGCGATAGAGATAATGAGGAGGGTCACAATGTGATGTGCAGGTTCTTACCTCTCGTCTTACCTCTCTCACTTCTAAATCACAAATAAAGAAAAACTAACTAAGACTAATTAATCTATCCCTAGGGAGCAATACTGTAACTAATGGTGAGTAATATATTGTATAACTTGTATTAAGAAAATTACAGATAGCTGATAACATTTCAGAACACATGAATATCAATAGACAGATGAACAAAGAGATAGCTCATTGTTAATTTAAAACATTCATTACTCAACTATGATTGTGGAAATTTCACAGAAATAAACAAGAGCACATTCACAACATGAAAGAATTCATAAGTTAGAACGATCTCACAGTTCATGGAAACAAGTTGAAACTGAAACAATTCATATCCAACCATCCCATGGCAAACATTTGAAACTCCACAGTGCTTTCTCCAGCCGAAAAGTATAACTCTATATTATAAGATGAATTAGTTTTCCTTGCAATAATATTGCACTAAGATGGTCTGAAAAAAGGTCCTTCTTCTACCTAAAACTTGCCTATATTTATACAACACAACACAAAATGAAACTTCACCGCCAAAGAAGATTACTTACTACAAAATAAAATATAAATGGATCTTCCTGATTCCCTTTGGAGGAGAATCTGGGAATCCAACTTTTGGCCCAAAATCACTACTTTCCTTTGGTTTCTCACTCATCGCAAGATCCTAACCTTATACAATTTTGTGTCACTTGCAGGGAACATTCAAAAACAATTGTCCACCTCTTAGACTCTCACGTGATGGCTGACACTATCTGGAATCTTGTGGAAGAAAAATGAAAAATATCCTAGAGAGTCAAAGGTGATGTGATCAAAACTCTCCAAATGTGGGGTGAGCACCCATATCAAAGTAAGATCCTAAATAGACTATGGGCTCTCATCCCAAGATTCATATTCTGGAATATCTAGAAAGAAAGAAACAACTACATCTTTAGAGGGAAACATAGTAAATCTTCCGAGGTTTGGGTGGGTATTCAAAAAAATATTCAAGAAAATCTCCTAATTGGTGACTGGAATAACAATGATCAGCCCAGTCTTGAATCTGAATAAGATATTCTGCTCGGGTGGGGTGTGGATCCAAAATCCTTTATTCATAACACCTGCCCCCCCAAAATGCACATATCTATCCTAGAGAAATGGGAAGCGTTGCCGAAAGGATTCTACAAGCTTAATTTTGATGGTGTATCCAAAGGAAACCTAGGAGAAGTAGGATTTGGGGGAGAAATTCGTTACTGCATGGGGATCATAAAACATGTTTACATGGGATACATGGGACATGATAGCAATAATGTAGTAGAAATATCTAGACTAATAGAAGGAATTCACATATCCATAAAACTAAATTTCCTCCCACTAATTGTTGAAGGAGATTCTTAAATAATCCTATCGTTAGCCACCATCCTACAGAATGGAGCACACAGGTGTTGAGGCCTGGGAAATAAAAGGTAACAATAGTAGGGATTCTCCCCAATAAACGTTCCCAACTAGCTCGTTATTGTTTGGTATGGGGAATCCATCCAGTTTATGGTTCAGCTACCGTAGATCAAGTAACAGTTAAAATGTTTTACTGGTTACAGCTCAGTCCACCGTTTAGGTGTATTTTTTAGTTTTTAATCTTTATGTATGATGTACATGTGCCTAGCTAATGCAAGCGATAGATATAATGAGGAGGGTCACAATGTGATGTGTAGGTTCTTACCTCTCGTCTTACCTCTCTCACTTCTAAATCACAAATAAAGCAAAACTAACTAAGACTAATTAATCTATCCCTAGGGAGAAATACTGTAACTAATGGTGAGTAATATATTGTATAACTTGTATTAAGAAAATTACAGATAGCTGATAACATTTCAAAACACATGAATATCAATAGACAGATGAACAAAGAGATAGCTCATTGTTAATTTAAAACATTCATTACTCAACTATGATTGTGGAAATTTCACAGTAATAAACAAGAGCACATTCACAGCATGAAAGAATTCATAAGTTAGAATGATCTCACAGTTCATGGAAACAAGTTGAAACCGAAACAATTCATATCCAACCATCCCATGGCAAACATTTGAAACTCCACAGTGCTTTCTCCAACCGAAAAGTATAACTCTTTATTATAATATGAATTAGTTTTCCTTACAATAATATTGCACTAAGATGGTCTGAAAAAAGGTCCTTCTTCTACCTAAAACTTGCCTATATTTATACAAAAAGCAAAAAATCTTGGGCTTCCCCTTGCTGCCTTTTGGGCTTCCAACCTTTCTTTTACAAAAAAATGTCTTGTAGCTTGTGCAAAAAAATAAATATAATATATTACATTATTTATCAATATTCCAAAATATCCCACTAGGAGGGCCTAGCTTGTTCGTTCATGAACTTTCTCCATATATTTGCCTCTACTGCTATATTCTCAAAACTAGAAGGTTCAAGAAATATGATAGTGATCTCGTGCTGAGAAGCCGAGGTTTTTATACCCGCTATTCTGGCAGGAATCAAACACAGTTGGTCTTGTAGCAAGTGAATGCTCATAGTTGCATGTGCTACTTCAGTATTTAGTATCTTTTCATCCAAATCCTTGACTCGTTGGACGGTTTGTTCATCTTCACTGCGTTTTTCCTGTAAATGTTTCAAAAACATTTCATGTTCTAGTAGTGCTTCCAATCTCTTCACGGTGGAGGTCTAACACCGATTATAGGTCAGGATCACTCTCCTACAAAATTCATCACAGGCACCATGTGTTCTCTTCACTACCTTCTTTAATTCTTCTACTGTGTTACTGGCAAACTCAATTAGCTCGTACTCTTGCTTTATTGTCTCCTAATCTTTGACAAGTATATCTACGGGACATTCTTTGTTTGCTTCTACCCAAGCCATCCTTCCCTGCAGAGTCTCCAAAATATCCTAGGTTCTATCCAAAAAGTATGAGGCTGTACTTACAATCTCTTCTAATTTGATGTCTATTTGCTGGACTTTAAGTCTTTCCTCCGCTATCTGCAGCTGTATTTGATGAATCTTCCTTCTAAGCATAAGAGCATGATTCTTTAAAGGTTTAATATCAACCTTATGCTCCATAGCTGATTTCAATGAAGCTGCAAGTGAACTCTTTTGTTCCTCCAAGGCTGCTATTTGAGTCTCATCACTACAACAAAAACCTGCGATTAACGTCCCTTTTAGATTCCCTTTTAGCATCCACTATCCCTTTTAGTGTATTTTTCATCATTTTTTGGACAAAGTGGACGCTTTTCCATGGGATGGCACTTTTAATGGTGTTATTTGCGTCCCTTTTTAAAAGTTGGCGCTATTTTGGATGCTAATTAGCATCCCAATTAGCATCCCAATTATCGTCCTTATTAGCATCCCAATTAGTGTCCCAATTAGCGTCCCAATCAACATCCCAATTAGCGTCCCAATTAGCGTCCCAATCAGCATCCCAATCAACATCCCAATTATCATCCCAATTAGCATCCCTTTTTAAAAGTTGGCACTATTGTGGACACTAATTAGCATCCCAATTAACGTCCCAATTAGCATCCCAATTAGCATCCCTTTTTAAAATTTGGCGCTATTTTTCATGCTAATTAGCATCCCAATTAGCGTCCCAAATAGCGTCCCAATTAGCATCCCAATTGACATCCCAATTAGCATCCATTTTTAAAAGTTGGTGTTATTTTGGACGATAATTAGCATCCCAAATAACATCCCAATTAACGTCCGAATTAGCGTCCACAAAAGCATCCCATATAATGCCAATAATAGCCTCCAAAAAAACATCCTGAATAGCATAGCACCATATATGAATCCAGGGTTAGTGACATGAATTGCGCCATGAATTTCGACAAGAAAAACATTCAACATAGAGCCAGGAAATTCTACACCTAGAGTTGATTTTCTAAATGCTAAGTAATGTTGTTGAGTTGATTTGCTAAATGCTAGTACCGCTACTGAGTTCGATTCCCTTAAAATATAAGGTTTGACTATAACTGTCAACTAATATTCTACCTGAAATTTGAGGATATATGTCCCACTATTTCCATAAATCTAGAGAGGATTTCTTGGAATCCTGTAGCTTTCAAGTGTTCAATTTATAACCCAAATATGTTTTAACATCCTATACTTTGATTTTTGTCCCTCCTTTGTCCCTCCTTTGAATACCACCTGTTAAATGACTGCATGGAAATGCTCGATTTGATGCCCTTGAATATGGGGTTGATCTTTATTGTTGATCTTCAAAATATGGGATTTGAATGCTTGTAATGTGGACCTGCTACTTTGCTGGATGGAGGATTCAATACCATAGAGTCCTAATGATATTTCCTTCTACAAACATCTGTAAATCCCCATTGCTAATATTACTCTTGATTACTAGATATTTTGTAATATACTCTGTCACTTGTTCACAGTATTACATTTCTCAATATGCCACAAATTTTAAGAGCCACTACTACGACAAAGGAATTTTCCTTGTTCAGATCGTTACTAAGAGTTGGTAGAGAATTCAACGTTCCAACACATAGGTATTGATAGGCTAAATATGCAAGTGGAAAAATATCAAATGTATTTTTGATAACCATTCAACAAGGAATCGATGCCAATAGGATGGTTTCATATGTGAGAAGTATAACTCTTGCATATTCCTTAACTGTTAGCGAATTCCATTTCAAAGCTCCTCCTTCAGGTGTAGGATGCAAGAAATTCAACTCTATATTTTCACCTTCAAGTCTTATTTGGCCTCCAATTACCATAAGGTCATTTTTACAAGTATGAAATACAAGAACCAAACCCTTTATTGAGCTTGCCATTATAGGCAATTTTCCCAATATATTCCAAATATGGTATCCTTGTTATATTTCTTGACTTCATTTTTCTAGTGCTTGATTGCATAAAATTTGATTATTTATCATTACAACCAAGTATGTTGTTGGTTCACTGATTTTGTCAAGCAATTATACTATGTTGCATGTAGAATGCACTTTATTGCTAAAGGGAACCATTTGATACAACCATAACTTGTCAAGAAACGTTTTAAATATCATTGTGCATATATATATTTTCATATTCTAGTTTAGTGTAGATATCTTCAACAAAATATGGTCATTTCCACAAATCTCATGATGACAAAGTGTATGCACAGAGCTAGAACACATGTAGATGTTGAAGTGTGTGGGGGTGTGTTGGGACATGATTGTGGGTACTAGAATGTGCATATTAACCTCGAATGTGTGCACATAGGGTCTAAAATTGTGACATCCTGTGACATGGATTCACACGTAAACAACAAGTATAGACGTGGGCACAAAATTGGCAGTGGTTCTTTTGATGAGATATACTTAGCCTTTGCTCCATTTTTTATTTTTTTCACTCAATGAGTAATTATTTTGTTGATCCCATGAAATATTAATCCATCAAGTCCCACAGACTTTGTATTCACCTGAGTTTGTCTGAGAAGTATTACATGTTGTTTTTGATCGGAATATTTTCTCTTTATCCATGACTCACGAGTGTCACCATATGGAAATTTCGTATCTTAGAACACCAATGGTTCTTAGTTCTTTATTACTTTTGCAGCAACACCTCATCTTGATGGGTATATACTTGATTCCATATCTATGATTTTTTGTATTCACCTGAGTTTGTCTAAGTATCTTTATATGTTGGTTGTGATCGACATATTTTCTCTTTATCCATGACTCATGACACACTCATGAGTGTCATCATATGGAAATTTTGTATTTTAGAAATACAAGATTCCTTTACCTTGAAATAATGGGTTACTTTCTTTGGGTGCGAGACACCAGTGTATTTTTACCATTTGAAATTTTAAATTCTGATAAATATTTGTAGGCAGTTCTCTTCAGTCCAATTCAATTTGTCTATATGCTACTAAGGGGGTGAGGCTAACATTTGTCTGACTAATTTGGATATGTTGCCTCTCCCCATCTCTATTGTCTGTTTTACTCTCATATAATTAATGTCCCTTTTCTTATTATCTGCAGCAAGCATGTCTTGTTTAGAAGAGTTGTTGAGGGAATAGATGTACTGAAGAAAATTGAGCGATTATCAACTACAGATCAAGGAAGACCTATTGTTCCAGTTAAGATTTCTAATTGTGGTGAAATATTTCCAGGCAAAGGTAAGAGTATAGTTGTAGTTGATGAAGGTGCATCCAAGTGAAATCCAAGCTTGAGAGATATAAGAATGATAAGTATTGGGAACCTAAGAAAAATAATACATGACTAAGAAAACATTAAAAAAAAATTCCCACATACCAAGCAAGTTAGCAAAGCTAGCATAACCGGGGTCAGGGCATCAAAACTTTTAGTTCAACACTTGACATGAAAGAATACATGTAATATGGGATGGAGGGGAAATGGAACCAACCCTAAGTCAATTGAATCCTTGCAACTCACTACATGTCTGTCTCTCAACAATCCACCTTTTAACACCCAAACTATACTTCATGTATGACTCGTTCACAATTATAAAAAAGAAAAGAGCAACATTGTGAGCGAGAAAGTAAATTTGAGGAAGTTTGTATGTGGGAGAAAGATTAGCGACCCTTTACATTGAGCCAAAAAAACCCAACTAAAATTTGGAATGGTCGAGGGGATTGGAATGGTCGAAATGGGGATTGAAATGCTCTCATTTCAGACAGTGAGGAGATCAAAATCGCTCGTGGGGCGCTTATGGGTCGTGCAGCAGTAGCACGAGGGCTTGGGACTCATGGCGAGGGATGGAGGCGAGCAATATCCTCGTCTCTAGCGATGGAAATAGAAGTGATCATAGAGAAGAGAACATCAGTGGGAGGAGCATGGCTGGAGATCCCCAAGCCGGAGGAAGCTTTTGAGTAACGGTGGATTGCCACTCAGTCAAGATTCTCCAGGCATGACCATGCTCCAAGCCTGCGAGTTAGCGGGGGTCGATATCTCTCAATTATGCTATCATTCCCACCTATCCATCATCAAAAATTGCCCCATGTGTCTCATTGAGGTTGAGAAGAGTCCCAATCCCATGGTATCTTGTGCTATGCCTACGCTTCCTAGTAATTAAACGCATTCACTCTTTTCAATATGGTTTCTACCAATACCGAATCTATTAACTGCTTCTTGAGGGTTTGAATCAGAAGGATGCTGATTTGAGGGTTTAATTGACATGATTTAAAATAAAGACTGATACCCCAATGGAGAAGAAGGAAATGGAAGGGGTGATGGAGTTTCTTTTGATGAATCATCCGCTGGATTTCCCAATCTGTGACCAAGGAGGGGAGTGTGATATGCAGGATCGGTCTATGGCTTTCAGATCAAATAGTGAGTGTTTCATCAAAACAAAGAGGTTTGTGTTGGATAAGAACATCATCCCTCTCATCAACACTACCATGACAAGGTGTATATAGTGTACAAGGTATGTTATCCCAATCCCATCCTTTGTCAGTCGGTGCCAGTTTAATTAATCATTAGAGGAAATATCAACTGAAAATGGGCCTTTTAACTTTGATTCAAATTGCATGTCGTCATGTGTTAGCCAATGAAATTGATTTAAATTTGAAATACCGTATAGGTCTTAAACACTTTTTTGATATAAATTTGGGGATAGGTATCATAAAAAAAACTACTTTTTTTGTTTGTATTTTCGACATATCTCCCCGTGTTTTAACTCAAATTTCGATCGGGAGAGCTCATTGGATGCGGAATTAAATTCCACATCCAACGAGTACCCACTCGGCATACTTTTGACGGACCCTGCTACCCCAAAAAACAAGAAATACATGAAGTACCCACTCAGGTATTTCTTGTTTTTGGGGTAGCGGGTCTGTCAAAAGTATGCCGAGTGGGTACTCATTGGATGCGGAATTTAATTTTGCATCCAACGAGCTCTCCTGATATGTCATTTGTCCCCTAATCTGGCACTCGTAATCTGACCCTCTAATATGATCTGATATGATTACGCACCATCACATTGTTCTTGTTTCCTCGAGGATTCACAATATTTGATCATTTGAAACAACATCCTTGTTTTCCTCCAAGCTTATGTCACTGATCCACAGGCCCATCCATATTACCAACCTATAATCAAGCTCTCACTTGTGATGTGAGCTCCTTTTAGGTGGGCACTGCACATTCTCACAATGATGCCTTGCAACAATGCAAACCTTCATTTCTCTCTATTAGAATTTATTTTTCCCTAAACTCCATGCTTGCTCAGCCACTGTATGAGGAAAACATCAAACCACATCAAATTTTCAGGTGGAATTGACACTTCCATTGGCAAATAAGTGGATGACACAATACATTGTAGTTGTTGAACCAATGCTTTAGACTCCACAACCATCTACATGATGGAAATTGATAAAAAAAATCTGAAACGAAATCCTCCCAATGAGCCATAGATGTCCATCCAAACGGAGAAAATACAATCCTTGAGGGATCCAAATTTTTGTCTTGACCACATGAATCCATGTAGTTGAAAACAATTCCATGTTGATTTTAGTATGTAACTATAGGCAAGTAGGAATGCAAAGATGAATTTAGTACAACTTCACCATTGTGACAAGAAAATAGTGTTATATTCATAGCAGCTGAAATATGTAGTGAATAATTATCCATAGTTCCATTTATAGTGTATTCGTTAAGAAAACCAAGAAAATTGTCATTGCAATTTTCAGTACATAGTTGTGTTACTTCATAGCCACAATCTATATTTTCTGGACCAATTATAACAAGTTTTAGTTTGAATAGTAGAAATCCTGCTTGTATCGCCTTCAGTTAAATCACTAGTCCTCATGGTTATTCACATCATAGCTACTCAAAGATCCTATAACTTAAATTGAATTCTATATATTTCCTCACTCATCATTGATTGTAAGGTTATCTAAAACTTCAATATTTTCATTGGTACATTAGTGGAAAATGAGATATTAGTGACTAGGAGACCAAAAAATTTGGTCACCATAGTTTTTTTCAAGGGATAAATGACCAAAATTGATAAATTTAAGTGAGCTAACTAAAAAAGACCAATATAAATGACCACTTTTGGTCACAGGATAAAAACCAACTAAAAATGACCAAGATAAATGACCAAATTTGGTCACGGGATATGTAGACTAAAAATGACCACATAACAATTGGTCATTTATTTGGTCATTTTTAGTTGTCACTCCGATAATGAAAAAATTGCAAATTTGACAATGAATTTGTACATTTTACAAAATTCTCCACCTATTGACCAAACTGATCAAACGATGTCTGAATGTTGTATTTTCCTAATCCAATGTCTGCATCTTATGTACCCATTCCATGTAATTTCTAGAAATCCCTTGCTTCGATCTATCTCCAATAGATTCTAGCATTAGTAAACATTCCTTCTTCAACCCGTCTTTTATCATGACCACGAGATTTGCCAATGCAGTTTCCTCCTTCAAAATCTCTCTCATAGAAATGGACAATCAGATTCAGTAATCTAACCCATGGAATGGCTAAGAGTGACATTGTGGCTGGATTGAATTCCAATAACCATGGCCTCATAAAAAGACATTTGTTTCCCTAGAACCACTAATACATATGGCTCAAAAGTCCCATGACACTTTGCCACGAATAAGTGAAAATCGATTTTTTCATGGAAAAACAATTTAAAATTTTGGAAAAAAATGAAAATGTCCTCGACGATCGTCACTGTAGCGACGCATAGTCCATATATAACGTCGCTATAGCGACGCTCATCGATTCGTCTCCCCTTGTTTAACCACAAGTTTTATTAGCTTATAACCTCAACTGTTTTATTTAGCAAGCCTCCAACGTGGTCATATTTAATGTTTACTAAAATTAAAATACTTCTTTTATTTAATTAAATTCATTAATAATCTATAATATCTAACTAAAATAATATCTTATATTAAATTAAAATATTTTTTTTCCAATATTCATTTTCCTAAAATTTCAACCTATATTTATTTATTTATTAAATCTTTGTTTCCACCTAATTGTTCATATCCATAATAATATTGTTATATAGTTATTCATTTCCTTACTAATATTCCATAAAGATGAAAATAACACTACTTCATAATCCCTTCTAACTCGAACATGGTCAAAATTCAACTTCATTCAATCCTTTATAATTCTTCTTCTTACCTTTCTTAAATTGTCTTTTGCAACCTTGTCCAAGTCCAACTTCATTTGGCCCTTTTTAGGTAGCTTGTGGTACTCTTCTCAAAGATTTGTCATTGTCCTTCGTGATGATGATGAAGAATTTGTGTTACTTAGACTTATTTTATCTTATACAACAAGAAACGATATCGTTATCATTGGGATTTTCATTAAAAATTTGGTCTTATCACTCATATCTACAATGAGTGGTCATTGTGGGATTATAATGACATTCATCATACATATTCTCACTTGAGTATATTATAAGGCATACAAGTGTAAATTATTAGTTCATAGTCAACAAACAAGGGTCCATAAGAATACACCTCAAACAGTGATCAAATTTGAAGGGTGGGTCTTAATTTCAATTGGAAAGGAATTTAATTCAAGAGCCCTTCAAAGATGAAGGGTAATATAAATATTAGTACTTCAATTGACAATTATAAATTAACTAAACTTTTCTTTTAAAAAATGTAAAAAACTAATATTGTTCTTCCAAATTTTTATAATCTTAAATAATTAAGTACTTCTTAATATCTACATGAAAAAATAATAACTTTTCAATAAAATTTAATTTGAATACATTTCTGTAACATTAATTTTACAGTTGAGTAAAATAACATCTATTTTATTGTATTTTTCCAAGTTAGAACACACTTTATTATACAAAATAACTACTTAGAATATGAAATAATCATATTGGGGCATTTAGATTATCTATGCAATAACCATATTGGGGCATTTAGATTATCTATGCAATAACCATATTGGGGCACCTACATGATCTTATGCATATTACATGGCATTGCAATTAGATATAGTATTAAAAAAACTAGAACCATGAGAGAGTTACTTACTCTTAACTATGTACAAAAGGAAGCTAACAAAAATTACATATAAAAACAACCAAAACCTTAATTCAAACCGGAGAGAGGGCATCCATCCAATCCTCAGAGATGTAAGAATGATGGGAATTGGGTGCCTAAACAAAAATAATACACAAATCATATTAAAACATTAAAAAAATCGCACATACCAAGCACGTTAACAGTGATAGCATCACTAGGTCCAGGACATCAAATTTTGTTGTTCACCACTTGTCATGACAACATATAGGGATGGGATGGATGGGAAATGGAATCAAGCCTAATTCAGTTGGAGCCTTGATACTCGCTGCATTATTAACTCTCAATAATCTTCCTTTTAAATTGAATCAGAACACCAAAGAAGTATGTTAATGGCTAGATTTGAGAAAGTTCTAGGTGTGAATAATTAAGAGCTCGAGGCTCTAAAACAAATAATGTATTTACCTCTATGTTGAATTTTGTTTTCCATGCTGATGCAAGCTACTGCCTTATTGTCTTACCAAAATACATGAGAATGAGGAAAAATGTGTAAAACTATGGTCTTCACCTTCAAAGAGTGCCTTGCAATCACATTGGTAAGGAGTGATAAGAAGATCACCACAATCCAATGTGTCAAATCCGAGTTGATAGTGTCAATTAAATACTTATATGGTAAATTTAAAATAAGACTTACTTATAGTTATCTCTTACTCTTTAGGTATTAAAACATTTGATATTTTCTTACTCTTTGGGTCTTGAAACATTTAATATTTTATGGTTATCTTTGTTCCTTCAGCCAATTGATATTATAAGGTGAGAATATGTGTGCATAATAATCCTTTGTTATGAATGTGAGATGAGGATTTAAAGAGAAGAGGGTGTAAAGACAAGTAATTTTTATATGTATTTTGGTGGTAAGCGCCAAGGACAAATGTGGTGAGAAACCACAAATGTTTGAAGGATGGAGGGATATTACATCATGATCATGCCACCAATCAAATTGAAGACTTTTCCTAAGCCAAAAATTGCTTTTTAAATTTTTAATAACCATTGTGGTGCTTTGGTCCAATTTTTTTTTTCTAATTCATTGTTTCTCCATATAATGTTCCCACCTCTCTATATCAATGCATAAATATGAATCTGCATGGTTTGTGATCCTAGTTGCATGCTATTGAGTGTTTTTTTGAAACAAATATTTATTCGTTCATAGAGTAATATTTACCAAAAGATCTGGAATATTAAATAAGCCATAATAATTTATAAATTGATGATATAATTCATATGATACATTTACAATGGTTGGACTTATATATGTCCATTCGTGACTTTCCAACCTACAGTCATGACTCTTTGATAATTATTAATTATTAATTAATAATTATCTATTAATATTATTTTTAATATTTATATATTTTATGTTCGTTACATTGCCTTCCCCTTAAGGGAATCTTTGTCCTCAAAGATGTATTTGACATTTATGTCTGATTTATTTTAACTTGTCATCTCAGAATTCTTTCCATTTTGTATTTGCGACATTTGAGGAGATGAGTCGATACGAATTACGGATTCCCCAAGAGAATTGTCGCATAGCATCTCCTGTGGTCCATCCTAGATCTATTTTTATCGGAGCTCTGAGATCGTTTTGTGGAACGATCTGTCTCGATTGTTGCTTAGTATGTCGATATTTTCGCATATCCACATAAATCTTCTGTGAATATTCATTTTGACCCTGTCATTGGTCAAAATGACGATTATAATTAGGATGTCTGTAAGGTATAGGTTTCGTTTGTTCTTCTTTCCTTTGGACTGTGACGAGGACTGTCTTCACTTCTTCGATTTGATTTTTGGATGTATTTTCCTGGATTGTGCTTCTTGGTTCTCTAGTAGATTGTTCATGAATTGGAATTCTTTCGATTCTTTCCTCTTGCGATTTTTTTTCAATTTCTAGCTCCTTGATTTGGTTATGTAGTTCCTGATTACTATTATTTAAACATTGGTTTTCTTCTTGCTTTTCTAGTAATTTTCCTTCGAGGTCTTCACCGGATTGTTCCTTCTTGCTTTTGTTTTTCAATTTTTTGATTTTTGTAATCAGGGTTTTGTTGTGATTTCTTAATCTGAAAATTTCTTCAGAATTGTTGGATATTATTTTATTACTTTTTGCGATCTCTAGCTTGTGTTCTTTTTTAGAGTCGCTATTTTGTTGTTGAAGAACTTTTATCTATTGTTGATACTGGTCGACCACTGATTCTTGATCTGTTAATTTCTCTCGTATGTGCGTCAGTTCTTCATCCTTGTTGTTAACGATTTTGTTCAAGCGGATTGTTTCTACTTCATAATCACTTATTTCTTTCTTTCTATCTTGATTTGTTCGTCTCTGATTGAAATCACTTTTGTCTTTTAATTTCTTAATTTGGGCATACAATTTTTCTATATGATTGTTCTGGTCAGAAATTATTTGTTCCTTGCGCTCTTTTGTCATCTGATGTAATTTCATCAACATTTCCGATTTCATATTTTTGTCCCATAATTCTTCATTGTCTCTTTGATAGTGTTTTAATTTGGCTTCCAATTTCTCTATTTGTGCTTGCAGACCAACTTCCATGGTCTCTAACTTCTTTAATGATAGATGGCTATCGATTTCTTGACGAGTCTTTCTTTGACGTTTTGACTCTTTGTTGATTGCTGATCTTCTTGGATTTTGGCTTTACTTCGCTGCTGGACGGTCTTGTTGAGTTCACTTCTTTGACTTTTTTTTTCTTTTTCCAAAAAATAATTATTATAAATAATAATATTATTATTTTGTAAACTCTATAAATTGTTTTAATATATAGTTTTCTTTTATTAAAATATTGTAATTATAATTATAATATTATAATTTAAATTATAAAACAATTATCAATATAATAATGATATATTATTATATAATTTTTTTTTTTATAACAATAGGGTTTACATGGAGTGGAGGGCCACGGGACTAGAGTGGAAGGCGAAATGTGAAGGAGAGGAAGGCGAGGTGGAGTGGGGCGGCTGGATGGCAACGGTGGAGAGGTGGCGATTGGTGGCTACGTTGGAGTGCTAGGATGGGAGGTGCAGGCAGGTATGGTGTGGAGAGTGTGGAGGGAAATTTGGTATGGCGTGGAGCTATATGGAGTTGCAGGAAGAAATGGAAATGGAGGTGAAGTATGGCAGCGTGGGGGCGATTGGGAGGCAGAGGCGTGAAGTGTGACTGGGAGGTGAAGGCGTGAAGGGTGAGCGTGAAGCAGCGTGGGGGTGCGCAGAAGTAAAGGGTGGACGCGCAGGGATGGGAGGAGCGCGCCAGAGTGGAAGGAGTGTATGGAAGGGAGAATGGAGTGGTGGCGAAGGGAGGTTTGTGAAGCAAATTTTTTTCCTTTCCTTACTGAATTTGACAACGTTCGGAATACTGGCAGCTACGTCCCACCTCCTTTGGTATATCACATGGTTTTCAACAATAATAAATGCTAACGCTAGACACCAGAGCAGTAGCAGATTATTATAACCGCCTTCTTCAGGTTTGCAGCAGTATTCTTCAAATTTGCAGCGGATATTTCTTCAAGGATTTTTTTTTATTTTTTTTATTTTTAATAATAATTTATATATATATATATATATATATATATCTATATCTATATATATCATCAATTGAAATCTGGGAATGGCCAGAGCCAGCCCTTTCTCAGGCTTGTGCTCATTTTGGCTTTTAACCAAAATTTTAGATTTTATCTGAGTAATTTCAGAGTTTCTCTGTACACTTGGTCTTTGACCACTCGAAGCCGATAAAGACTTCTAAACCCACATGATTCGCATTTTAACCCACAATGATTACTCAGTTGAATAATCAACCAATGGAAAATAATTCCATATTGGAAATATAAAATAATATTAAAGATGAATGATGATAAAATATTACAAGGTGAGTGCCATATATATATTAATTCTGAAGGCACTTTGGATACCATCCATGAAAGGATGCATCATTTTAGAATAGTTTACTAATAACCATTTATTATATATATATATATATTGTTTCTTGTTATTATTTAAGTTTGTTACAATGCCTTCCGGTTCATGATGCTTTGTCCTCAAAGCAGATTTTATAAAACTGTTTTATAATTTAAATATTGTAAGTGAAACGATGGGTTATTTCATAAAACCATGGGCTATTTCACTTTGTTTTTTAACTTTCCCCCTTTTATTTCTGTGTTGATAATTTTTTTTCTTCATTTTTCTCTCTTGTTCTTGCTTTATATTTTGGAGTGGAATTAATACTTCTTCAATGAAATTCAAATGGCCAAAGGCCAATTTTTGGTCAAAAGTCATTTTTTACCAAAGAAACTCCGAATATGGATGGCTAACATCCATTGTGAGGTCAAGGACCTAAATTCAAGGAAACCTTGAACATGTTTTTTAACTTATGTTTTTTAACATTTCCCCTTTTATTTCTTTTGTTGATAATTTTTTTTTATTTTTATTCTTCATAATTTTTTTTTCTTCATTTTTCCCTCTCATTCTTGTTTCATATTTGTAGTGGAATTAATACTTCTTCAATGAAATTCAAATGGCCAAAGGCCAATTTTTGGTCAAAAACCAATTTTTACCAGAGAAACTCTGAATATGGAGGCTAAAAGCCACTGTGAGGTCAAAGACCTAAATTCAAGGAAACCTTGAACATGTTTTTTAACTTTTCTTTTTAACTTATGTTTTTTTTTATTCTTTATTTTTCCCTCTCGTCTCTGATACCACTTGACGCTGATAAAGACTTATAAACCCACATGATTCGCATTTTAACCCACAATGATTACTCAATTGAATAATCAACCAATGGAAAATAATTCCATATTGGAAATATAAAATAATATTAAAGATGAATGATGATAAAAGATTACAAGGTGAGTGCCATATATATATTAATTCTAAAGGCACTTTGGATACCATCCATGATAGGATGCATCATTTTAGAATAGTTTACTAATAACCATTTATTAATTATTAATATATATATATATTCTTGTTATTATTTAAGTTTGTTACATTTTTTTTATAGTTGATGTGATTATGTGGAATTCATGCAAGAAATGAAGTTTTGCAAAGGAGGACTCATCAAACCATCCATTTGAATTTAATTTTGATGAAAACGAATGTACATTGGTAGCCAAGTTCACATAGGTAGTAGGAACAAAGTTTTGTGCTCGTTTTGGGCCTAGTAGGGGTTCTCTATTCTTACAGCCATAGTAATTGACACATTGTCACACCTTTCCCCATAGTTCCAAGTGATCCAAGAGTTAGATTCACATCTCGGTGGAAAATTCCTCGTAGTCGTTAGTCATCACTCATCATCTTGCACGATTGAGCACTGAGTGTGACGTGAGTGAGTGCGTGCTTATAGTTTATGATATTTCCAATATTTTGAATGATGAGTATAACTTTATAGCATAAGAATTTCAACATACTGAGAAATTTATGGATGAGTAATTTCAAATGATGCCTTTCTTTTAAAATTTTGATATAAATAATGTCCAATTAAGAAGGACGAAATTCATATTTTAAATTTTTTTTGAAAGGCAATTTTAACTTTACACTTCTAGAAAAGGATAGAACCCTTTGGAAGGGCTGAGAAGGGTACAATTTTGAATGCTGACCTCAAAGACTTTATAATGAATTATTTGACGTCTATGTTTCATTTAAATTAATAATAAGTTTGGGTAGAAAATTATTCTCACATACCTTGGAATTTGAGTGTAATTCAGTAAATAATAGGATCTGGTCATGGCCATTGTAGAGAGGTTCGGAAGTTGAATGACTTTAAGCTACTTTTCCCTCCCCTCACGAGCCGNTACCTTGGAATTTGAGTGTAATTCAGTAAATAATAGGATCTGGTCATGGCCATTGTAGAGAGGTTCGGAAGTTGAATGACTTTAAGCTACTTTTCCCTCACCTCACGAGCCGATTCATGTTTTGGGTTCTGAGCAATTTCTTTTGGTCCTTTTGGAATTTTCAAAGGTGGGAATCGATGCGATATTGGGCATATTTGGGTTGGGAGTGACACTCCATAAAGGCTGAGAGCAACGAGTTCTGCTTGGAGGATGTGAAGTACTCAATTAGCAGCAGCAGGAAAAATCTTGTAAAATGTGCATAGATGATGATGAACGGATTCTTTGGAGCTTATTCCAAGGTGGGTATTAATTATTTTCTTTTAAATGGAATTCTATTTGAAAATTTGGGTTTTTTTGATTCACCATCTATAAGATGGGTATTGAAAATTCTTGTTTTTCTGATATTGAAAAATTATGTCTTTGTAATATGGGTATATGAGAAATATCCTCTTTTAGATGAATGACCGGTTATTGATTAATTTTGTTTCTGTAAGATGGGTATTTGAGAACATGAAATTTTGTAAGGAGAGATTAAAGAATTTGTCTTGTTTATTATTTGAAATCATTTCTTTTTCGAGATACTGGAAAATCCTTCCAATTGGTATGGTGGTATGGGGTGCAATACGGGCATCCTTGGGAATTGTATTACCTGAGTTATAAAGGGTTGATCCCAGAACGTTTTACCTGAACTAGGAGGGTTGAATCCTGAAAGGTCACTGTTTTATGCCCACCTTCTCTAATGTGAGTCTATCCTTGTATCAACTACTGGTCAACTTCACACACATTTCACCCGCTGTTGAACCCTATAACCAAGACCCTGCAAAATATATCTATTCGACTTGTTCATTATGAAATCGAAAGCTAAGGCACAACAATATCACCTCGCATTTATCTTACATTTACCTAAGCATTGCAGGTGAGTACGCGTACCTCTCATCAAATCATACATTTACTTGGTTCAGAACGATTATTACTCTATATAAAAAATATTATTGCTATTTACAACATTAACCCCAAAATAATTGGTAAATTGAACTCAGTAGTGCTCAGATTCAAAATCAGAGTTAATTTTTGTATGGTTAATTTTCTGGGTTATAAAATTTGTGGAAATCTTAATCTTGAAGCTGGGTTCAATAAAGTTTGACATGGTATCAGATCCTACAGGATCGAAGAATAGTTTAAAGGACATCATATTTACACAGGGTCTTGCTAGATCTGAGTGATCTGCAAGGGTTTGCTGAGATCTGAAGCAATATGGTGTAGAGGGTTATATTACAGTAGCAAGGAGTTAAAAAAGGTGTCTTGCTTGTCAAATCCTCGAACTTTGGATTGAGAATTGGGTTTTGTAGCTGGAAACGGTTTTCCCTTTTGTGTTGGGTACAGAAAAATCAGTTGCAGTAAATAAATGGCGGACCGCGGACTATATTATTTTGTGGTCTGCTCAATAAATAATATGCACCATTTATGACATTTAGTTATTGTCACAATCAACTGTCTGGCCATTGCAGGATTCCCAAGCCGCGGGTAGAATGCGGATTTCAAATAGGCATGAGTTAAGTTTAAGCTCTGAACTTTTCGTATTCTCCAAATGATTTCCTTGATCTCTTTTGTTTCACTACATAATAAACCAGTCTGGACATTATTGTATATTTCAGAGATGAATGTTTCTAGTATTTATGTTATTGACATAGATGATACTCATCCCATGGATTCTTGGAAAAGTTCATCTGTCTATTTGAAAAGGTCATCTGTGTTAGTTCATATGTCTATTTGAAAATTTCATCTATATATTTGGTATCATGCGTTTTGTAAATGGTGCATGCATGCACCAGAACCAGAAACACTACCTACCCTACATGTTGACTAATCATTTGCATGCACTATACTGCCATGCATGGACTCTGTCCAATTCTCAAACTATGATGCTTATCATCTGGCATGTCTGAGTGAAGATTCTATTTTAGGCATGTATAAATTGATCATTTCTCCCAAGGTGCACTGGCATATGGATTCTAAACTACTCTTGCATGCAGTGAAACTGCTGGATTGGTACAAATGGAATCAGAGCTTTGAAGCAGCAATTTCAAATGAGAATGGCTTCCAGATCCATGTTCAACTTTAAGATGATGAATGAATCTTACTTGATGAGTTTATAGGATTATATTACTTAAATAAGTGCTTTGTTTATTGGAGTTATCAGTTATGTTGATAGTGTGATCGAGTCTGTATAAATTGGGAAGAAGTATTTGGATATCTCAATCTTAGGAGGTTTTTCTTTTATGTACAATAGAAAAGTAGACTGATGACATCTGAGTTGATTTTATGAACTTATTTTATATAAAGAATTTATGAAATAATAGGAGAATTGATAGTACGTTCATTAAAGTTCTTGAAGATGTATGATTGGGCCTACTTTAAAATGTTGTATTAGAACCAAGTAATCTTAGTCAAAGCATTGCCTATAAAGAGGAAAAATAACATCCATTTAATAAAGAAAGTGGATTTTATTAGAGTTTTAATTTTGTGATCATATTAACTCCCAACCTTATTCCATCCATTACCTGATTGATTTTCATTGTGAGAATGTTTCACATTTTGCATTTTTCCTTTCTATATGTTGCCGTATGTTTTTGTGTACTTTGTTACCTATTTATTTAGATTGCCTTATTTTGGCCGTACTTTGATGTGCAGGCACTTGTTTGTTTAATGCATCTTTTCGCTATCATTCAAATCATATTTTATAAAGGAATTTTTTTGTTGCGTTTGCTTTACAAACATGCTACCTTCTAAAGAAAATTTGTTGCTAAGAGGTATTTGTTCTGTCAAAGTCATCTAGGACCAATGCACCTAGTCCCATGCACATTGAAGACAACATTAGCGAGGGCCACCTTTTAACAGCACCTCTGCATTATCACAGAACAAGTGTTGCCACATTAACTTGACCCACACCTCAAAAGAATTTGGTCAACCATATTATCATGGAAAGAAAGACCCCTGGGTTTTGAACTTGTATCATCGTCTCTGCAAGTGCCTTAACTTGATCACAACCCAACGTATATTCAATTTCAAATCCTTTCTCTTCTTATACAATCCTGAAATTTACATTTTGATTCTTAACTTTACATTGACAAGGACATGCACCTTTCAACGGTAAAAAAGGAAATGTTTGCATGGAAATGTTAGTTAATCAAAAAATTTGGCCTGCATATTAATTATCTTCCCACCTCTAAAACCTTAGGACACTGACCAGATTTTCAATTCAATACAAGAGTTGAACTCTTTAACTGTGAAAAAATGGTGGCCCAGTTTGCACTTAAATTCATTGGAGACTCATCAAATTTTTCAACGTAATTATTTGTAGTCGTTTATTTTGATTTTTTGCTTGTTTGTATGTTGAAAAAATATTTGTTTCTATGTAGAAGTTGACCGGAGGGAATTCTGCTTGCAATTATGGGAAAGGCATGAGCCAAATAAGTTCCAATAAAATTGTCCATGGATTCAATCTAGTGAAATGAAAAGCTAGTCATCCTATGGAGGACTATCATGTTGTAGAGTTTACTCAAATCAAAGGCCATGAGTTGGGTTTATATGTTATTTTTGACGGTCATTTAGATGACAGTGTGGCTTCATACCTACAGAAGAATTTGTTTGCAACCATTTTGAGTGAGGTGAGTGACCAAATTGCTCGGTAAGGGGAAATGTGGTAGATGCCATGGCAAGTTATTCATACTTTGTAAATTGGATTTGATTTTCCTTGCATTATAGTAGCATGTTCCCTTGAGTAGTTTTAACCTGTTTTAAGCCATAGTGGACTTACAATTTTGTAGCCCTAGTTTGAAGTTTGAATAATTCATTACTTTATAGGGTTGGCCTATTATTCTCTGACTGGATATCATTTATTGCTGGAGGAATCAGCACTGATTATGATGAATTAATTTTGGATTATATATTATTTAAGCATGAGTAGGGCTATTGTGATGTACCTGGTACCACAATTGGATAAATTTAATATTTATTTTCATGATTAACTAGAGCGGTGTTTTTTGTTGCTCAATTCTTTCTGATTACATTATGTGTTATTCCAAGAAGAATTATGGGTTCATCCATCTAGGGCCATAATGAAAGCCTATGATAAGATAGACAATGTCATTCTTATACACACTCCAGTTGTTACAGCTATCCTAATTGACAGCTGAAAACTCTTGGTTGCAAGTCTTGGTGACTCTAGAGCAGTTTTGAGCAAAACTGGAAAGGCTCTTTAGCTTTCAGTTGACCATGATCCTAGTAAAGCACGTGGAAGCATCGAGAATGGGGGGGTTTTGTCTCAAACATTCCAGGTGGTTTTGACTTATTTGCATATTAATGAAAGTATGATTTGCTTAAGGGGGGATTTGGAGGTCTAGAAAAGTAGAATAAATACAGTAAATATTATATTGACATTGAATTTCCAAGTTTGCAGAAGAATGCAAGAAAATTATCATGGCTATCTTCACTAACATGGGATTTTTGTAGAAGAATTTCTGGATAGAAACTGTGTATTGATTTTGATGGGGATGTTTGAAAAATTGAAATCTGAATTTTCATTTGTTACGTGAACTTTATTTGAAATGTATGATTGTTAGCTATGGAAGGAATCAAATATTTCTACTTAAGTTGCAAACTCAGGAAATGTAATTTTTTAATTGCAAGAGATGTGCTGAGAGTAAATGGGCAGCTTGTAGTTTCTCGAGCTTTTGGGGATAGAAGTCTCAAAACACATCTATGGTCTGATCCTGATGTGAAAGAATGGGACGTGGATTCAGAAACACGATTTCTAATTTTGGCCAGTGATGGTTTATGGAAGGTTGGTATTCTACAATAGTTTTCGGTACTATCTCAAGAGATTCAAATATTTGTTTTGCTCTCACTTATTTTTTATGGTACCCAGGTGATGGATAATCAGGAAGCTATCAATTTTGTTAGTAAAATCAAGGATCCACAAATAGAAACAAAGCAGTTAACAGTTGAAGCTTTGAAGCAAGAGAGCAAGGATGATACATCTTGTATTGTAGTTCATTTGAAATGATTACTTTCCTAGATTTCTAAGGGATACAAGCATTTTTATCAGCTTTAGATCCACGTGATGATTTGGATTGCAGTATAATACTATAAATTGAAAATGCTTGTCAAGGACTATGGAGTCCTAAGTGGTCTAGTGGATTCAATTTATGCCACTCTTTTATACTTGAGGCTACCATTGGTCTTAGTCTAGAAAAAATGAGGCATAGGAAAGCCTGAAAACCCATAATCTTTCAATGTAGCCAAAATTTATGTATGGTTATGGTCTTTTCTGTATTGTAACAATGCTCTCAAAACCTCCCTACACATTGATATTTTCTGGATTGTAACAATATGTACTTGCAACTTCCCTACAGATGGAAATTTGAGATTTCCTTTTGTGTATAATACACCTAGAACAGGAATCTATGCAGTAATTTGGATGTTGAAAGAAGCTCAAACATATTTTCAAAGTTTACTTAAAGTGTTGCCCTTGAAAGCATACATCCATGTAAGAGGTTTCTATGTTAATATGCTAAGATGCTTTGTTGATATAGATGATATTGTTTGCTTGACAAAAATAAGTTTATAAAGTCACTCTAGTGCTGTAAACTATCTACATGAGTCAACCGACTTCTACTTGATCTTTGGACCAAGGCTCCTTGCCTATGGACACCTAGATTTGATGCATTTCTTTGACTAGAACTTCAAAATCTACTTCCAGTCTGGACAAATTTTCTATTTTGGATAGACACATAATTTATATAACCAGAAGGTGATATTTCTATACTTGCAGCACAGTTTCCAGTGTTTTTAGAAGACAAAGACCTGCATTAACCTGGTTTTGTATATAATGATGATTGCCTGGCATAAGCGTTGACATTCGATGGAACAAGAAGAACTGACCCTGTACATTCTTGATTGCTTTTGCTGCCTGGAACAAAAGACCCAACTGTTGTTAATGAGAGTATGGCATTGCAAGAGGGTGGTAAATCCAATGATGGTTCATTGGTCATTGTGCATCTTGCAACAATTCCTTAAATTTGTCCACGTTTCTTATTTTCTGAAGAATGACAGTGATCACTACTAGCATTCCCTTCGCCCCAAAGAAAACATGGAGCAAGCTTATCAGATACAGTGTAGAGTGCTTCTCAAGGGGGTAATGGTGAAAGAAAACATTACACAAAAATGCCATGGATGGGGAAAGTCCCTACATGCTACAGGCCTTTTTTTGCAGAGACCACCAAATCCTCTTTCGCATAAGCACATGACCCTAGATTAGGATTAACTTTATCAGGATCTCCATCCAATACCCAACAACCATTCACTACCAATCTGAGTGAGGGAGCACACATCCCTTGGCTTCCAATGATACAAAAGAGGGTGCACTGTATTTTTATTCGAGACTACATATATGAAGAGGGGCACACTCATCCATGGTGACTGTCACTGATTGAAGGGGGTTATCATTTCAGAGGGGCAAGGAAATACAGTGATGTGTATGAATATTAGCCGAGGGTGCACCACTGGGAACAAATGACTATGTGAGATATATTCTACAGCAGTGTATTATTCTTTCTTTCTATGCAAACTGCTACAGCAGTATTCAAGTTTTAGAGACAATCTATAGTCCCTTAATTTACTATTGGGCGTTCTTTGGGAAGAGTGGCATGTGAACAATCAATTTCAAACCCTTATACAATCCCATCTTGAAGGTGGAAGAATGTTCCTCGTTTACTTCTCTGTTGCCACAAATATATTGTATTTATGGTCATATACAATAGTCTAATGATGAGAGGTGTTTATGTTGGTGTTTCTTCCATTTAACTTGGCCATTTATACATTGTTAAGATATCTGCAGGATTGGTACTGAGTATATTTAGATCTGAGTTTAGTTAATTCTTGTATCATGCTACTGTGATTTAAATGGCTAAATTAAATTAGCATGTACGGGAATCCTGTGCACTACTGTAAGTATCTTGGAATGGACCCTTTCTCACGCTAAAAAAATGCAAAAATAAGACTTTCAGAAATTAAGAAATCTACAGGAAGTATAAAGTAGTTAGCCATCAAAGTGTTTGAAGAAATGTACAATGCAAATCTACACAAGGTCACATTCCAGAACATTGAGTGAAACCTTAAGCTACAACAGTTTGAGAAATAAGTCTTTGGCCAGACTCTGTAGCCCTTGCTTCATAAATTGTTTGGGGAACATTTTCATATCCATTGGGTTAGAAACTTCACACCAAATATTGTAACCTGTAATGATGCCAGAGAAAGATCATTTTTTGGAGTCATTGTGTTATTTTTTCTTAACGAACTTTTGGTATTTGAACACCTTCACAGAGATTCCAATGGAGGGAGGGTGGAAGGTGAGATTGCATTCACTACTTTTAAGATGTATAGTGAGGAGGGGGTGTTGCATTGTTTAATTGAGTTATATTAGTCCTAATGTCTTGTAGTCCTATGTCAATATGGTTAGTCAAATTGTATATCTATGACCCCTACCCTTGAGAATCAATAATGAGTTGGTTTTTACATGGATATCGACTAGTTGGGTGCCAAATGAGGCAAATATTTGGTTCTCGATGTTGATCGAGGATAGAAAGAAAACACAAATTCCACCTTGAACAATACAAAAGGGCGTTAGCTTTCCACCCGACCATTTGCACCGATCGGACGACCTGGTTCGCGTGAGCTGTCACATCCGACATTACTGGTCGTCCAATCGGTGCAAATGGTTGGGTGAAAAGCTAATGCCATACAAAAGCAGAAGGCTCAACGCATTAGCAAATTTATCAAAGTATTTTCTATGAGTTAGTATTCACCCCTTTATTTATTTCATCTTTGACTGATTTTTATTTTCTTATACCTTTGGCTAAGATTATCAAGAATTACTTGTAAAAGTTCTTCTGTGATCTATATTTCATAGGTTTAGAATCCTAGGCCTATGAAGCTAGACTTACTTAACCTGTTTGCTTTTCTTTATATGTTTGCAGCCCAAAATGCGGCCGAATCAACTAAAATAAGGAAATGAATCAATGTTATTTTGGAATGCACTTGGCAGTAAAAAGCATTACTCAAGTAAAAGGTTTGAGTTAAGGATGCTAGTAAAGATCCTCAGTTGTTGACAAGCAGTGTTTCTAAAGGTTTGATATTATATCTTTCAAGATAAATATATTCTACTTCAAGTATGGGCTGGTTTGAGTCCAATATATCCTTTCTTTTAGATAAGCATGTTGGTTAATGCCTTAATAGTAAATACCAATTATGATAATAGTCTATGTTTAAAAACTTATATGATAATTTGGTAATAACCTTGTTTTATTGTTTATATTTTGTAAAAGAGGGTTTGGAGGTATGGCAATAACTTCTTTAACTCAAAGCGATTCATGTTTGTATTTTGATCTACATGTTTAACTTGAGATGAAATGAGAATTATGTGGGTAAATATTTTACTGTAGTAATTGCATTTGAATTTCAATCATTCTTTAAGTGCATGTAACGTGGATATTCAACTTCACTTTAGATGATTTAATGACTGAAGATGTGGTAATTTTGGATTGATAATATGAAATCTATGTTTGGGTTGGCCAACAGGTTGAATCGAAATCTAAATAATAGGTTCTAAATATTGGTGAGTGTGTCTTAGCAGATATTGGAGGGGAGTGATTCAGTTATTTTCCCAGGTTTTTTCTCTTGGGACTCATCAAAATCAACAGTAAGATTTTAAAATTTGAATTTTTAGATGGAATTTTCTGATCGATGCTTAAGTTGCAAATAAAGTTGTATGTTATCTTGAATTCCCTTGTTGCAATTTTTTTAATTTTTTATTCTTCTCTTTTCATTTATTCTTGTATTCTACTACCTCATTTTTTTACACTTCAATGCCAAGTTGTAATACATAGTGTACTCCTCTCAATCATAAACATTAATTTCATGGCTGATAGTCAAAAATCCCTCGAGTACTCTGTATTTAGCCTCTAGTCATAGGGTATTAAGAGGGTTCAGTTTAAATGAGATGAATATTTATGATGTTGCTATTACAACATGCCAACACCAACATATGATGGTTGTTTTTATAATGTGGGAAATCTGAGTTGATCGATTGACCAATCCAAGCCCTAAGCTTTGATTGACAACTTTCAATGGCATTGACAAACCTACATCCTTTCTCTTAATTCTTATATAGAACATATGGAACTAACTATTGATTTTGAGATGAATGAGTATTATAACTCTAATCTCCATGATCTACATATGAATGAGTTAAATAAGTTTCCTGTGCTCATTGCTTTTAAAAAAAATCTAAAAACTACAAATACTATTCTTGTATATGAAGTTGCAGGGTGCTAGCTCAATGGTAGAGCATCTACATTATATAATGTAGAAGATTGGTGGTTCGATTCCACTGTGTCCTCTCAAATATTGTCTTAATAACACCCCCCCCTATATATATGTGTGTATGTGTGTGTCTTTTATATATATTTTAGAAATAGTGGTGCTAATGTGAGGCTAAATTGCCCTTTTTCTTGTAGTGTGTGGTGCTAATAAGGAAGCAAAAACATGAGCTAAAATGGAATCCCACTATGTTCTACATCTAGAAGCAACATTGGTTGCAAAACTTGGCGCTAAAACGTGGTGCAAAATGGGATGCTAAAGTGGTAGAAAAAATGGATGCAAATATGGTGCTAATGGGGATGCCATTTAGGAAGCAAAAGCGGACGCTCTCTAGGGAAGCAATAACAGACGCTCTATAAGAAGCAAAATAAGACGTTATTTAGGAAGAAAAGTTGGAGGTTATTTTGGAAGTAAAACGTGGTGCAAAATGAGATGTTATTTAGGAAGAAAAGTTGGATGTTATTTTGGAAGCAAAGTTGGACATTATTTTGGAAGTAAAACGTGGAAGCAAAATACGACATTATTTAGGAAGCAAAGTTGGACATTATTTTGGAAGTAAAACGTGGTGCAAAATGGAATGCTAAAGTGGTAGAAAAAATGGATGCAATATTGGATGCAAATATGGTGCTAACTGGGATGCCATTTAGGAAGCAAAAGTGGACGCTCTCTAGGAAGCAATAATGGGCGCTCTATAGGAAGCAAAATAGGACTTTATTTAGGAAGAAAAGTTGGGACATTATTTTGGAAGCAAAAAAATAGACGCTATTTTGGATGCCATAAAGGATGCTATCTAGGACGCAAAAAAGGACGCTTTTTGAGACACTTTAAGTTTTGTCCATGACGCGTCCCATTTAGCGTCTAGTTTAACCACTCAATGTAAAAACAATTACACTAAAAATGGACGCTAAATGGGACGCTAAATACATATAGCGTAGCCTTCCCTTATGCTGTGATCTTCTACTCTTCTAGCTCTGTTACTTTACTTTCTAATCTACTCTTGTCTTTGTTTAGTTCTTCAACTGATAACTGAAGATGATTTTTATTAGCCTCCACACTTTGATATTGCAGTTGTAGTCTTCCCAATTCTGCTGAAGTAGCCTGAGAATTCTTCTCCATATTTTTTGCAGATACTACCAGAGCATCTTTATCTGCCTGCAAGGTTTGACATTCTTCCTTTGAAACTTTGACCTCACCGATCATGTCCTCATCTTTTCTCTTCAGATTTTGGCTTTCACCCCTTTCCTTCTTCAAATTTTCTTTCAGTTGGGCCACCCTTTTCTGAGACTGCTCGAGGTGAGTCATGATCCTATCCACATTGTCTTCAATGGCTAGGGTTAGAGATACCCCAACCCTTGCTAGTAATCATGGATCCTTATGTGTACCGTGAACTACTATTTTGTTAGTTACCATCATTCCTGGCTTACCCCTAGTGTCCACCTTCTTTTTAGTTCTCTTGACAATTCTCGTTTTCTCTTTATCGTAAAATATAGTATTGAAATATGGTACCTCATCCCCTTCCGTAGGCATGAAAGGAATTAAATCCAGTCCAAAAAATGACCCTGAACCTCCTGCTACTGTATTGTTGGAAGGAACAACAGGCTCTAATGGGTTACTATCAGTCTGATCCTGTTCTTGGTCTGTAGGGTCTTGTCCTTCTTGTATCTCTGTTCTTGAGCTTTCAAGTGCCTTTTCTGTTTGTTGTTTCTCCTTTTGGACATCTTCTAATCTAAACCCTTCATTGTCTGCCTTTTTTTTCCAGATTTCATTTTCTTCTTGTTTTTTCCTTTCTTCTTCAGTCTTCTTGGCTGCTTCCTTAGCTGCTCGCTTATTTTCTTCCTCTTATGTCCTCAGCCAATTTTCTGCTTCCTGTACAAGCCTGTTAGCCTCCTCCTCTCTCTTCTTTTCTTCTTCTTCCTCTTTCCTTTTCTATTTTTCAACAAGCTTTCCTTTACCACCCACAGTTGTTATTTTTTACTTGAATCTTTTTCTAAGGGCTGTCATGTTCTTAGCGTTGCAGAAAGTCTCCTCATCTTTGTCCCAAAAGTATGTGTACTCAAAATGTACTCCAACTTCCTTGCAATAATCAACTACTCTATCTTTGGAGTCATTTCTATGAAAGTTAATTTCACCGAAGCGAAAGTATTCCAATTCCTGGACAAATTCTACTGCAGTCTTTACCCTTGAAAATTTCTAACTCCCAACGAAAAAGGAATTGTAGGATATACTGCATTTTTCTGTTCAAACAAGATATTCCCTACTCCATCAATATATAACTGTCTAACAGCTTCTTTATGGATTACATAATCAGTATCATATCTTGGGAGTAGAGAAGGGGCTCTCGATCCACCATACATCCTTAAAAATAAACCATCCTCTGTTAGATAATAACTTCCAAATTCTTGCATAACCTTGAAGGCTTTTTCTGACATGCAATTTCATTCTTCCAAGAAAATCAAAGTGTATAAAGGCATGATTAAATGCTCACAGATCTCCTTATAATAGGCGTAGTATTTGTGAGCCCAAAATAACTTGTAAGTAGCATATACTGGAGCTCGATCCATATCCCAATGGCATTTTAGTGCAGGGAAATACTGAGTGCATAGAATGCAGTTGATCAAAATAGAGCTCATGTAGAATTCAAACTTCTTTTGGGATACTCCTCCCAATGCTATGCTGATGCAGGCTGACAGGATATTTGACACTATGCTTGCCCAGTTAAAAATAGTCCCTTGTGTAGCAACATGATAAATAACAGGTATCCAACCAAACTTAAAAATTTTCCCATTAGCTCTCCCGAAGATTCTGTTCAGCATTAAAACGATGAATCTATATGGGGCATGGAGAGTTGATGTCTCATATTCCCCAGAAGTTCTAGTCTTGAAGTTTTTCCTCAAGATAATCATTTTCTTCACCATTTCTACCAGGTCTAGACCTAACTCCTTTAGCCAACCTTCAGGTAGATAAGTCTGTTGTGATGGTATATGATATGCCATGGACACATAAGCAGGGCTGTATGCAGCATAGCCTTGTTTCTCAATATTTTCTAGGATCATCCTTGTCACATCTGCCCTGGGCAGGATCCAACCTATCACTTCCGAGCATGTAAAAGGCTCAGGCCTGGTAGCCACTTTCATCAGGGCTGACCTCTCAATATTCGTATATATGTACATGTATTCAAAACCAGCATCAAGGAGACTTTGGCTTGAAATAATTCTATACACTTCTCCCCACTTGTATCTGGTTCAGCCCCAGTTGTCTCTTTAGTGTCTTCATAAATGAATTCTACCTTGGTTATCACTTCTACTTCAGGTTCTTCTTCAGCCTCTTAGGCTTTCTTCTTCTATTTCCTTGGCATATTGTTGTGCTGGAAATCAACCTATAACAGTCATGCAACATGGTTTCAGTCTAACTATATCTAGAAACTGGTATAATAATAGACAAGAAAATATATAATCATTACCCCTTCTTCGATATGCGTGTTGGAAATTTATGTTAATATGCAGTCCTTAAAATGAGATATTTTAACAAAGAAAACCTTGCAAAATTACTGCCCTCTAAATATGCTCAAGACTTCAACTTATCTCAAAACCCTAAACTGGAAATTTTGAAGCAAACTCATCCCACTCACTGGTTTTTCAAGAATCCCAAAAAACCCCTATTAGTTTTATCCACTTCCTAAACTGACGTAAAACTCATCTCTAAAAACCCTTAGTCAGCTGCACGACCCTCCTTAATCCCACAGGAAACTAATGTTGTAGGGGACACGGCTTTCTAACCTTAGGCTGAACATAAAACTACCAAGAATAGCATGGTGCCGATAGCGAAACACCTGTCTGCACCATACCCTAAGCCCTCACACAATTTTCACAGGTGCACTCATGGCGGACAGCCTAAAAACCACCGTCCAGACAAAACGCTCATAGCAAACAGGCTGATTCCTTAATAATAGATAAAACCACTGCAAGAAAAAAGTTCTATGTATAAGAAAACGTAACCCTACCCTGAACTTCACCCCATCCACCTGGCGGTTAAAAATAACAAAAATCAATCCAAAGAAATAAAGTTATGGACAAAACCTACCTGGCAATGGCGATGCGAGTAACCTGGACAAGAAAAACCTTCTATCGGTGCAAAGTAGGGTGAATCAAATCTTGACAGCTGTGTGCACACAAGAGGACGGACGGCTTCAATCGGTGAAAATGACAAGAAAAAACCCCAAAATGATGTTATATAAGCCTTGACCGATTGGAGACCTATCGACGGGAACAAAACTTTTAATGCTTATTGGGAGACCAACTCCAAGGAAAAACCGTAGTGTTGACTGCTTATCGCTCTATTCTCCTAGTGAACTGCTTGGGAAAAACATCAAAAAACGGAGGCACTAAAGTCTAAGCTTCATATCAACTCACTACTAGTCTTCTGCAACGTCGGGAGCAGACTGCTCTACCAACTCGAAAATCGTATAGGAAAAAACATTGGACCTCGGCAAGACTAAGCTCTTCAAAATCGGCACAGGAAACTTGAGCTTTTGGATCAACTAAAAACTAATCCTCTGCAACGTCAGGCGGGAAACAGGCTAAAACCTATGGTTCGCTCCGGCAAACAAACGCAATAGCGAGATTTCTCACAATATCGGTTCTCAGAAAAGTATAGACGAAGGCCCATCTGGTTCATCAGATATACATGACACTAAGAAGCCGGAGCCTTGACAAACCAACTCCGAGAGGAAAAATAAAACTTACTCCAGTGTAGTGACGAAAATCTTGGAAGGCTTCTGATAAAGCAATCGAAAAGCTAGTTGACTGTACTTCCGCAACATCGGAAGACTAGTAAACTAAGCATCCGATATCGGAAGGCTAGTGAACTGATCATCCGATACAAACATGCAAAAAGACTAATTTTTTTCGGAAAAAATCTGAGCCCAGATAAAATATTGGCAAAAATAAAACATTCCTAGTCCAGTTTGAAACTCAAACAAACAAGGGGGGGATCGTAAAAATAAAATTTTATAGGGGAATTGTTGCAGCTGCAACAATTGGTGACTACCTGGTGAACACAGATCTCTGAACAACTTTTTCTTTGATAAAACAGACTGTTTTGATGGTACCACTTTACTAGATTTCTTCAAGATATTTGGATTCCTAAATGCAATATTTATGCACTTTAACCATTGATAATAGCCCAAGTTTAAGAAGGGGAACCAATATTTCAAAGTCTGGATAACTCTTCTGAGGCCAGGAATATGAATTTTATTTTACCTCTGTCTTTGAGTGGCTTCCAACTTAGACACCATAGGGTTGTAACGTATGGTAAACAGATATATCTGTTTGTTCCTCATTCCCATGCCAATTTGCACATTTTATGCTTCTATACTTTTGTCCTTTTGAGTCCTCTCGATTGCTTTCTTTCTGAATTTTAATTCAAGCTCCTTTGACCATAGTGTCCTTTTGTGTGAGGTATATTTTAATTTCAACTCACGGACGGAGAAGAAATTTGGCAATCTCATTACTACTGATGTGGTTTAGCATGTGTTTTTGATACATATTGCTTTTTAGGAGATTTTGACTCTCATTAGCCTTTTGGCTTTCAATTCATGGCATGGGATCATTTAAATATAATACATTTTTTACCTTACTTCCTTTCCATGGGTCTTTCGATGTTATCCCCTAGGACAACTTTTAATGTGAAATGAATGGAGCCTCAAAATAGTACTCCGGACTTTTCTATCCTTAGTTATTTCACAAGGATTAAGCAGGACTTCAATGTGTTCATAACCATTTAGAAAATATGCTAATCTAGAAGAAGTTTTTTCAAACATTATATGAGTCAATAGTAGGCAGTCTTGTAGTCAAAGATTTGAGTTAATCCAAAACTCTTGAACTCCATACAACCAAAATTCGTGATGATTTATTGAAAAATAAGCAAACAAACTTTACATTCAATCAAACTCTAAGAAAGTAAAGGCAAGCAACTAAAACCTGAACTAAAATAAGTAATACATCAAATCATTTATTTATGTACAAGAAAACAAAACAAAAAAATGATCAAGAAAAATAAGGCTTGAGAACCAAACCATTTACTGGTAAGTTCTCTTCCCACCCATGTAAGTCTTGCAACTTGTAAGTCGAGGGGCCTAGCTTTGCTGCAATCTGAAAAGGGCCTACCCATAACTGTTGAAACTTAGTGTGATTTCCCTTCTCATAATGCGGGTGATCCCACTTAAGAACTAGATCTCCTACTTCGAACTCTTTTTTCCCAGCTTTGTGTTTGTCAAACCAACGCTTCACCATTTCTTGTTGATGCTTAAACCTTTCCCGGGATTTGGACCTAGACTCTTCTGACATCAACAGATTATGGATTCGGATTTGCAGAATTTCATTATCAGTACCCCCAGACTCTTGGGCTATTATGGAATATGGCAATAGAATATTAGGATGGAGGACAACTTCTTTTCCATAAACGAGCGTGTATGGTGACACACCTAAGGAATTCTTGGATGTGACTCTATCATCCTAGAGAGAATTAGGTAAAGCTAAATGCCAGCTCCTTTGATTTTCTATCACTGTTTTCTTTAAAAATCTAATCAAATTTTTGTTTGTGGATTCTGCCAAACCATTTCCTTGTGGGTAATAATTTGCAGAATAATGCAAATTAATTCCTCTTTCATTAGTAAATACAGTTAATCTAATAGAAGAAAAATAAGAATCATTCTAAAAAACCAGGGAAATTGGAACCCCAAACCTGATCATAATACGGTTCTACAAGAAATCCATAACTACATATTCATTTACTTTCGTAGCAGTATGGCCTCTATCCATCTGGTGAAATAATCAGTTGCTGTCAAAATATACTTGTGATGTAATGAGGAATTTGGGTTTATTTCTCCGATAATGTCGATTTCCCATTGTTCAAACGGTTCTGAGATAATTACTGGTTTCAATGGTCCTGCTGCTTTAGCTTGTCTCCCACTGCTTCTTTGGCATATATCACACTTTCTAACATGGGCATGAGCATCTCTCAACAACGTTGGCCAATAATATCCAGCTCTGAGAATCTTATGTGCTGTTGTGTCTCCAGAAAGTGACCTCCAGCAAGTCCATCATGCAATTCTGCTACGACCTTCTTTGCATATTCTTGTTCCAAGCATCTGAGAAGGACTCCATTGTAGCTCTTTCTGAACAGTACTCCATCAATGATCTGATATAACGTTGATTTCATACGTAATGCTCTTATTTTCTTGGGACTCCAATGCTCCGACAAATACCCTTCTTGGAGGTAATGGACTAGATACCGATACGAGGAGTCTGGAGCCGTAAACAGAGGACATACATCCACCATGTGTAGTTCAGCTTCATTATCCCAGCATCTATCTTCATTATTTTGACCTTCAGTCATTAGTTTACAAATCCCTTGTCCCTTAACTATGGTTGTTGGTTTGAATTCAAGATAATATTCTTGCAAAGCAGTCACCCAGTCACCTCTTCTCTCTCCCAATTATTTCTGCACAAAAAGGGATCGTACTACTGGGTGTGGGACTATTAATTTGGTGCGATTCTTAAGTATGTATGGCCTGAATTGATTTACCGCCTTAAAAACTACATAAGCTTGTTTATCAACTGTTGGATAATTCAATTCATCCCCTTGCAGACCGGTGCTCATAAATGATATGGGGTACTCATCTCCCCCATCTTCTTTCTGTGTAAGCACAGCTGCTAATGAATCATCAGAAGCAAAAGTGTACAAAATAAAATCCTTTTCAAAATTTGGACTTTTGAGTGATGGTGCATGAGAAACAAATGTTTTTATCTTGCTGAATGCATTCTTCTCCAAATCAGTGCATTTGAACTGCACACTCTCCTTAACCATTTGCTACAAAGGTTTGACGATTTGGGCAAAATCTGTTACAAACCTTCGCACAAAGTTGATTGTCCCCATAAAATATTCCATACCTCTTTTATTATGGGGTAAAGGGATCTGTTCTATGGCTCTAATCCTCTCTGAGTCTATGGAGATCCCATTTTTAGAAATGACATGAACCAATAGCTTTCCTTCTGTGATTGCAAACACACATTTCTTGGGATTTAATGAAACGACATATTTCCGGCAACGCTTGAAGATATGTTTCAAATGAAATGCATGCTCTTCTCTCTTCTTTGAAAATACTGTAACATCATCTAGATAAACCACAAAACTACGGCCAATCAGACCGCTGAAAGCTATATCCATGGCCCTCTAGAATGTAGCTCCAACATTCATAAGTCCAAAGGGCATCCTCCTATACGCAAAAGTTCTCCACTTGGTTCTGAAAGTGGTCTTGAGCCTGTCCTCTTCTGCTACTAATACTTGATTGTAACCGGAGAATCCATCCAGTAGAGAGAATAGTTCATAACCTGAGACCATCTGTAGTATTTGTTCCATGGGTGGGACAGGATAATTATCTTTATCTGATGCACGATTAAGATTTTTGAAATCTACGCAAAGTATGATTTCACCAGACTTTTTCTGCACTAGTACCAAATTAGAGACCCATTCTGAATGTCTGGCTTTAAATATGATTTTAGCATCTAGCAGCGCTTTCACTTCGCTTTGAATTAGTGGTTCAAGATTTGGATGCATTTTTCTCAGAGGCTGCTAATAAGGTTTGACTCCAACCTTGATCAGAATCACATGTTGTGTAATTTTAGTGTCATATGTCTTTAGGCCTTCATAAGCCTGAGCAAATACATCTTTATATTGTCTAAATAAGCTGATGAACTTACTCCTTTCATCAGGTGAACAACACTTCCCCAAATTTACATATTTGGGTTCAGCTTTAGTCCCTAAATTTATCAGCTCGAATTGTAAAGATGAGCTATGAGTCTTGACATTCGCTGGCTTTCTGAACTTGTTATCTAAATCAAACATTTCTTCCAAGGTCCTAGCTCCTTTTGGAATGAAATTCCTGAACTTTAATTCCGCTTGATGTTATTCGTCATCTATTATCGCTCCTTTGAAAACATCATCGTTCATCAAATACTCCAAGATTTGCTGATCATTGTCAAAAACCCTTAGATTTGTGATGTTATCTGGAACAGAAGGCCTCAAAAGTAATTCAATAGAGCATCTATTATTTGAAGGTACTAATCTTGTGGCTAAGGTAGCTAGTAAGTCAGCTGCTGCATTCTTTAATCTAGGAATTGACACAATATTGAATGCATGAAAATTTATTAGCAAATCCCAAACTTCATTTTGGTAAGCTTTCAAATGTGGTGAAATGTAGTGTATGTTGTTCCGAATTTGCTTAACAATGATTTCAGAATCTCCATATACTTTCAGATTTTCTACTTTCAATTCTATTTCTTTTTTAAGTCCCTGAACTAGTGCTTTGTATTCGGCTGTGTTATTTGTGCATTCGAATTCTAACCTACATGAAAGAAAATGTTTATTTTTTTTCTGGATCAATCAGGACACATCCAGCCCCTAATCCTTCCAATGTTTTAGAACCATAGAAATAAAGAATCCAAAAACTTTCTACTCCTACTGAATTAGAATTGCTAACTACATCTGAAAATAAACCTACTATGTTACAATCAAACTCATCAGCCCATGAAAATTGAAGGGGATCGGGTTGGATATCAGGTATACTGCTGGCTTCTTCAGCTTGGTAATTTCCCAGTTCCATTTCAATGAAATAGTTTCCCAACACAGACTTTATTGGTTCATTTTTTCCTTCTAACTGAGTCACATTATATTTCATCTGGGGCTCTCTTAACACTTTTATCTGATTTTGACATCCTTTAAAAGGCAACCACAAATGTGACTAATCTAATGCAAAATATCCTTCTAACCTTGCTGACTAGTCTCGGCTCAAAACCAAACCATAAGCATCTAGGATGTCTGCTACTACAATGTCTATGTACTGGCATTTCCTCTCATCTGCGGATAAACGAATCAGAACATCCTCCATTTCTCCTATTACTTTTACTGTTGTTTTGTCTAATTGAAGAACTTGTCCAGTGGTTGGTTTAAGTTGACCATTAATTTGCTTGCAGAATGAAAGTGGCATAACATTGACTGATGCTCCTGAGTCCACTAAACAGTTATGCACATTATAGTTGAAAATTTCAAAGGTTAGGAGAAATGCTGGAGTTTTATACTTAGATTTCCCTCCTAAAATCGCCTCACCAATCTCTTCCTTTGGTTGGTTGTCAATGGGAGGTTCGTCCTCTGGTGTCTCAAGTGCTTTTAAAAGCTTCTCCTTTTGATGAGGTAAATTGCACATTTCAAACAATGATAATTCTCTTTATCCTTTTTAATGTCTTCCACAACATCATATCTCATCTCATGTTCCTTGAGATTCTTCTTGACATTTTCAGTTTTATCTTCAGTAGGATTTACAGGTGTTTCGACTTTCTTAGGATCCTGACTTGAAATGACAAATTCAGGTATTTTAACAGTTGAAGTGTTGTTCTTTATCTTCTTCATGTTTTCTCGAAGTTTCTTAATCTTTGGAAGTAATGAATTATCTTCTTTTAACGTATTCTGACTTCTTGTTGTTACATTAGTCTCTAGTGTTTCTTCTTTGTCAAGGAGGTCTTCATTTTCCATGTTAAACATAGAAACACAGTCCCATAAAACCAAGGTATCTTCCTCTTGTGTTTCTGTAGGTTCATGATCTTTCCCTTTCTCCTCCTTAGTTTATGTCAGCTTGGAATCCAATAATTGGTTCATGACTAATGTCATAGAATTAATCCATTGTGGACAATTCTTCTCAGAATGAGGTTGTTGATGGAAAGTGCAAAAATTATCCATTCCTACATCAATCAAATTCATTGTAAATTCATTGTTGAAGGGTTGTGTGTAGGAGGTTTAGGTTGACTATTGTCTTCTCTCTTTTTATAATAAGGCTTATATTGTTTGTGGGCCTCCTTTTATTTTTCTAAATCAATCATCCGGTTTGATAACCTCTGCATCATCTTTACCATCCCATCTTAACTCTTGTGATTTTTCATCCTTAGGTTTACTTAATAATAAGGGATTTTTGTTTCCATAAGTTCTTTCATCTGACTGCATAGGATAATGATCTATGCTCTCCATTTCTGCCTCTACCTTCTTAGCTTTTTCATAGGTTTCTATCAAGGTGGGTCTAACCGATCTCTTGGAAAACATGGCTAGATTTGGACCAAGAGTTGAGGTATAGCACTCAATTAGGGCATGCTCAGATGGTTTGTCAGTTGGACTGAAGTTGTTTAAGTAAGAAGCACATATTTGAGTTAAGTTATGTACTTTTTATTTCTTTTCCTTCTTCAGAGAAATTAACCCTTTCATTAAATCTGCATGGGTTTTCTGGATTCCGTATTTGCTTCTGAACAATCTCTCAAAAATATTCCAATTCATGATCGAATTTGCGGGTAAGGAAAAATACCATGAAGCTGCTTTTTCTTTCATGGTATGAGGAAACAATCTATAGACTATATCTTCATGTTCTACTACTCGTAGCCCTTCTAAATCCAAATAGAAACTCTGCAAATGATCATCTACGATAATTCCTTCACTTGGTTCAAACTTGGGTAACATCTTCTCAAAATTCTGAGGCAAATCATGCAATGGAGGTGTCAAGTTTAAAGGAGATCTAGCTCTCCAAGAAGGTTGTGGAGGTGGCTGATTTGCATTCACATTGGCCATGATTCTGAGTGGAGTATGCAGTGGGGATTGAACAGGATTCTGAAAAGGTGGCCAGTGAGGGGAATCTGGCCCCAATTGATCCAAAGGTTGGTCAACTTCTTGTAAGGTTGTTTCTACCAATTGTTTAAGATATTCTACCAACACTGAGTCTTCCAAGTGAGGGCAGTCCTTCTTCTGATACTCTCTTCTAGGTAGGACATAGACAATAGGTAATCCTCCAATATTTTCCCCATATGCCCTGGTAATTCTCCTTAAATCATCAACAACTTCATTATCAATGGGATAAATGTACCCCTTTTCCTTTTCTTCAGGAGTGGGTTTGTGAAGCAAATTGGTTTTAGGACCGTCACCGGTGGAGTAATTTCGAGAAAGCGGGCTTCCTCAGCCAGCCATGCACTAACAGCCCTCCTTCTAGCGCCAAAACTGTTGAGGCCTGGAAAATCGCTGGTAACAACAGTAGGGATTCCCCATACCAAACAATAATGAGCTATTTGGGAACATTTATTGGGGAGAATCCCTACTGTTGTAACCTACGATTTTCCAGGACTCAACAACAGGGAAAATATCTCACCTTGATAGAAAATGGAGTATGGACTAAGCTAACTAGATGAAATTATTAAAAATTTCAAATCCATCACCTTCCACCATGTCAGAAGAAAATCCAATTTATTGGTTGATTGACTTGCCAACGAAGGGGTCTGTTGTAATTCAATGTTGAATCATAGAAATTTTACCTCTCAAGACTCGAAGGAATTGCTTCAGGACTGCAAACAGGTCACTATCCAGGACCTTCCAACCCCGGATGTGGGTGAGACACAAATCCTCCACGTGGGCCATCTGGAAATCGTGATATGTGACTCCAGCATGGGAAACAAAGATGATGGCAACGTGGTTGAATTAAATGTCGAGGGTGGTGAATTTCTTTCCAACCCCGCAAGCAGTTGGAATGTCCAATCCAACCCGAGTCGTAACATAGATGAGTTAAGTCTTGCACGTGTTAAAGCAGTGCTCCATGAAGTCGTCCCTTCAAACCATGATGCCTACTAACCCTCATTCGCCTGACCCGCTTGTCTTCCTACTAGTCTCTCTGCTCATGTTCCATTTTCATTCCTCTGTGAGCTTACCCGCAAAATTAAAGGAAAAATTCCCAGGCAGTGCGACACTCCACGTAGAGGCAGTGTAGGTCAAGGAGGTGGTCATCGCAAGGTGAGCCTTAGTGATACTGATGGATATGTACCACATGTATCCATGTGTGTTAGATGTATGATCGATGGGTGGGAATCTAAGGTGGTTTCTGATCACTTAGCCTCCAGAAGAAGTGGTGGGAGGATAAATCATTATTGGATTATTAAAAACATGGTTTCCATGTTGATGGAGGACATGAGTACAAAATGGGACAGTTCCCAGGATTTAGCGCATAGTATGCGTACCTACCTCAACCAGATTGATGCACAACTCAACAACCTGGAAGCAAACTTCAACTGGAGGCACTATTAGGTGTTTTACAGTGAAGGAAATGAGGAAGGTGATGGTGACAAGGACCTACATGGGAAGGGAGGCGAGAATTCTACAGCAGCAGAAAATTCCAATTTTCAGATGCAACAACATAGAAAGAATACTATAACCACGATGCCTGTCAAGCGCGGCCGTGAGGCTGCAACCAACGTCATTGTTTCTCAACCGATACATGAGATGCAACCGGTTGCTCGACTAAATTGAATGGATGAGTATGGGGCTTGCGCTATCCTGGAGGAGAAGTTGAACTTCTTTGTGGGAAATGCTACACCCTAGATGCGCCACTGCCATCGCTGGTTCCCTTTGCGACCCACATAATTTTTGGTTCTCTTTGTTTTTAAAATGTGTCATTTTCATGTCATTCCATAGTCATTTTCTAATTTGTAATATGTCATTCAAAGTGTATAGCTCTCAGAAGAGCATACTTTTACATTTTTATGAAAAACCCAACTCTAGTTTTTTTGACAGAATGGGGGGGTGGCCTCTTAGTTTAAGTCCCCCGTAGCAAGTATGTTTGATGCTTGACATCATGGGTGATTTTAAGGAACCATACTTATTTAAAAGTATATAAATGTTGGTGAATCTTACCAATTCTTAAAACACCAACTATAAAATGTTTGGCGATATTTTTCAAAAAAAAATTAATTTCCAAGGATTTTATATCGTTTATATAATAATTTGGCGATTTTTAGTGTGAAAAACATTTACCCCATCAAAATTGGGCGAAATAGGGCTTCAAAAAATGCAAAATGGTGAATCTTTTTTTGGAGAAAAACCCCTAAAAATAGTGCATGGGATAAATTTCGCCCCTAAAATTATCCCTAATGCTTGTTGGTTAGAATTTATGTCATAAGGCCAACAAGGAGAGATAAGCCACTCATATTGCTTAAAAAAACTCCTTGAATGTTTGCATTAGCTACCTCTCACGGAAACAAAGGCCCCACTGCCTTTTGGGTTTGCTCTCAACAAGAGAGTATCATAGTTGTATTGGCTAACTTGTTGAAACTAAAACTACACTAAGGTGCAAAACTAATCTATAATAAATTCCAATAGCTGAAACAAAACAATTTAGTAATTGCCAGACTGAAAACAGATCTAACAGCTGCTAAATCTGTATGTTTTTTGCTATGAGATAAAATTATAAATCTAAGTTTAAAACCAAATTCTACCTAATCTATCCCGCTTGCATGACCATGGTTAAATATTAATGCTATTTTCAAATCTGAATTTAAAATAAATGTTGATAAAATCAAAATGGCAATACAAAGTTAATCATTCGAATTTAAGACAACATAAATTTAATAACACAATCTGCAAAGTGACAAATAAAGTTAGACCATTAAATAAACTATGTAATCATTTAAATAGATCTCAAAATAACACTAGCCCGAGAAATACAAAAATATTTTAGCACATAATTGCAAAGTATATATGTACCAAATAAAATATGGATACAACAGAAATAAACAAAAGAAGATATTGTGGCTGAGCTCTGTTACAAACAATGATCCTGATCACATTCTCATTCATATTCTTCTATTACATTTGACATCAAACCAAACATAAAGAAGTCTTACAAAATCCAGGTAAACAATTCCTCCAAACTTTACAGAACTTCCCCCTCCGACAGCAGCGTTTCCTCTTCTCTGGTTTTAAAACATAGAAAATAGGAAAATTACAAAACATACAAAGAAAACTTCTGCAGCTCTGTTGAGCGCTCCCTCCTCTCGACATTTGAATTGCTCTTCTTTATATCGACCATCATAATAGACTATGATTTTGTTGTTGCGCCGAGAGGTGCATTCTACAGCCCGGTATGAGGTAGAAGTGTAATTCCGTGCTCAATGTGGAGATGACAGGTGTCACATAAAAAAGTCGGCTTATATATCTATATATATATACAAGTCGGCTTAATAATTAATAATCTTAGGTGTGTGTATATATATATATATATATATATATATATATATATATAAGTAAATCAAAACATCTATACACACTTCAAAACAATACGTACAAGCTGGACCTTTGGAATAAGGCTGAGAGCAATTACAGATTTGTCTCAGGTATGCGAATGCATATAATTTAACTTTCTATATCAAGTATGCATATGAGAAACGATTGAATTATAGAAACTGATACGACTAGATTATTATAGTATTTGATGTATTCAAAATCATCAAAATCAAATAAGTGTCTGTCTAGGTAAAAATGTGTCATATTAAAAGTCTGTAAAAACTTTGTTATCCTACCGTCGTTGTCAAAAAAACAGTTATTGTTGCAGCAAGTCTCACCTTCAAGAGATTACTCAGTTATTTACAATTATTATATGATTATAGTTTGTTTTTTCTTCTCAAAACAATTGGTATTGCTGATTTAACCATCTACGTTATGCTTAATTATCTCAAAGCCCTTCTTAATGGATGGCAGATATATGGAATATTTCACATGGCAGAGTCTCGTTGGCGAATTTTTTTTAATTAAATTGTTTCCATTTAAAAAACAATTAAAATTGAGTCTTCGGTTCACGAGTCACCTGTCATATTCGTTTGAGTGGCATACAATATAAATCAAATCTGCTTTGGCACGTCTGGGCACGTTGTCAGGAGGAGGAGATTTGGATTTGAATAATTTGAGCATAATTCTTTCAACAAATATAATTATTGTTTGGCACCGTTTTGGTGGCACAAAACCAGGCTATAGCTATGGCGTTTGCGATTTTGAGCCCAATTCATTATATACTTATAAGTATTAGCCCACTTCAAAACGGATCAGTTTCGCCTGGCGGAGAACAAAGTTGTGATTGTAAGTAATGAGATTGTGAGTGGAAGGATTAGTTGCAGGAGAAATGATCCGACATAAAATGGAAGAAATAATCCCATTCAGAGGCCGACTAATTACTGTTGGATTTGGATTTGCACTGGTTATTCTGGTGATGGTAGTGGCCCCCGTCGTACTTTTTCTAAAGCGTTGGGTATGATTAATTTCGATTTCGGGTTTTTCATGTTACCAGGAATTTTGCAGTGTAATGGTTTATAGCAAAAACCGAAATTAACGATGAATTGATATTTGATATTGGCAGTCTGATGAACTATGGGAAGAACGAGTGATGGTGGCAACGAATATGTTTCAGCCATTTCCAAATCAAACCGGAACGCATTTTTCGGCAAGTCATCAATGGCACTCCATAAAATATTCTACTGTCAAATTCAATTGCAAAAATAACTAAAAACATATACATATTGTGGATCATCTAAAATATTAATGTTGTCGCCCACTACCGGAACCAGCTTAGATCCAGCTTTACTCGGCTCTATTAAGAGGGATCAAATATTTCGAGGTGCAAACCCTGCTTCAACAATTGCACTCCAAAAAAGGGTTTGCACCTCTGGTAGCTATAATAACAGAATACGTTATTTTTCTGCCCAAAAAAACTCACAATGACTCCTTTCTTCATAATATTTTACATCGAATAAAGAATCCACAGTAATTTTTGAAGTTCTGTTTGAATGACTGGGCGGACCATTAATATGATGATCCTCTATTTACCATTCATAGACAGACTGATATGGGATAACTCTCGTATGCCTACACATTAAACGAAGAATGTGGAGCATGAGAGCAAATCCCACTAATAAACAAAAGAAAAATGTAAATTACTGCGGAGGGTAGAAGTAAAAGAGGAATGTAGAAATCTTCCCTTTCGATTCCATCAATTCAGTCCAGTTATCCATGATCTCAGATTTGGTGGCATTATTTAAACAACTAATGGATTAATCTCATTAATATGTTGTATTTGTACTGATTAGATTTTTTTATGTAGGTCCCATGAAACCTTCACATTCACATCAAATAAAGATAGAAATAAAACTATAAAGTGAATTAGAGAGAAGTTCATTCATTAAGAAATCTATCGTGAAGGTGAAAGAATTTTCCTTGCCAACTGGGTTGAAGTGGTGAAAAATTAGAGATTTTTTAGCACCATGCGATCTTGTAGCACGAGAGAACAGATAATCCTCATCTGTAGTGAGTTAGTGTAATTTATTATCCCTGCGATCTCGTGCATCTCAGTATGCAGATTCCGGCGATAATCCTGCATGTAATCAGTACTATTTCTTCATTTCTATTCTTTGTGTATCAATGGAACGAACTCAACATTCTTATGCAACGGATCTCAACGAAATTTCAGTGTTATGAAACATATGGCATTTAGAATTCAATAAGTTTTTCTTAAAGCGGACTCTTTTAGCTTGCTTTTCTCAATGATAACCAAGCAAACCCTTTTACAAGAATGTGTGGCCATTTCCAGATTATACTGTTGAGATTTCTCCTCAACAAACTCGGGTACGTGGTATAATATCGAACTACCAATGATGGCATATTTTAAAATCTCACAATTCGCTAACGTGATGGATGGTGGCTACTCTTCTTCATGGTTTTATCCCTTCTTCATTTACATGATATCGTATCCCTTCAAAAGGAAAAATTATAATCTCTAATGCGTTAAAAATCAATCTTATAATCCTCATTCAAGCCATTAGCTAATCCACGTTTTATCATTAAAGATGGTCTTTTAATTATGATTGTGAGCATTAAAAATTATGTGGCTATTTTCTTTTAGTCTTTTTTCACATGTCAGTCCATAATATTCAAAGAAAGGTAAAAAAATTATGTCATAAGGATGCATTGGTATTATGTTTAAACCTTTTAGATAAAGGTTAATCATAATAATAATGAGGTTCAAACATATACTCTATAATAATGAAGCACGTGAATACCTTAAGTTGAAAGGTTAATGAGATGGTTTTTAGAGATTATAATTATAAAATTGGACCATTAAATTATGTTTCTTAATTGTAACGAATTTAAAAAGAAATTTATTTACAAACAAAAATAAATAAATAAATAAGAGTTTTAGAGAAGCATTAGAAGCATTAGAGTTTTAGAGGCATTAGAAGCATTAGAGGCAAATTTCTCCTCTAAAATTTTTGGTTTCAAATTTTAGACAATGAAGGTTAGAAGTGAAACATTCAACATCTCTACTCGGGGAAGAAAAATTATAATGAAAACTTTGGATACACTTTTTGGTTAATCCACCTTTTGTGTTCTGAGTTATTGTTTGAATGTTTCTTCCATTTTGTAAAGAAATTATTTTATTGCATAAAACCTTAACTGGCTCTTCTAACTCACATAATTCTAAAATCTTTGATTCATCTTCAGTATCATTTTCATCATATAAAGAAAAAGAAGGAAATCTTTCAAAAGAATATATTTTGAAATCTTTTTCAAGTTTTAGAGCGTACTCACATGCTTCATGTAAATCTGTTATGCCCTTTTGTAAAATGAACATAGCCATGTCTTTGGGAAGAAATTGTACATACCATTCTAACATGATGCCTGTTGAAGGTCTATGATTCTCATGTAAGCTAAGAAATACTTGTCAGAAGTGAATAATGAAATTGTTGATTAAGTCACCATTGTTCCCATGCATTTCACCAAGATCTTTATAAGTATTAATCGAATCATAATTATCGAAAGCATTTTCAAACAAATTTTTAAATTGCGACCAATTGTGAACTCAATGTGTGGGAAAAAAATTGAACCAGCAAAAAGCCTTACCTTTGAATGTGAGTGGAAATAACCTGCAAACAACATCTTCATTAGCAACATTAAGTAAACAAATAATTGACTCATATTTTCTAATATGCTCATTAGCTGAAGAATTTTCATCACCATCAAATTTTGGCAAAAGATCTACTACCTTTCTTGGAAGTTCATGCAAAGGGCCTTGGAGGCTCAGTGCATTATTGGACTCCCATGCAGGGATATGGGAATGAGACATAATTGATAAAACATCAAAGGATCAACTCACCCAAGTTAGTTTTCCATCTAGTCACCCCTATGATGCATGAGTGACAGCATAGAAGAATAATCAATACAAAACAATGAAAACCAAGAGCCGGAGGATAAATATGTTATGAAACAAAGCACTATTTTTTTAACTTCAACCCCTCCTAGCACCATTTGTTGGCCGGATTTTCTGTCCTAAGGCCAACAAGGAGAGATAACCCACTCAGATTGCTTAAAACAGCTCCTTGAATATTTGCATTAGCTACCTCTCGTAGGAACAAAGGCCCCGCTGCCTTTTGGGTTTTCTCTCAACAAGAGAGTCTCATAGTTGTATTGGCTAACTTTCTAAAACTAAAACTACACTAAGATGCACAACTAATCTATAATAAATTCCAATAGTTGAAACAAAACAATTTAGTAATTTCCATACTGAAAATAGATCTAACAGCTACAAAATCTTTAGGTTTCTTGCTTTGAGATAAAATTATAAATCTAAGTTTAAAACCAAATTCTACCTAATCTATACATCCTAATCTATCCTCGGGAGCGTGGTGAAATATGAATGCTATTTTCAAATCTGAATTTAAAATAAATGTTGTTAAAATCAAAATGACAATACAAAATTAATCATTTGAATTTAAAGCAACATAAATTTGATAATACAATCTGCAAAGTGACAAACGAAGTCAGACCATTAAAGAAACTATGCAATCATTTAAACATATCTCAAAATAACACAAGCCCAAGGAATACAAAAATATTTTAGCACATAATTGCAAAGCATATATGTACCAAATAAAATATGGATACAACAGAAACAAACAAGAGAAGAGATTGTGGCAAAGCTCTGTTACAAAACAATGATCCTGATCACATTCTCATTCTTATTCTTATATTAAATATGACCTCGAACCAAACAGAAAGAAGTCTTACAAAATCGAGGAAAACAATTCCTCCAAACTTTACATAACTTCCCCCCTCTGGAAGCAACATTTCCTCTTCTCTAGTTTTTTTAAAAAACATAGAAAACAGGAAAATTATAGAACATACAAAGGAAACTTTTGTAGCTCTGTTGAGCACTCCTTCCTCTCGACAATTGGATTTCTCTTCTTTATATAGACCATCATAATATACTATGATTTTGTAGTAGCTAGAATAACTGAATACATTATTTTCCTGCCAAAAAAACTCACAATGACTCCTTTCTTCATAATATTTTACATCAGATAAGGAATCCACATTAATTTGTGAAGTTCCGTTTGAATGACTGAGCGAACGATTAATATGACGATCCTCTATTTACCATTCATGGATAGATTGATTTGGGATAACTCTCATATGCCTACACATTAAACCAAGAACATGGAGCGTGTGAGCGAATCCCACCAATAAACAGAAGTAAAATGTAAATTACAACGAAGGGTAGAAGTAAAAGAGGAATGTAGAAATATTCCCTTTCAATTCCATCAATTCAGTCTAGTTAGCCATGATCTCAGATTTGGTGGCATTATTTAAACAACTAATGGATTAATGTCATTAATATGTTGCCTTTGTATTGATTCTTTTGTTATGTAGGTCCGATAAAACCTGCACATTCACATCAAATAAAGATAGAAATAAAAATATAAAGTGAATTAGAGAGAAGTTCATTCATTAAGAAATCTATCGTGAAGGTCAAAGACTTTTCCTTGCCAACTGGGTTAAAGTGGTGAAAAATTAGAGATTGTTTAGCACCATGCGATGATAGCCAAATATCTCTGCGATCTTGCAACACAAGAGAACAGATAATCCTCATCTATAGTGAGTTAGTGTAATTTATTATCCCTATAATCTCGTGCAGCTAAGTATGTAGATTCCGACGATAATCTCGCATGTAATCAGTACTATATCTTCATTTCTATTCTTTGTGTATCAATGGAACAAACTCAACATTCTTATGCAACGGATCTTAGCGAAATTTCAGTGTTATGAAACATATGGAATTTAGAATTCAATAAGTTTTTCTTAAAGCTAACTCTTTTAGCTTGATTTTCTTAATGATAACCAAGTGATCCTTTTTACAAGAATCCTTAACTAGTGTAGTTGACCAATTGTATGCAGTAATCTCTCAAGATTCAATATAGGTTGCTCCACCTGCCTCTACAACAGACAAGCTTCCAACTACATCAGATGTTCCAAGAGCTTCAGGATCAATCTTGCAGCAGATTTGTATCCTACTGCATATTGGCATTGTGTAGGGATCTCCATAGGATTCATTGGTAAGTCATATTTCCATAGGTTAGATTGTTTTAGGGATCCTCCTTAGAATTAGCTAGAATTTAAAGCATTGTGTTGCTACTTCAGACTTTGTATATATCATTAATCAAAACAAAATCTTTCATATGGCCTGGATAACACTATAGAACATTGATTTTTATAACATATTTTGATAAATGTTTATTCTATTTATTCTTTTTACAACTTGTCTCGCTCCAAATTAGTAAAAGAGAGTGATTGCTTGTTTGAATAATTGTGATGGTGTTGGCTTTATAATAGTTGTTTAAATAGGTGCTTCATATTAGTAAAATAGTTTTGCAGGGGCAAATGAATGAGTACCAGTAAAGGAAGAGGCTGCACAGATGAGACTCAACTTTCGAGCACCAGCAAAAACACATCCATGCACCTTGACATAGGTTAACCCTAGGAACATTTCAATCTATCCATTGACCTAATAAAACTAGACATTTCAAACATAAAACGCCAAATTACAGATTAAATATAACATTAGACGTTGAGATAAGCAGTACACTGGTTTTAATTGAGAAAAACACAAGATATTGTAGATGAGTGTTGAACACCTACACAGAAAGATCTAGCTAGCAAGAGAGAACACCTAGCTTGCAAAACAGAAAAATAATGAAAAACGGAGAGAAGGAATGTATAATTTTGTATTGATATGTGAGAAATATTACAATACATAATAGCTATCATGATTAGCAGAAAATAGGAAACATTCCATAGTGGTGGTCTAAAGAGATCTGATGCATGCCTTCACTTACAGAGTGAACTGACACCAAGGCTGTCATTTACAGAGGTAACTGAGCATGTATGGGTCTCCAACACCCCCCTGAACACTACTATGTGGTAATAAAGAAAGGGCCTCGACAACTAAGGCCATAATAGGTCACCCAAAAAAAACATTGCAACTAATGAACACTTAAATAAAATGAGGAAAGAGGGAAAACCTCATGGGAAACCCCCCCCCCCCCCCTCGAGATACAATGTAGAAAAAGAATAAAAAGACAGTTACTAGGAAACTATGTTCTTCAATACAAGATGATCAGTTGAAGGACATAACTACAATTTGATGATCCGCTCGTGTACCAAATAACTGATGTAGAGCATATGGATCTCTATGTGCTTCGTCCGTTGCCTCTATACTGGATCTCTGCAGAACTTTAGAGTCCTTTGGTTGTCATAAAAGATGAGAGTAGGTCTATGGAACTGGATTCCCAACTCAGTGAGAAAATGTTGTAGCCACAAACACTAGACGGTTATGTTGACTACCCCTCTGTATTCGGCCTCGGATGAATATAGAGCAATAGTAGCTTGCTTCTTGCTGGACCAACAAATGGGCCCTGAACCTAGACTGAGTGAGTACCCATATGTGGACTTGCTATCAATACTATTTCCAGCCCAGTCAGAATCAGTGAATCCTATGAGATCCAATGCAGAATCTGTTGCATAGTGAATCCTAAAGGTGATGGTGCCTTCTGTTACGTATCAAAGGATCTGCTTGGTAGCCTTCCAATGTAACTCATGCGGCTCCTACATGAACTGAGAGACTTCCCCAACTACATACAAGAGGTCTGTTCTAGAGTGTGTAAGATACAATAAGCTCCCCACTAGTTGTCTGTACAGAGTGTTGTCAACCAATGCAGTGTCCCTGCCATCCTCAAGTTTGACCCCAGATAGGAAAGGAGTCTATGCAGAAATGTTGTCTGTCATATGGAATCGCTATATAAGATATCAAGCATAATTGTTCTAAGATAGTTTGATGCCACAGGCATCGTGGCTGATTTCAAGGCCAAGGAATAAATGTAATACACCCATGTCTGTCATCAAAAACCTATCATGCATAATCCTCTTGACTACAGCAAGTGCTAAAGTCGAGCTACCCATGATTAATAAATCATCCACATATAAAAATAGTAGCATAAGTGAGTTAGCTTTCCTAAGCATGTATACATTCGGATCTGACTTACACCGTACAAAGTTTTGGGACAATAGGTGGGAGTCCATCTTGGCATACCATTCTCTCGTGGCTTGCTTAAGGCCGTAGAGAGATTTCTTCGGTCTGCAAACCAAGGATGAATCTTGTATCAACCTGTTATAGCCTGTTTTTGTTTCTCATTTTAAAGCATTTGCTTGTTTTTAAAGTATGGTCTTTCTTTTTATTTTAAAGTTATGACTTTAGTTTCTTATAAATTTTTCTTTGATTTTAGGCTTATACTTATAATTGATTTAATAGATTTTCTTTTAATTTTGGTTTTACTTAGTGAATTTCATGGTTTTTAGCGGCTTGTAGAATGTATATATGACTTAAACGTTAGAAAAAATATCATAAATTTTTATTCAAAACTATTAACTAAAGTTTAACCCCTTGCTGTGAGTTTTGGTTAAAAGATTGTTAAAACAGATATTCTTGTAGCGCAAGCTTAGAAACGGTAAACAAGTGCGCTACAAGAAAATCGTGCTATTTGAAAAGTCATGATTTTGGTTCATAATTTTCAAAATTCATGCATAACAAAATTCTTTCACACCTATAGACGAGTTTGATACGTGTTTCAACCATAACAATCATTGTGACAAGTGTTGTGAGATCAGGCAAAGAATCATTTGGGTGAGTTGCGGTTGTCTGAAGGTTAGAAGATACAGACTAGTGGAACGATAATGATTATGCACGATGAGGATAATTCGCTATCAGCTACGCATTTCTTGAATGCATGAAGATCATAGAAGCCGTTTGAAGACCTGGCAATTTGTGGTTGAAGATTGAAGAAGGTCGGTTATTTAGGGTTTGCAGGGTAACTGTTTAGCACTGTCGTGGAAACTAGAGATGGACTTAAGAAGGATATTGGACACCTGGGAAGACAAGAAAGCATATTTCTAGAAACCAAATCCATTATTTAGACAGGTATGAATCGAATTATTGACATGTTCCATGAGTTTAGGTTCAAATTGTCAAAGGATTAGTTATTGATATTAACTAAGAATGCTAGTTCATAAACTCAATTTTTTCTCAATGTCAAATCTTTTCTGTCAGTAGGGTCGAAATACTTATCAGTTTGAGAAGTAATATTCATGTCAAGGGTTTAATTTTCTCAACATATGATTGACTGTTAAATTTGCAAATATTTGAATAGTGTTAAACTCTTTACTGAAGGAAGCACATTTAAGATCAATCATCCATAATGAAGAGGAGTGGAAAAACAAATAGGGATGAACCCTCAGATATGTCTTGGGTTCAAGCTTTCCTTGACTGTGCAAGGTTATTTTCAGAGGCAGGATGGCTGAATTATTTTGAGAATATTGATGGACATCACACAGAGGTTTCATATAAATTTGCTCAGGGATTGGACAATGACATCATTACTTTTAACACCCTAAATATTGAGCTGACTAGAGAGCTAATAGCAGAGGCTACAGGCATTCCTGATGAAGGTGAATATTGGTTGAAGAAGGTACCTTTTACCTTTAACTCACATAATTACTTCCTTCCAAATGTTGTTGCAGACTGGGGTAAAGGAGTGCATATACAGAAGTTCAAACCAGAGTGGAGAGAAGCAATTAAAATTCTGTAAAGCTATGTAACTTGTGAAGGAAGATATGCATTTGTATTTAAATACCATTTCAGGTTTCTGCAGCATCTAAATCATGAAGCAAAGATGAACCTTCCTTTATTTTTCCTAAAGAGTCTGCAAAAGATGTCCAACAAAGTAAAAGAGCATCAAGATCATACTCAACGGTCCATATTTCATCATGGTCTGATAAAGTTAATCATAAGTACAGTGCTCCAAAAGAAGGAAAAGAACTAGGACTATTTTCTATTCTAGTCTAGGTTTCAATCTGAGAAAGAAGACCAATCAAAGAAAAGACAGGTGAACAAAGCACAGAATTTAGTCAAGAAATTAAAGAAAAAGGTCATCGTCGAAGTAGAAGAAGATAATGTGCAAGAATAGTCTGTGACACAAAGGGATGAAAATGCTAAAAATGAATAGTCGACTAAAGTTGATGAAGATGAAATATCGAAGGTTCAAATGCAGGATTTAGATCATGTACAAGATAGCCTTCATGAAAAAGTAAGTCAGGGAGTAGATGAAAGTTTGTTAAAACAAGAACAAGTTCCTACAGGAGTACAGTCAGAAAGTAAGGAAATCCCATTGATTGATGAAGCTAGGGCTGACAGTGTACAAGATTTACAGGAATAGTGTGAAGAGAAGTTGGTGTCACAAGGAGTCAAAAGAAAGGTGTTTTAGCTAGCAGCCATAAAACACCAAGGAAAAACTTTGAGCATGCTGGGAGAGATTGGGGTAGGTTGGAGACCTAAGACTAGACCCAAGAATAAATTGAGATTGAACATTAAAAAATTGTTAAACCCTAAGTTAGCTCAGAAGAAAATCACAGTCATATAAGACTCTTCATCCCAAGAAGAGTTAGAAGAGGATGAAGGCTTGGATGTAAAAGAGATGAAAGGTAAGAAACATGTTACTTTAAAGAATAGGTCAACCTTGATTGAAACTAAAATCTTAGAGCTATTAAAAGAGGTTTGAAGGAAAGTAACTTTAGACCAACATCAGGATGATTTAATGAAGCAGCAGTCAGTCATGACAAGTTTTTGTGTAGAGGAAGAAAAGATTGCAAAACCATCAGCTCAATGCAGTTTTGAAGTTAATGAGTCTCCAGAGGTTCTTGTAACTATGATAGAGAAACAAGAGGAGGATGAGGAGATCTTTAAGAAATTGAAGATTCCTTGGATTCCAGAAGGAATGCATTCAGCCTCAGAAGGACAATGTATTTATTCAGAGAATGAGAACTTACAGAGAAGCATCAAACAGTATAAGTATCAGATAGAATTCCTGCATGAAACAAATGAGGGTTTAGTAGTTGCTAACAGAATATTAAGAGAGGATTTAGAAGAGGTCAATAGCCATTAACAAGAGTTAATTGCACTCTCCAAGGAATCTTTGAAGAGAAAAAGATAGACACAAAGTCTATGTGCAGAATTGAAGCAAATTGTGCAGAATTGAAGCAAATTGTTCAAGACATAACACAAAAAAATTAAGAGCTTTCAAAAAGAATCGAAGACTTAGAAGCTGATCATTAGAAAACAAGGAGAAAGACTTAAGCATTGGAGGGGATAGCCCTTTTGGCAGAGGCTGCTAAAGATTTGTAAAATGCTTCAAATAATAGGTGTTATTAGTTAATTTTTGTAAAGAAGTTAGTTTAGTATGAATGACTTTATTTTGTTATGTGATTCGGTGGTATGACCTAAAAAATAGTTTTTCAGTTATGTAACAGTTTTTGGTAACTAAGTTAAAAGTAACACTGTAGAATGATAGAGGGTTCAAATTTTTGTACAAGGGGAGGCTTTTAGCTACTATACAGAGCTAAGTTTCAAAAACTCTTATGTATTTTGAATTACTGATTATGGTATATATGCAAACTATAAGCCCTTTTTATCTTATCTACTGGTTTCATTTCTTATTAGTGTAATCACTCAGTTTATAAATTCATTTCTTGTTTAATGTTATTTCTCATGGAATGCTTGTGAGTTGTGGATGAAATTCAGTAATGTGCTTAGGTTGTTTTGGTTTATGTTTCATATATGATACATCTCAGTATTTCATTGTTGCATTATTTAGTGTTTGTCTTAGCCTTATGAGTTTTTACCCTCTTGTTTACAAACTGCACAAACAAAGCCCTAAAAAACATGTTTTACTTATTTTTATTTATTGAGATTGTGTTGGCTTGTTCTTTAGTAGTCTGAGAACATTTTATGGAACTAACATCTTTGGCACCGTTGTTAGGGATGAAGCTGAAGCATACTTTCGCTTGGTTATTCATCATTCAACTGGTTTTGAGAGGTGGACTTAAACCAACAAATTTTTAAGACTACATTTCACCAAATAGTTCACAGTGGCTACTAAAGGAGTTGGAACAAGAAGTAGACCTAGTTCACCTTTACACTTGGGTGTCTCAAATCCAGAGAAAATTCTAAAAATAGCTAGGAAAATCAAAAGGTCTTAGTCATATCCATCCTTATGCAACCCTGACCAAATAGAGTTATTGTCACCCTTTTCTGTTTCAAAGGAAGAGGAACAACATTCATCTTGGTTGAAACCTACAATCCCTGTTAGCAATTTTCATATTTTTACTGATCCTCGGTCTTTCAAGAAAGCAAAAGCCTTATCTCCTGGAAAAATCCATTTATTTCACTTTAAATTCAGTAAGATTTCTTTTCATCCAAGTTCCAGTGAAGTTTTTCCTTCATCTAAACCAGTCAGTTTAAAAATGGCAGCCCAACAACAACCATTAGATATGATGGATCGAATGGTAGCAGCTAGGTATGCACCTTTAGTTTTACCTCAGCCCTTAAATGCTCTTTCTGGTGGAGATTACCAAAAGTACTTACCTAGGTTTAATGGACAAGGTGAGACAATAGCTGAGGAGAATTGGGATGCATTTCTCAGCTATGCAGATAATCAGAATATTGAGGCAAAATATGTTTGGATGAGGATGTTCATACAAAGTCTGGATGGAGAGGTCAGAATATGGTTCAGAGAATTACCAGCAAATTCCATTACTTTAATAGAGGAGCTTCAGGACGTTTTCATGAGACAGTGGGGTGATACTAAGGATCATGCATATTACATTACAGAGTTCGGATCCCTAAGAAGGAAGAAAGATGAAACTATAGCTGATTTCTCTAAGAGGTTCAATAAAATGTATGGTAGAATCCCTGTAGATATTAAACCTTCTGAAACGCACTTATGCTAATGCTTTTGACCATGATTTTCCCTTACTCTTGAGAGAAAGAAGACCTGTTACTTTACTCAATATGCAAGAAGTAGCATTAGAAGTGGAATCTAATATTCTTGCTTCTAACAGACTAAAGGGAAACTCAGCTCAACAAGTTTATGATAGAAAGGGTAAGAAGGAGGCAGCTCCAGTAGTTTCAACATCACAATCTACAGATGGTAAAATTGATGAGATGGCAAAATTAATGAAAATCCTAACAACAAAACTAAACAAATTGGAATTAGAAAAAAATTCCAATAGGCCCGTTCAAGAGGGGGACATAAACCCTAATAATCCAAATCAGTTTATAAGACAGTTTGCACCTCATTTTATTCCCAGAGAGAGAAGAAATAATTACATACAATGAGAAAGGAGAGAAGCTAAAGATCAAAAGGTGCCATGTTCACTTTAAAACAATGTCACTGATGAAGGAGAAATAGAAGAAGAAGAGCAATTTGAGGATCTAGATCAAGACATGAATTATTTTGGAGAACAATTGATTGAAGGTTTTGTGGCTAAGGAATATTTTTTTAATTCTGAATATTATGATGCAGATGTTTTTCAGATAGAAAATGATTTAAACATCGAAGTAACTTTTGATATATATCAGTCTAATCCAAAGAAAACCATAAATTTGAGATCAGGTCCAAAATAGGTGGTTCAAAACCCTTAAAAGAAGGCAATTCTTCGTCCTAAACAACAATTTGATCCAACATTGGGGAAAAGAAAGAATCAGGATAAACCAGAGAAGGTTATTGAAGTTGAAGAAGTGAATAAGAACATGCAGAATTTTAGTCTCGAAAATGAATTGTGCAAAATTAAAATCCCCATGCCTTTCACTAAGTTGATAAAAAAACCTTCTTACAAAAATTCAGTTTTGAAAATGATAGGTTCAACAAGCAGTCAAGTACCCTCTGACACAGTAAATTTATAGGAGGAAAATCCCAAAAATTTTATTGGTTCAGCTTTGGCAGAGAAAACTAAAAATGATGCAAGTGCATCACCACCTTTTTACATCACATTAACCATTCATGAGCAGATGATACATAATTGTCTTTTGGATTCAGGAGCATCTCATAATCTAATGCCAAAAGCAGTCATGGAGGCTTTAGGATTGAGCATAACAAAACCTTATCATGATTTGTATGCGTTCGATTCTAGAGCTGTAAAATGTTTAGGAGTGATAAAGGACATGGTGGTTAGCTTAGCTCAGCTACCAATGAAAAGTGTTATTATGGATGTAGTAGTGGCGGATATCACACCTAAATTTGGAATGCTCATTTATAGATATTGGGCTAAGAAAGTAGGTGGAACTTTACAGATGGACTTAACATATGCAACCATCCCTATATTTGGAGGTGAGAACAGAAGGTTGTATAGAGAATTACAATTTTCTTATATTGTGACTGATGACAGGAATCCTACAAATCATCCATTATATGTTGTTGAAAAGGATTTGGGTACTTGTATGTTGCACTTTAGTGATGATAATGATGCTACTGGTATGTTACAGGTTGAAAAAGAAAAATCAGTTAAATGTACTAGGGAACAGGAGGATGAACTTTGGCAAATGTATTTTGATGGATCATCATCTAAAGAAGGTGTTGGAGCAGGAGTTGTCCTGATATCTCATGGTGGTGAAGTGGTAATATTAATGTATAAGTTAGAATTTATTACCACTAATAATACATCAGAGTATGAAGCTTTGTTGTTATATTTGAGAGCTGCAAAAGATTTAGGTATTCAACAAATCTCTGTTTATGGCGACTCTGAGTTGGTTGTTCAGCAAGTAAGGAATAACTATCAAGTAAAGCAATATTTGTTGAAAGTGTACAGGAACGAAGTATGAGATATGATAGACAATTTATTTGTGGCTTTTAATATTTCTTATATTCCTAGGGATCATAACCAAACTGTTGATTCTCTTTCCCTAGCAGCTAAACATTTCAGGATTCCTAAAATAACTCAGCTGAAATATCCTATTGAAGTTAGGTACATACCTTCTATGCTAGATAATATAAAGCAATGGAGAGTTTTTGAGGATGATTTAGAGATTAAAAGGTTTTTAGAGTTGACTGGTGAGTTTTCTAATTCCTTAATTGACCAAGAACAGGATGATGAAACTAAATATACTGAGGGTGTTGCACAAAATGAAATTGCAGGTCACAAAATCATTGAGCTGAAAAGTAATTTTATTCCTAAGGGTTTGGTGCCTTCAGAGAGGATTTTTTCGAAGGATGATACCCACTTAAAACCAGCTATGTAGTCTTTAGAAGAAAATGTAATGGATTGTAATATTGGCACCAAAGAGCACCCCAGAATAGTGAAGATCTCAAAGGCACTTACAACAGAGCAAAGAAACAGGTACATTAAGTTATTAAAAGAATATGTTGATATTTTTGCTTGGTCATACAAGGATTTGAAGACTTATGATACTAGTATTATACAACATAAAGTGCCTTTGAAACCAAATCTCAAACCATTAAGACAGAAATTAAGGAGAATCAATCCTGTTTTATTCCCCATTACAGAAAAGGAGGTAAAAAAAATGTTGGATGCTAATATTATTGTTCTTCTTCGATATTCTTCATGGGTAGCAAATCTAGTACCTGTCAGAAAAAAGAATGGTGAAATAAGATTGTGTGTCGACTTTCGTAATTTGAATAGGTCTTCACTCAAAGATAACTATCCTTTACTAAATATTGAACAAATATTGCAGAAGGTGGTGGGTGCACAAAGGATATCAATGGTAGATGGTTTTTCAGGGTATAACTAAATTGCAATGCACTCCGATGACAGAGAAAAGATAGCCTTTACTACCCCTTGGGGCACTTTTATGTAAGAAAAAATTCCATTCAGATTAATGAATGTTGGAGCTACCTTTCAAAGATCTATGGACATAGCCTTTGTTGGAGAGAGGGATAAGTTTGTGGTGATTTATTTAGATGACATAGCAGTCTTCTCATAGTCTGATGAGGAGAATTTAAAACACCTAAAACAAACTTTCTTGAAATGTAGAAAATATGGACTATCTCTCAATCCCAAAAAGTCACATTTTGCTATACAGGAGGGTAAGTTGTTGGGTCATTTGGCTTCAACTGATGGCATAAGGATAGATTCAGAAAGGGTAAAATCTATTCTGAAAATTAGTTTACCAAGAAGTAAGAAGGATGTGCAATCTTTTATTGGAAAAATAAATTTTCTACATTGGTTCATACCAAATTTTGCTGAAACCATTAAACAAATAACAACCATGTTGAAAAACGATCAGGAAGTGAAGTGGACTGCAGAAGCTAAGAATTCATTTGAGAAGATTAAGATAGCTCTTACAGAAGCACTAGTGCTAGTAAGTCCTAATTTTTCAAAGGAATTTTTTACTTTTTCTTTTGCATCAGAGGATACTTTAGTAGTTGTTTTGTTATAGAAGAATAATGATGGACTTGAGCATCCAATTGCATTTTTTAGCAAGACCCTCAGAGACTCAGAGTTGAAGTACAACACTTTGGAGAAACAAGCTTATTCATTGGTAAAAGCATTAAAGTTTTTTATAATTTATGTTCTACATTCTAAAGTCATTGCTTATGTTCCTAATGCTGCCATTAAAGATGTATTAACTCAACCTGATAGTGAAGGAAAAAGGGGGAAATGGATTGCAAAGATAATGGAATATGGCGTATACATTAAGCCTGGAAAACTAGTGAAGGGACAGAGTTTGGCTAAATTGTTAGCCAATTCAAATTGTCAAGCTTTAGGTCTTCATCTGATGGCAGAACAACCTGTACAAGAAGAATTGCAAATAGAGAAAGAGAAGGAAAGAATTATGGAGCAGTATATAGAATCCACATGTTATGCATACACTGTACACTTTTTTTTGTATTTACAATGTCCAAAACATCTAGATAAGAAGGCTTCTAGGTCATTGAAGTTGAGAAGTACTAAATATTGTTTGATAGAACATCAGCTATTTTGGAAAGATCTAGGGGGAATTCTGCTTAGATGTTTGGACAAGCCAGAAATTGAAGAGGTAATCTTTGAATCACATGAAGGTGCTTGTGGGGGACATAAGTATTGGAAGGAAACAACTTATAAAATCTTGAGGTCCAAATACTATTGGCCTTATTTATTCTCTGATGTATACCAGTAGGTAAGAGCTTGTATCCCATGTCAAAAATTTGTTGGTAAGCAAAAGTTAGTGTCTTTACCATTGAAGTCTATTGCAGTGAATGCTCCTTTTCAGCAGTGGGGTTTCGACTTCATAGGGGAGATAAATCCTTCTTCTTCAGGGCAACATAAATGGATTTTGACAGCTACAGATTTCTTCACTAAATGGGTAGAATCTATCCCCACAAGAAATGCAACAGACATGGTAATAATCATTGATTTTATTCGGGAAAATATTCTTAGCATATTTGGATGTCCCAAGAAGTTATTAACTGATAATGCTCAAGATTTTAAGTCCAAAGCTAAGGTGACATTTTGTGAAAAGAATGGGATTGTTTTGAAGCACTCAACACCTTATTACCCTCAGGGAAATGGGTTAGCTAAGTCAACTAATAAGAGTATTATTTAAAGTATCAAGAATTTGTTGAATCAGAATAAAATTTCATGCGACTCAATGTTAAAATATGCACTGTGGGCGGACAGGATAACAGTTAAAAAGGAAATTGGAACTTCTCCTTTTCAATTGGTATATGGCACTGATGTAGAGTTTCCAATTCAACTTGGTATTCCAGTGATGAAATTTCTTCAAGATAGTCAAGAAGAACCCAGTGACATTCAAAGAAGAATTTATGCACTGATCGAATTACAGCAGGAGCGTGAATCAATAAAAGAAAAGGCTTATCTGTACAGAAAAAAGATCAAAGAAATGTTTGATAGAAAGATCAAAGAGAACACCTTTTTTAATGGAGATATGGTTTTGAGATGGGATGCTAGAAAGGAGAAGAAAGTAAAACATGGTAAGTTTCATAATTTATGGTTTGGTCCTTTCATAGTATCAAATATTCTAGAGAATAATACTTTTGTGTTACAGACCTTGGATGGTGAGGAATTGTCTAATCCAATTATTGGACGTTTCCTCAAACATTTTTACAGTTTTTAAGGAAAAATATTGGATCTTCATTATATATACCGGTGTGAATATTAGAATAAAGACTCCATGGCCCAATGGATATTTTGCAGAGTAGCAAGCAGTTCCAGTTACAGCACAGAAGGCACTGATCTACAGGTTCTTGAAGCCTCACAAGGAGGACTTCATCCCGCAGCAGGAGCCAGATGTTATAGCCTGTTTTTGTTTCTCATTTTAAAGCATTTGCTTGTTTTTAAAGTATGGTATTTATTTTTATTTTAAAGTTTTGACTTTAGTTTCTTTTAAATTTTTCTTTGATTTCAGGATTATACTTATAATTGATTTTATAGGTTCTATTTTAATTTTGGTTTTACTTAGTGAATTTCATGGTTTTTAGGGGCTTGTAGAATGTATATATGACTTAAAGGTTCTAAAAAATATCATAAAGTTTTATTCAAAACTATTAACTAAAGTTTTACCCCTTGCTATGATTTTTGGTTAAAAAATTGTTAAAACAGATATTCTTGTAGCACAAGCTTAGAAAAGGTAAATAAGGGCGCTACAAGAAAATCGTGCTATTTGAAAAGTCATGATTTTGGATCGTAATTTTCAAAATTCGTGCATAATAGAAGTCTTTCACACCCGTCGACGAGTTTGATATGTGTTTAAGCCACAATAATCATTGTGACAAGTGTTGTGAGATCATGCAAAGAATCATTTGGTGAGTTGCGGTTGTCTGGAGGATAGAAGATACAGAATAGTGGAACGATAATGATTATGCACGATGAGGATAATTCTCTATCAACTACGCATTTCCTGAATGCATGAAGATCATAGAAGTTGTTTGAAGACCTGGTAGTTTGTGGTTGAAGATTGAAGAAGGTCAACTATTTAGGGTTTGCAGGGTAACTATTTAGCACTATCGTGGCAGCTAGCGATAGACTTAAGAAGGATATTGGACACCTGAGAAGACAGGAAAGCAGATTTCTATTAACCGAATCCATTATTCAGACAGGTATGAAGCGAATTATTGACATGTTCCATGAATTCGGGTTCACATTGACAGAGGATTAGTTATTGATATTAACTAAGAATGCTAGTTCATAAACTCAATTTTTGCTCAATGTCAAATCTTTTCTGTCAGTAGGGTCGAAATACTTATCAGTTTGAGAAGTAAAATTCATGTCAAGGGTTTAATTTTCTCAGCATATGACTGTTAAATTTTCAAATATTTGAGTAGTGTTAAGCTCTTTACTGAAGGAAGCACATTTAAGATCAATCATCCAGAATGAAGAGGAGTGGGAAAACAAATAGGGCTGAACCCTTAGATATGTCTTGGGTTCAAGCTTTCCCTGACTGTGCAAGGTTATTTTCAGAGGCAGGATGGCTGAATTATTTTGAGAAGATTGATGGGCATCACACAAAGGTTTCATATAAATTTGCTCAGGGTTTGGACAATGACATAGTTACTTTTGACACCCTAAATATTGAGCTGACTAGAGAGCTAATAGCAGAGGCTACAGGCATTCTTGATGAAGATGAATATTGGTTCAAGAAGGCACCTTTTACCTTTAACTCAAAGAATTACTTGCTTCCAAATGTTGTTGCAAACTGGGGTAAAGGAGTGCATATACAGAAGTTCAAACCAGAGTGGAGAGAAGCAATTAAAATTCTGCAAAGCTATGTAACTTGTGAAGGAAGATATGCATTTGTATTTAAATACCATTTGAGGTTTCTGTAGCATCTAAACCATGAAGCAAATATGAACCTTCCTTTCTTTTTCCTAAAGAGTCTGTAAAAGATGTCCAACAGAGTAAAAGAGCATCAAGATCATACTTAACAATCCATATTTCATCATGGTCTGATAAAGTTAATCATAAGTATTGTGCTCCAAAAGAAGGAAAAGACCTAGGACTATTTTCTATTCTGGTCTAGGTTTCAATCTGAGAAAGAAGACCAATCAAAGAAAAGACAGGTGAAAAAAGCATAGAATTTAGTCAAGAAATTAAAGAAAAAGGTCATAGTCGAAGTAGAAGAAGATAATGTGCAAGAATATTTTGTGACACAAAGGGATGACAATGCTGAAAATGAACAGCCAAATAAAGTTGATGAAGATGAAGTATCGAAGGTTCAAATTCAGGATTTATATCATGTAGAAAATAGTCTTCATGAAAAAGTAAATCAGGGAGTAGATGAAAGTTTGTTAGAACAAGAACAAGTTCCTACAGGAGTATAGTCAGAAAGTAAGGAAAGCCCATTGATTGATGAAGCTAGGGATGACAATGTACAAGATTTATAGGAATAGTGTGAAGAGAAGTTGGTGTCACAAGGAGTCAAAAGAAAGGTGTTTCAACTAGCAGCCATAAAACACCAAGGAAAAACTTTGAGCATGCTGGGAGAGATTGGGGTAGGTTGGAGACCTAAGACCAGACCCAGGAATAAATTGAAATTGAACATGAAAAAGTTGTTAAACCCTAAGTTAGCTCAGAATAAAATCACAGTGATAGAAGACTCTTCATCCCAAGAAGAGTTAGAATAGGATGAAGGCTTGGATGTAAAAGAGATGAAAGGTAAGAAACATGTTACTTTAAAACATAAGTCAGCCTTAACTAAAACAAAAATCTTAGATTTATTAAAAGAGGTTAGAAGGAAAGTAACTTTAGACCATCATCAGGATGATTTAATGAAGTAGCACTTAGTCATGACAAGTTTTTGTGCAGAGGAAGAAAAGATTGCAGAACCATCAACTCAATGCAGTTTTGAAGTTAATGAGTCTCTAGGGGTTCCTGTAACTATGAAATAGTAGCAAGAGGAGGATGAGGAGATCTTTAAGAAATTGAAGATTCCTTGGATGCCAGAAGGAATGCATTCAGCCTCAGAAGGACAATGTATTGATTCAAAGAATGATAACTTACAGGGAAGCATCAAACAGTATAAGTATCCGATAGAATTCCTGCATGAAACAAATGAGGGGTTATTAGTTGCTAACAGAATATTAATAAAGGATTTAGAAGAGGTCAATAACCATTACCAAGAGTTAATTGCAGTCTCCAAGGAAGATTTGAAGAGAAAAAGATAGACACAAAGTTTATGTGCAGAATTGAAGCAAACTGTTCAAGAAATAACACAACAAAATCAAGAGCTTTCAAAAAGAGTTGAAGACCTAGAAGCTGATCATCAGAAATTAGGAGAAAGACTCAAGCATTGGAGGGGATAGCCCTTTTGGCAGAGGATGCTAAAGATTTGTAAAATGCTTCAAATAATAGGTTTTATTAGTTAATTTTTGTAAAGAAGTTAGTTTAGTATGTGTTTGTGCCAGAAATTGTTTCTAGACTACAAAGAAACAAGCCAACATAATCTCAAATATTCAATCAAGCAAAACTAGGGTTTCAGGGTTTCTAAAAGGTTTTTTTGGTTGTGAAGTTTGGTGACAAAAAGGGAATACATTCATAAGCCAAATAGGAACTGAATCACAAGTAAAGAAGAATAGAGATACATAATATAATAATCATGTACCAACAGAACATAACTTTGAAGTTCATCCACAACTGACAAGCATTACAAGCATAAAGACTATAAACCAGCAATGAAATTATCAATTATGTAGCTTAACAATCTAGAAATGAAGCCAAAACACAGAATGAAGGGTAATATGGATCATATATTTCATAATTCTATTCATCAAATACACATGAGAGTTTAAGTACTTAGCTCATAAACAAGTCAAGAGACCTCCTTAAGCCAGCCAAAAATCGAACCCTTTTTTCTCTTTGAGACCTTCCTAAAGACTGCTTTTCAAACAATCAGTTAGAGTCTAAACCCTAACTATTTTTAGCCTACTCATCGATAGGATAATGTCAAAATAATAATTACAAAATAAAGTATTTCTCAAAAACATAACAAGTAATTGTTTTAGCTAACAATGCTCAAAGGTATTTAGCAGCTTCTACCAATAAAGCTATCCCATCTAAGGCTTGGGCCTTTTTTCTAGCTTTCTGCTGCTCAGCTTCCATATCTGTCATCCTTCTTGTAAGTTCCTTGTTTTGTTGCTGTAGGCTTTTCACAGTCTCTTTCAATTCTGCACACTGTAAATCTGTACTCCTTTTCCTTTTTAGGGCTTCTTTGGAGACTGCAATAAGTTCTTGGTAGTGATCATTCACTTCTCCTAGGTCTTCCCTGAGTTTTCTATTAGCTATGATCAAACCATCATTTGTTTCTTACATGTACACCATTTGATGCTTATACTATTTGATGGTTCTTTGCAAATTTTCCTTTTCTGAGTCAAAAACCTTGCCTCCTGTTGTATTTTGTAACTCACTAGGAAGCCATGGGATGTTCAACTTTCTGAAGATGTCCTCATCCTCAGACAGCAGCTCTGTAGAAACACCATGAACACTTGGATTTTATTGATTATCGGTTTCATCAGGTGCATTTTCATCCATCAACAACTTATTTTCTGAATAAGAAGCTTCCATTTCTTCTTTCTGTTGTTCCTTCAACATTTCACCTCTTAATTCCAAAAACACAGCAGATAGTTTGGTTTCGGTGAGGCTGGACTCTTCTACTGTCTTCAATGGTTTCTTTCCTTTTCTTTTACCTTTGCTAGATTCTATCTTTTCATCTAAAGAAGAAGTATCAATCATAGTTACCTCTTCTTTGTTTAACTTAGGGTTTAGCAGTTTTTTCATGTTCATCCTCAATTTGTTTTTGGGTCTAGTTTTGGGTCTCCAGCCTGGGGCAAGCCCTCCCACCATTTTCAAAGTTTTTCCTTGATGTATAATTGTGGAAAAATCCATAGCTTTAACCTTGATCTTCTTTTTCTTTGGATTTACTGTCTTATCCTCTTGACTGTAGAATTCCTTGTGTATGCCAACCCTAGTCTCAGCATTGACAGTCAACTCATCTCCATCCAACAAGTATCCTTCATCTTCAGATAAAATGGTAATTGGGCTTCGTTGTTGGACCTTAGTATCTTCTTCTTCTCCTAAAATCTTTTCTGTAAAAAGAATTTTTTCACCAATGAGTGCTTCTGCCGGTGCTTTATTTTGCACAGGATGGGTTTCCTTTTTAATAAACAGCAAAAATTTTCTCTTACTGTCAACTGAAAGCTGTTGAGATTCATAATCTCCCTTTGAAGGTTCTGCCACCTCCTTAAGTTTGACACATTTTTTTATCTTCAGCCTTGAATTTTTGTCCTAATTTTATAATTAGGGTTTTTCCCTTATCAACATGCTTTTCGGTAGGCTGTCCTTCATGGTTAATTTGGAACCCAGACCAAAAGAGAAAGTAGACCCAAGTCTTTCCTTCTCTTTGCAGAACAGTGCTGATAATAAGCTTGATCAATCCATGATGAAAGACGGACTGTGCGGTGTGGTCATGATGCTCCTTGATCCTGTTTGACATTTTCTACAAACTATTTAACAGGAAGAAAGGGAGACTCATCCTTGATTCACCAGCTAGGTGCTGAAGGAACCTGAAATGATACTTGAAGAAAAAAGCATACCTCCCTTCACAAGTAATGTAGCTTTGTACAATCTTTATGGGCTCTACCCATTCAGCTCTGAAATTCTGGATGAGCACTCCCTTACTCCAGTCTGGAATAATTCCAGGCAAAAGATACCTTTTGGCATTGAAGGTAAATGGCACCTTTTTGAACCAAAGCTCTCCTTCATTCCTGACTCCTATTGCTTCAGCCACCAACTCTATAGTTAATTTGAATTTCAGAGTGTCGAATGATACTGTATCTTGGTTATAACATTGAGCAAATTTATGAGAAACTTCGGTGTTATATCCATCAATCTTCTTAAAGAAGTCCAACCATCCAGCATTCTCAAAGAGTTCTGCACATCCAGGAAACTTGTCTATCCAATTCAGCTCAGTGGGTTCAGTCCTATTAGTCTTCCCACTTTTCTTCATCTGCAAATTCTGGATTCTAAGCAATTTTTCTTCATTCCACTTCTCCACCAGCTTCGTAATGCCTATGTGGAGAACCTCTTTCCCGTTAATCTCGCCTCATTCCTCTGTCTGTCAAGATTTGCCGAGCCCTAACTTCTGACTGCCACGATCTTCCTAACAACATAGACCACACCTGTTTGCATGATTATCTTTGATGAAACACATATCAACCCTATCTACACATGTGATTAGTCATCAAGAGAGAAATCATGGGAGAATTTGGCAAAAAACCGACAAATTTAGCACCCGCGATATTCTTGTAGCACCTCAGTGTAAATTTTTTACCATTGCGGTACAAGAAAGTTTTAAAACCAAATTTGGTGTTTTTTTAACAATTAATTCCATTTTAAATAAGGTTTATATGGTAAAATTTGATCTTAGTGTTTATTTGTGAAACCTTTAATCAACATATGTCCTATAGAACCTTTCAGAACCATAAGAAAAACAAAACATAATGAAAACCTAAAAGCAAAAATCAAAATTTCACTTTAAACCAAAATTTCCTAAACGTAAGCAAATGAGCAAGCTTAAAACAAAAATCACAAGCAAAATATAAGATTGAAGAAAACAAATTCATGACTTAACATCTGGCTCCAGCTACGAGATGAACTCCTCCCTGTGAGGCTTCAAGAACTTGTAGACGAGTGCTTTCTCTTTTGCTACCTACTAGTATACAAAATTTCCATTGGGTTATGGAGTCCTTATTATGCTTTACTCACACCGGTATATACAATGAAAAGTAAAAATCTCCTCAAAGACTATAAAAATGCTTGAGGAATCGTCCATTGACTGGACTTGACAATTCCTCACCTTCCAAATACTACAGGACAAAAGTGTTATTTTTCAGAATCTTAGACACTAGGAAAGGGCCAAACCAGAGGTTGTCAAATTTGCCATGCTTCCCTTTTTGCTCTTTCCTGGCATCCCACCTCAGAACTATGTCACCAACTGAGAAAGTGTTTTCTTTGATTTTCCTGTCAAATCTGCTTTTAATCTTCAATCTGTATAATTGTGCCCTTTCTTCCACTATTTCCCTATTCTGCTGCAATTCTATCATCTCATAAATCCTTCTCTGCATATCATTTGGTTCTTCCTGGCAATTCTGAAGGAACTTCATCACTGGGATTCCCAATTGAACAGGAAAAACTGCATCTGTGCCATACACTAATTGGAAAGGAGAGGTTCCAATTTTTTGTTTGACTATTGTCCTATCAGCCCACAATGCATATTTCAGCATAGAATCCCATGATCTTTTATTATGCTTAAGCAACTTTTTGATACTATGAATGATGTTTTTATTCGAGGATTCAGCTAAACCATTACCCTGGGGATAGTAAGGAGTTGAATGCTTCAGCAAGATACCATTCTTTTCACAAAATGCTTCCATTGCCTTAGACTTGAAAGCCTTTGCATTATCTGTTACTATTTTCTGAGGACACCCAAACCTACTAAGGATATTTTCTTCAATGAATTCCATAAGTACTTTGTCTGTGGCACTCCTAGTAGGGATGGCTTCCACCCATTTGGTAAAGAATTCTATTGCAATTAGAATCCACCTGTGTTGTCCTGAGGAAGATGGATTTATTTCCCCTATAAAATCCAGACCCCATTGTTGGAAAGGAGCACTTACTGCAATAGGTTTTAGGGGCAATGACAACAATTTTTGTTTGCCAGCAAACTTCTGACAAGGGATACAGGCTCTTACCTGCTGATATACATCTGCAAACAAAGAGGGCCAATAGTACCCAGCTCTTAAAATCTTGTATGCTGTTGTCTTCCAGTACTTGTGACCTCCACAAGCACCCTCATGAGATTCAGAAATTACTCCTTCAATTTCAGATTTATCAAAGCATCTGAGTAGAATACCACCTAGGTCTTTCCAGAATAACTGCTCTTCTACTAGACAATACTTAGTAGCTTTAAGCTTTAAAGATCTAGCAGCTTTTCTATCTAAATGATCAGGACATTGAAAAAACAACAAAAAATAGACAATGTCTGCATACCATGTGGATGCTGAATAATAGTCCATAGTCTTCTCTTTTTCCAAGATTGCTTGATCTTCTTCCTGAGCTAACTCTTCAACCATCACATGCAATCCCAAAGCTTGACAATTTGATTCAGCCAACAGTTTGGCTAAACCCTGCCCCTTGACTAGTTTGGTAGGTCTGATATCTACATCATACTCCATGATTTTAGCAATCCACTTGCCTCTTTTTCCTTCACTATCAGGCTGTGTCAAAACATCTTTTACAGCAGCATTAGGCACATATGAAATAACCTTAGAATGCAGAACATAGATTCTGAAAAAATTTAAAGCTTTTACCAAAGCATAGGCCTGTTTTTCTAAGATACTGTATTTTAGTTCAAAATCCCTAAGAGTTTTCTTGAAGAATGCAATAGGTTGCTCCAGTCCTTCCTTATTCTTCTGTAACAAAACAACTGCTATTGTATCCTCTGATGCAAATGAGAATGTAAGAAATTCTATGGTAAAATTTGGGCTTACTAATACATGAGCTTCAGTAAGAGCCACCTTGATATTCTCAAATGCATTATTTGCTTCAGTATTCCATCTGACTTCTTGATCCTTTTTCAACATGACTGTAATCTGTTTGATAGTCTCAGCAAAGTTTGGTATAAACCAACGCAGAAAGTTGATTTTACCAATGAAAGATTGGACATCCTTTTTACTCCTCGGTAAACTTATTTTCAATATATCTTTTACCCTTTCAGGGTCAATCCTTATACCATCAGCAGAGACTAAATGACCAAGCAATTTACCTTCCTGTACAGCAAAGTGTGACTTCTTTGGGTTCGAAGACAAGCCAAATTTTCTACATTTCAGGAAAGTCTGCTTTAAATGCTTCAGATGTTCATCATCTGATTGTGAGAAAACAGTGATATCATCCAAGTAGATTACCACAAACTTGTCTTTTTCACCGATGAAAGCAATGTCCATAGCCCTCTGAAAAGTGGCTCCAACGTTCATCAGACCAAAAGGCATCTTATCATACATGAAAGTTCCCCAAGGAGTAGTAAAAGTTGTTTTCTCCTTATCATCAGGATGCATAGAAATCTGATTGTACCCTGAGAAACCATCAACCATTGAGATCCTCTATGGCCCGACCACTTTCTGCAATATTTGTTCAATTTTAGGCAGAGGATAATTATCCTTTAGTGATGATCTATTCAGATTTCTAAAGTCAACACACAACCTGATTTCTCCATTCTTTTTCCTAACAGGAACTAGATTAGCCACCCATGAAGAGTACCTGAGGGGCACAATGATCTTGGCATCCAATAACTTCTTCACTTCTTTTTCAATAACAGGAAACAAGGTTGGATTAATCCTTCTTAATTTCTGACGAAAAGGTTTGACATTTGGTTTTAAAGGGACTTTGTACTGTATAATTCCAGTGTCATATGTTCTCAATTCTTCATAAGGCCATGCAAAAAAATCAACATGTTCCTTTAACAATATAATGTACCTATTTCTTTGTTCAGCTGTAAGTGCTTTAGAAATTTTTACCATTCTAGGCTGTTCTGCAGAGCCAATGTTACAATCCACCACATTCTCTTTTGAGGATTGTTCAATAGGTTTTAAGAGTGTATCATCTTTTGAAAAAATCCTTTCCAAAGGTACCAAACCATTTGGGATGAAATTACTTTTTAACTCAATGATTTTGTGTCCAGCTATTTCATTTTCAGCAATCTCTTCCACCTATCCATCCTCTTCATCTTCCTCTTGATCAATTAGGGAATTATAAAACTCATGAGTAAGCTCTAGAAAACTTTTAATCTCAATGTCATCTTTGAACACTCTCTACTGCTTTACATTATTAGGTACAGATGGTCTGTACCTAACTTCAATGGGATATCTCAACTAAGTGGTCTCAGGGATTCTAAAGTGTGTAGCAACCAAAGCCAATGAATCTGCAGTCTGATTATGGTTTGTTGGAATATAGGTAATGTTAAAAGCTACAAAATAATTTTCAATCATGTCCCATACCTCATTTCGATAGACTTTCAACAAACCCTGCTGAACAACTAATTTGGAGTAGCCAAATGCAGAAATCTGCTGAATGCCCAAATCTTTAGCAGCTTTTAAACCTAACAGCAAAGCTTCATATTCAGCAAAATTGTTTGTAGTAATAAACTCTAATTTATACATCAGCTTTACTGTTTCACCTCCGGGGGATATAAGAAGAACCCCTGCTCCAACACCTTCTTTGCAAGAAGATCCATCAAAGTATAATTGCCACAGCTCATCCTCCTGTTCCCTGCTGCATTTTACTGGTTGTTCCTTTTCAACCTGTAACAAACCATCAGTATTGTCTTCATCACTAAAATGTAACATGCAAGTCCCCAGGTCTTTATCAACAACATACAATGGATGATTGTTAGGGTTCTTGTCATCTGTTACAATATAGGCAAATTGAAGCTCTCTATATAGCCTTCTATTTTCTCCTCCAAACACAGGAACAGTAGCATATCATAAGTCCATTTGTAAGGTCCCACCAACATTCTTTGCCCAAGACCTAGATAGAAGTAAACCAAATTTAGGTGTAATATCAGCTACCACTACATCCATGATCACACTTTTCATGGGTAATTGAGACAAACTGACAACCATGTCCTTTATTACCCCTAAACACTTCACTGCTCAGGAATCAAATGCATATAGATCATGATAGGGTTTGGTAATACTCAAACCTAAAGCCTCCATAACAGCGTTTGGCATTAAATTGTGTGATGCTTCGAAATCTAACAAACAATTGTGTATCATTTGTTCATTAACTGTCAGAGTAATGTAAAATGGAGGGGAAGCACCTGCTTCATTTTCAGTCTTCTCAGCCAAGGCTGATCCAATGAAAATCCTAGGATTTTCTTCTTGCAAATTCACAGTATCAGAAATAGGTTGATTGTTTGCTGAATTAATCATCTTAAGGACAGATTCTTTATATGAAGGGTTTTTCATTAATTCAGTTAAAGGTATATGAATCTTTAACTTTTCTAATTCATTTTCTAGGCTGAAATTCTGTACAGTTTTATTTACCTTTTCAACCTCCATGTTCTTCTTTTGTTTTTCTGAAACTTGTCTTTTTTCTGTCACAGGATCTGATGGCTGCTTAGCAAGGACATCTACCTTCTTCTTCAGGATTTGTACTACCTATTTTGGACCTGACCTCAGATTCACAGTCTTCTTGAGTTCATTTTGACAGACATTAGCAGTTACAGCAGTCATTTTCAAACCTAAATCATCTTCTGTTTCGAACATATCAGCATCATAGCATTCTGCATTTAGAAACTCTTCTTCAGTGACAAAACCCTCGGACAATCTTTCTCCAAAATGGTTCATATCTTGATCAGTGTCTTCAAATATTACTTCGTCATCAACTTCTTCTTCATCAGCAACATTATTCTGAAGAGGTGGTGGAACTCTTTGGTCCTCATTTTCTCTCCTTTCCCGCTGGATATCATTGTTCCTTCGTTCTCTAGGCATGAAACGGGGAGCAAATTGTCTTTTGAACTGGTTCTGATTGTTAGGATTTCATTCACCTTCTGGAATAGGCTTGCTGGAATTTTTCTCAAGCTCTAATTTATTCAATTTTGTAGTCAAAATTTTCACCAACTTAGCCATTTCATCAATTTTCCCTTCAGCAGAATGAAAAGCAGAACTTCCTGGAGCTGCTTCCTTCTTTCCTTTTCTGTCATAAAGCTGCTGAGCTTTTTCCTTCTTCAATATATTGGAAGCCAGTGTATTATATTCTACCTCCAATGCTGCATCCTGCATATTCAGTAAAGAAATAGGTCTCCTTTATCTTAGTAGTAAGGAAAATTCATGATCGAAAGCATTTGCATATGTAAGTTTTGCAGATGTTTCTGTAGGCTTTATTTCTGCAGGAATTCTACTGTACATCTTGTTAAACCTCTTTGAAAATTCTGCAATAGTTTCATCCTTTTTCCTCATAAGGGCTCCAAACTCAGTTATGTAGTATGTATGGTCTTTGGTGTCACCCCATTGTCTCATGAAGAGATCACGAAGTTCTTTAATAATAGTGATTGAGTTAGCAGGCAACTCCCTGAACCATTTCCTGACATCTCCATCAAGGCTCTGCACGAACATTCTCATCCATACATCCTTGGCTTCAATGTTTTGGTTATCAACATAACTAAGGAAAGACTCCCAGTGTTCTTCAGCTGTAGTTTCCCCCTGTCCATTAAACCTAGGCAAATATTTCTGATAATCACCTCTAGGCAGTGCATTTAAAGGATGAGGCAAAACCAATGGTGCATATCTGGCTACAACCATTCGATCCATCATGTCTATAGGCTGATTTTGGGATGCCATTTTAGGACTGACTAACTTTGGTGATGAAAAGGTTTGACTGGAACCTGGCTGAAAGGGGTTTTTACCTAATTTCAACTGAAAAAGAGGTATCTTACCAGGAGAGGCTATTTTAGCTTTTCTGAAAGATTGAGGATCAGTAAAAACTTGGAAACTACTGTCAGGAATTATAGGTTTTAACCAATGTGAGGTTTCTTCTTCTTTTCTCAATACAGATGAAGGTGATTCACCATCCAACTGGTTAGGGTCACATAGGGATGGTAATGACTGAGACCTTCTAATCTTCCTTGCTGTCTTCAATATCTATTCAGGATCTGTAACACCTAACTGCAATGGTTAAATATGTCTGCTTCTAGTTCCAACTCTCCTAGTAGCCACTGTGACAAAACTGGTGAAAAGTAGTCTTAAGGATATGCTGGTTTAAGTTCACCTCTTAAAACTAGTGAAATGATAAGTATCCCAGGGAAAAATCTGTTTCGCAACTTCATTCCTCGGCAACATCTCCAAAGATGTTTGTGCCAAAAATTGTTTCCAGACTACAAAGAAACAAGCCAACACAATCTCAAATATTCAATCAAGCAAAACTAGGGTTTTAGGGTTTCTGAAAGGTTTTTCTGGTTGTGAAGTTTGGTGACAAAAAGGGAATACATTCATAAGCCAAATAGGAACTGAATCACAAGTAAATAAGAACAGATATGCATAATATAATAATCATGTACCAACATAACATAACTTTGAATTTCATCCACAACTGAAAAGCATTACAAGCATAAAGACTATAAACCAGCAATGAAATTATCAATTATGTAGCTTAACAAGCTAGAAATGAATCCAAAACACAGACTGAAGGGTAATATGGATCATATATTTCATAGTTCTATTCATCAAATACACATAAGAGTTTAAGTACTTAGCTCATAAACAAGTCAAGAGACCTCCTTAAGCCAGCCAAAAATCAAACCCTTTGTTCTCTTTGAGACCTTCCTAAATACTGCTTTTCAAAAAATCAGTTAGAGTCTAAACCCTAACTGTTTTTAGCCTACTCATCGATAGAATAATGTCAAAATAATAATTACAAAATAAAGTATTTCTCAAAAACATAACAAGTAACTGTTTTAGCTAACAATGCTCAAAGGTCTTTAGCAGCTTCTGCCAATAAAGCTATCCCATCTAAGGCTTGGGCCTTTTTTCTAGCTTTCTGCTGCTCAACTTCCATATCTGTCATCCTTCTTGTAAGTTCCTTATTCCGTTGCTGTAGGATTTTGACAGTCTGTTTCAATTCTGCACATTGTAAATCTGTACTCCTTTTCCTTTTTAGGGCTTCTTTGGAGACTGCGATAAGTTCTTGGTAGTGATCATTCACTTCTCCTAGGTCTTCCCTGAGTTTTCTATTTGCTATGATCAAACCATCATTTGTTTCTTGCATGTACTCCATTTGATGCTTATACTATTTGATGGTTCTTTGCAAATTTTCCTTTTCTGAGTCAAAAACCTTGCCTCCTGTTGTATTTTGTAACTCACTAGGCAGCCATGGGATGTTCAGCTTTCTGAAGATGTCCTCATCCTCAGGCAGCAGCTCTGTAGAAACACCATGAACACTTGGATTTTCTTGATTATCTGTTTCATCAGGTGCATTTTCATCCATCAACAACTTATTTTCTAAATAAGAAGCTTCCATTTCTTCTTTCTGTTGTTCCTTCAACATTTCACCTCTTAATTCCAAAAACACAGTAGATACTTTGGTTTCAGTGAGGCTGGAATCTTCTACTGTCTTTAATGGTTTCTTTCCTTTGCTTTTACCTTTGCTAGATTCTAGCTTTTCATTTGAAGAAGAAGTATCAATCATAGTTACATATTCTTTGTTTAACTTAGGGTTTAGCAGTTTTTTCATGTTCAGCCTCAATTTGTTTTTGGGTCTAGTTTTGGGTCTCCTTCCTGGAGCTAGCTCTCCCACCATTTTCAAAGTTTTTCCTTGATGTATAACTATGGAAAACTCCATAGCTTTAACATTGATCTTATTTTTCTTTAGCTTTACTGTCTTATCCTCTTAACTGTAGAATTCCCTGTGTATGCCAACCCTAGTCTCAGCATTGACAGTCAACTCATCTCCTTCCAACAAGTATCCTTCATCTTCAGATAAAATGGTAATTGGGCTTCGTTGTTGGAACTTAGTATCTTCTTCTTCTCCTAAAATCTTTTCTGTAAAAAGAATTTTTTCACCAATGAGTGCTTCTACTGGTGCTTTATTTTGCACAGGCTGGGTTTCCTTTTTAATAAACAGCAAACTTTTGCTCTTACTGTCAACTGAAAGCTGCTGAGATTCATAATCTCCCTTTGAAGGTTCTGCCACCTCCTTAAGTTTGACACATTTTTTATCTTCAGCCTTGACTTTTTGTCCTAATTTTCTAATTAGGGTTTTTCCCTTATCAACATGCTTTTTGTTAGGCTGTCCTTCATGGTTAATTTGGAACCTAGACCAAAAGAGAAAGTAGTCCCAAGTATTTCCTTCTCTTTGCAGAACAGTGCTGATAATAAGCTTGATCAATCCATGATGAAAGATGGATTGTGCAGTGTGGTCATGATGCTCCTTCATCCTGCTTGACATTTTTTGCAAACTCTTTAATAGGAAGAAAGGGAGACTCATCCTTGATTCACCAGCAAGGTGCTGAAGGAACCTGAAATGATAGTTGAAGACAAAAGCATACCTCCCTTCACAAGTAATGTAACTTTGTAGAATCTTGATGGGCTCTACCCATTCATCTCCGAAATTATGGATGAGCACTCCCTTACTCCATTCTGGAATAATGCCAGGCAAAAGATACCTTTGGGCATTGAAGATAAATGGCACCTTTTTGAACCAAAGCTCTCCTTCATTCCTGACTCCTATTGCTTCAGCCACCAACTCTACAGTTAATTTGAATTTCAGAGTTTCAAATGATACTGTATCTTGGTTATAACATTGAGCAAATTTATGAGAAACTTCAGTGTTATATCCATCAATCTTCTTAAAGAAGTCCAACCATCCAGCATTCTCAAATAGTTCTGCACATCCAAGAAACTTGTCTATCCAATTCAGCTCAATGGGTTCAGCCCTGTTGGTCTTCCCACTTTTCTTCATCTGCAAATTCCGGATTCTAAGCAATTTGTCTTCATTCCACTTCTCCACCAGCTTCGTAATGCCTATGTGGAGAACCTCTTTCCCGTCAATCTCGCCTCGTTCCTTTGTCTGTCATGATTTGCTGAGCCCTAACTTCTGACTGCCACGATCTTCCTCACGACATAGACCACACCTGTTTGCATGATTATCTTTGATGAAACACGTATCAAACCTGTCTACATATTTGATTAGTCATCCACGAGTGAAATCATGGGAGAATTTGGCGCAAAAACCGACAAATTTAGCACCCACAATATTCTTGTAGCACCTCAGTATAAAAATTTTACCGTTGCGCTACAAGAAAGTTTTAAAACCAAATTTGGTGTTTTTTTAAACATTAATTCCATTTTAAATAAGGTTTATATGGTATACTTTGATCTTAGTGTTTATTTGTGAAACCTTTAATCAACATATGTCCTGTAGAATCCTTCAAAACCATAAGAAAAACAAAACATAATGAAAACCTAAAAGCAAAAATCAAAATTTCACTTTAAACCAAAATTTCCTAAAATTAAGCAAATGAGCAAGCTTAAAACAAAACTCACAAGCAAAATATAAGACTGAAGAAAAAAAATTCATGACTTAACAGTATGAATGACTTTATTTTTTTACGTGATTGGGTGGTATGACCTAAAAAACAGTTTTTCAGTTATGTAACTATTTTTGGTAACTAAGATAAAAGTAAGACTGTAGAATGATAGAGGGTTCGAATTTTTGTACAAGGGGAGGCTTTTAGCTACTATACAGAGCTAAGTTTCAAAAACTCTTATGTATTTTGAATTACTGATTATGGTATATATGCAAACTATAAGCCCTTTTTATCTTATCTACCACCGGGTTTCATTTCTTATTAGTGTAATCACTCAGTTTATAAATTCATTTCTTGTTTAATGTTATTTCTCATGGAATGCTTGTGAGCTATGGGTGAAATTCAATAATGTGTTTATGTTGTTTTGGTTTATGTTTCATATGTGATACATCTTAGTATTTCATTGTTGCATGATTTAGTGTTTGTCTTAGCCTTATGAGTTTTTACCCTCTTGTTTACAAATTGCACAACCAAAACCCTAAAAAACATGTTTTACTTATTTTTATTTATTGAGATTGTGTTGGCTTGTTCTTTAGTAGTCTGAGAACAATTTCTGGCACTAACAGAACCCTTGTAGCTGGTCCATGTAGATCTCTTTATAGATATCACCATGAATAAATACATTCTTCACATCCATCTGATGGACTTCCCACCTCATGGCTGCAGCAATGGAAAGTGCCAATCGAATGGAATCCATCTTTGCTACTGGACCAAAGGTCTCATCATAGTCTAACCCATGAACCTTCTGAAAAACTTTGGAAGATATCCTGGATTTGTATTTGCTAATATTTCCATATGCTACCTTCTTGGTCATGTAAACCCATATGCATCTGACAAGCTTCCTGTCTGAAGAAAGTGGCACTAGATCCCATGTCTGGTTCTCGAGGAGAGAGTTGTACTCATCCTGCATAGAAGCTTCCCAGAGGGGATTCCCTGCAGCCTCTGCATAGGCCTGCAGGTTTGAAGATAGATCATAGAACCATGTAACAATGCATGGGAATCACTGGTTCAGTAGTTTCGAGTGCATGAGAAGGCTCCTCAAATTGGGACTGCGTCCTCGGATCCATTGGATCCACCACAAGGTCACCTGCATCCTTTGGGGTTGTGTGTGCATATATATTTCTTAAGATCCTTGTTCTCTTAGGGGAGGAAGGATGTGGATCAACGTATCCATGCTCATGTTCTCCATTATATTTGGAACTCAAATCTGAGTCATGATCTAAATGAGTGGACTCATTATCACGGATGTTTGGTTCAGGTAAACGAACAAAGGTCTCTACATGTGACTCCAATGGTGCATGCAAGGGGATTTCCTCAAACTTGACACTTCACTCAATAAAGATCTTGTCAGTTGAGGGATCAATCAACCTCAAACCCTTCACATCATCAGGATATTCCATGAATATGCATGCAGTGCTCTGAGGATCTAATGCTTTACTCTTTTCAGAGGGTATGCGATCCCATGTACATGATCCAAATATTCGAAAGTGGGTCACTTCCGGTTTGCAACCGTTCCATGCCTCAAAAGGAGTCATGTCCTTGACAGATCTATGAGGAGATCTTTTATGTATGTTTTTGCCATAGTTAAGTGCCTCAACCCATAGTTTAGAAGGAAGAGACCTTGCATGCAACATGTAAGAGGCCATCTCTTTGAGGGATTTGTTCTTCCACGCAGCCACTCAATTCCGCTGCTGTGGAGTGTATGGTATTGTATGTTGCAGCTGTATACCTTCCTATGAACAAACATCTTGAACATTTATGTTCACATATTCCCCCCCATTGTCTGTGCAGAGGATTTTGATCTTTCTCATGGACCGATTCTTTGCAAGTTTTTTGAAGTCTTTGAGATGCTCAAAAAATTCAGATTTCTTCCTGAGAAAATAAACCCAAGTATATCATGAGAAATCATTAATAAATGTAAGCACATACCTCACCATGTTGATGGATAGATGAGGAAAGGGTCGCATCATATCACTATGAATGAGCTCCAAGGGAGAGGAGGCCCTCTGAGCCTTCCCTTTTTAAAAATTCTCTTGAGGATGTTTGCCAAGAACACATCCTTGACAAACTCCTTTGGAAAAATGAATGTTTGGCAAGCCAACTAATGACCATTCCCTGCTTGTAGAGTTGTTGCATGTATATGAAATTAAGACGACCAAATATTTCATGCCATAACCTACTACTATTATTAGCATGCATAAGTAATAAGGCAGAATTTGTTTCAATGAATTCATAAAACGTGTAAATCCTGGATCTGTGATTTACCTCACCAGCGACAAATTTAGAGTTGCTTTGTATGTCGAAGATATTCATAGCATAAGGAGTGAATTCAACTCTCTTTCTGGTGCCAGAATGTGTAATCTGATAGACAGTCATAATATTCACTAAGAGTTTTGGAACATGTAGCACATCCTCAAAGCTACCATGATTGAGTTCAATTCTACCATTGCCGGTGATATCAACAGGAGAATCATCCCCCATTAGTATAGGAGGACATTTGCATGCATCCAATGAAGAGAAGGCTTCCTTGGTGGCATCCATGTGGTGAGATGCACCTGAATATACAATCCATGCATAGGAAGATGAATTAATGGAAATCAAAGCATGGATACAGTTACCTTTCGTGGGAGCATGATATTTAGGCTTCTTCTTGGTACCCTTTGGAATGTGATCCCCAAGGTTGTGCTTTTGAAGTATATGGTCCATCTGATCTATCTGCTTCTTCATGCATGAGGATTATTTATGGAATCCTTTATGACAGTATGTGCATTTGTCCCTTTTTTTCTCTTTTTCACCTTTAGATCCAGAGGAATCATTGAAGGGTTTGGTGTTCCCTTTCTTCTTTGGATTTACATGTGCCTTTCCTTTGTATTTGGATTTAGATCTCTGTTTTGGGTTATGACTGCCATCATGCACAGCAAGAGCATGTTCCTTGGAGCCCTTGATTTTTCCCATACTGATGATCTTGTCTTGTTCATGAGACAAAGATTCAATAAAAGCATTAAGAGTGGGCATGGTCTAGTTCTTACCAGAGGTGAGCCTCATTGAATGAAATGTGGAGACAAATACAAAGTATTCTAGTCCAAGCTTGGAGAGGATGGATAGAACCATTTGGTTTTCCTCCTTAGATTTATCAACCCTGCAACCCTTGAGTTGCAGCAGCAAATCCTTGTATCTTGTGAAGAAATCCTGTATATTGTCGAAGCTTCATGGATCCAAAGAGAGTAGCTCCACTTCGAGCATGTGGCCTTTCATCTCATCTCTCTTTCCAAATATTCCTTTCATGGTGGTCCAAACTTCATTGGGATTTTGGAAAGAAGAAATATGGAAAAGCATCTTAGGGGAGATGTTCATGCAGAGGGCTCCATAGGCCTCATCCATTCGATTGAGGTATTTGGAATTTTCTATGGCTATTTTAGGATCAACCTCCGTGGCCATAGAAATCCTATACAATCCTCTTCTTCGAAGAAAGATCTCGATCTTTGCTTCCCATGAAAAATAATTGTATGGTGTGAGAGTAGCTTCCTTTGGAAACTCCATTCTTCCAACGATTTTGAATCTTCTGTACCTGCAAATAAAAAATGTTAGTGCGCCTTTGTCCTAGCAGCATAGCTATGATACCATGTAGATGAGTGTTGAACACCTACATAGAAAGATATATCTAGAAATAGAGAACACACAGCTTGAAAAACAGAAAAATAATGAAAAAACAGAGAGAAGGAATGAATAATTATGTACTGATATGTGAGAAAGATTACAATACATAATAGCTATCATGATTAGCATAAAATAGGAAACATGTCATAGTGGTGGTCTAAAGAGATCTAATGCATGCTTTTAGTTATAGAGTGAACTAACACCAAGGCTATCCGTTACAGAGGTAACTGAGCCTGCATGGGTCTCCAATAGAGATAACCTATATTTCTTAAAAAAATTGTCTCTAAGTCTCCACATTTTTTAAGTTGAATGACAAACACCATTGACGAGCTACATGAAATTTATAATGGTTTGAACTATATGGAAGAAACCATTCTAATACTAAACTTCAACCCTAATGGTTAAGCAACATTAGCACAAGCCCAAAATTGATGCAGGCATATGTAAGTTTTCAGTATCAACAGACATAAGTCGCTAGCCTGGGCTCGAAGGAAAAACCTTGTAAGCATTGTGTAGCGTGAACAAAAAGGCACCTGAGAACCCAGCTCCACACCTTGTGATGCATATCATAAGTGAGCATATATGAGCTTTTACTACAACCGATCAATATGATATTCCCATGTGCAATGGATCTGAAATTTGCTCACAGGCTTTCATGAAATCATCATACAAGGACTGTTACTTTCTCTCAAGCTCTACCCACCCAGTCCTGGAATCCTTGAGACCGCAAATACTGACACTCTTAGGCACATTCAGCTTGCTCTTCTGAACAGAGGCCACCATAACTAATCTTCCCCGACATTCAACTAAGTTAGGGCTCCTAAGAAAACAACATGGGAGCATGGATCTTACTCCAAACTCCCTGGTCCAAATCTTAGGTCAGGACACTGAAAGGCAACCGATTTTAAGGTATTGAAACTTTCATATCACTGGTTCGGGTTTTGTGAGTTATACGAAGCCCTTAAAAACATGTTTCGATGAAGTCAATTAGAGAATATGATGTGTGCACATAAATTCTCTATAAAGTCTCTTGACCATAAAGAATCAATGACATATAGTGGATTCAAAATGATGAGGAATAGTGAGCATCAATTCTTGGTAGAAAGTGGGGGATAAATATTCATTCCATCTGCATTTCAAAATGTCTCTAGTTTTCAATTTGTGAATGCAACAGTTGACAATATACGTCATATGACACATGAAAACTCTTATTAAACTTTACATATTTTGTTTTTTTTTTGTTATTGTGGAAGCACATGAAATGAGTGAACAAAGCGTATCGGTAAAAATCAGAAAGGATAAGTAATCCAAACTATTGGTACTACTAGCATTGCAATGCATTGGGAAGAACAATAGTGGAGGTCTTTCAGAGTCTATGCTATATTATGTGGGCGTCAAGGATCCTCATAAAAAGGGAAAGGAGCACAATATTAGTGCTCTTCTCTTATTTGTGTGTAAATTTGATTCTCTAGTTGATATCATTATAGTGGATGACATGGACATTTGGAGTGCTATATCATTTTAACCTTTTTGAAATGATGGAAGCAGGGATGCATCAATAAGGTAGAATAAAGTATTTATGGGATTCGAAAAGTGATTTATTGTGAATTTCAACATTAAGTATGAGGCGAGGTTTTCGTTCAACAAAAAACAAAATCAATATAATCAGAGGACATCAAGTAGTTGCAAAAATAAAATACTTGAGAAACAACTTTTTATTTCAAGTGGAATTCCTTGCAATGACAGTGCATGCCAATGTCGGCCTGTGTTGATGATGGAGATTCAAAGGATATAGGACTTGGGACTATTTTCAATGCATTTCTTAATTCATATTAGTTAAGTGCAATTATGGGCATACTCAATTGCAATGGCTCTCCACCTTACCTAGTATATGGAAAAACTCATACATGCACCAATGCAACTATTACTGAAGCAATACTTCAAATCCACGAGAAATAAGGCATACCGGGGAAATAAGGTTTGGGCGTTCATCCTGCCTTTCACTCTAGCCATGTGGTGTACAACATGCACCTTTTTTGTATTCACGGGATTTGCAATATGGCTTTTGAGCACACGGTAAATCCCAAGTTTCAGAGGAAAATCGAGTAGTGACTCTAGTGTGGTAGGATATATATATATATATATATATATATATATATATATATATATATAATGAATTAAAATAAATAAATCAAAGTATTTTGTTTTATAAAACACTAAATTCATCTACAGTTAGAAGTATTAAAGAGTGGAGCCCCATGCTCAATGTTCAATAAAAAACAAACAATCCATGTACCTTAAGAATGAAAAAAATAATGTGCAAGCTAGCCACATTCAAAAACAGAGTTTAAGCCAAGAATTAGCGATGGTTATTTAATTTCATGGTATCAGATAATACATTAATAATACAGGAAATAATTCATTAACATACTCATGATCACCAAGGTGGGTAGACCAGACAGAATAGGCACCAAACACACTAGCAAACTAGACACAGAATAATGGAGTAACCTGCAAACGCCCTTAAATAAAATTGGGGGAAAATGCATAGTTGTTTCTAGAGGGAATGTTTTTAGATTCACCAGAAATCTTTTCCACACCCACAATTTCCCATGACATGAAAGCCATCTCAAATCTTAAATGCTATTTACTAAAGTTCTTGATAATTGTGGTGGTTGTTGAGATTTGCAGATCCAGTGAGTAGATGTGGCGCATATAATGGGATGATAAGTGTGTACTCTTGTTGTCCACCATATATATATTGAGAACAACTGGGTATGAGAGCAATCCTCCTCAAGGTGAAAAAAAGCATGGGTTTCCATTCCGGTGGGTTCGAGGTTAGCTAGATTGTTTCAAGGTCAGTCAATTAAGTTTCATTTGTATATATACCCTTCTGTTGAGGCCTGCAAATTCGTAGGCAACAATAGAAAGGGATTCTCCGCAATCAACGTTCCCAACTATCCCGTTGACCTTTTGGTATAGGGAATCTATCCGGTTTGTGGTCCAGCTACCATAGGTCAAAGTAACAAAACAAGGCTTTTACCGGTTGCAGCCCGGTCCACCGAGTTTTTTGTATTTTTCGACTTAATGTATGAGATGCATATGGCTAATTAACCATGCAGGGTGATGAGGATGTAGGGAACAGTCACAATGTGATGTGCAGGTTCTTACCTCTCGTCTTAAGGCTCACATGCATCTATATCACATATGCAGCAATGAACTGAACTAACTATCTATCTATCTACCTATCCCCGGGGAGCCAAGATATGATTTATTTATGAGTAATGTGGATTATTCATGCATTATAAATAGAAATTACAGGTAGCTGATATTCTTATCTACAACACATGAAAGATTAAAGATATTTCAACAATCAGATAGCCAACTGTTTCATAAGCAGCATACATTACTCATAGTGCCATTTCCACAAAATGAACCAGAAATCATTTAAACAAGAACATAGGTTTAGAGAGTTAGAACGATCTCACGGTTGATGGACAAAAACTGGAAAACAAAATAGTTCATCTTTCAGTCATCCACAGCATAACATTTGGAAATTCCACCAATCTTTCTCCAGCAGGCAAACCATATTTCATTATTGCAAAGAGAAATAGTTCTTCTTACAATATTGTTTTCTAGTCTAACTGGGAAAAAGTCCCTTTTTCCCTCTAAGTCTTTTACATTTATACAAAACGGTGAGACTGTTGGGCTGCCCAAAGTGACCTTTGGGCTTCCCAACCTCTCGTTTCCCAATGTTCTACTTTTCTTAAATGTTTTACAAAATAGTTACAAATTACAATAATGCCCGATCCCTCATGAGGAGGGTCCCACTTGAGCATCCAGAAACTTCTTCCATGATGCAGCATCAGAGGCAATGCCCTCAAATGCGCAGGGTTCCAAAAACTGAATGTTCATTTCAAATTTTTTGGCCTGGTTCTTTATAGCCTCCACTCTAGCTATGACTAACCGATGCTGGTCTTCCAAGATCTGCACACTAACTGCTGAATGGCCTACTTCGCTTCTCAGAATCTGGTCATCGATGGCCTTAATGTGCTGCATTCTTGCTTCTTCATCCCGATGTCTTTTCTGCAACATATCCATAAATGAATCGTGGTCTGGGAAAGCCTCAAGCCTCTGGTCAGCCTCTTTCTGGCACCGGTTGTAGGTAATGAGAAGTCTTTTGAAAAACTCGGTGCATAATCCCTTTGTATTTTTAACTGCCTTCTTGAAATCTTCAGCGGTGTTGATGGCGAACTCTACCAGGTCATAATCCCGCTTAAGGGCCTATTTATCTTTTGCTGGCAGCTCTGTTGGAGCTTCTTCATTGCTTTCCAACCTCGCTATTTTGGCAATCAGGACCTCGAGGACGTCTTGAGATCTGTCCACAAAGTAAGATGTAGTTTCAAAGATCTCTTCCAATCGGCCATCGATCTGCAGCACTCTACATCTTTCTTCTTCAACAGCAGTCTGTAGCTACAGCATCTTGGTTTTTTGGGCCAATACATGCTCTTTGAATAGCTGGAGTTTAACCTGCTGTTCTCTTGCTTCCTCCAGAGCAGTTGTAAGCGAGGAAATCTGTTCCTGGTGTTCCTTCTTCAGTTCTTGGGTGTGCAGATCATTAGCCTCCAAGAGGATCTTTTGCTACTCTTCTAGATCCTCCACCTTTGCCAGTAGCTATTCCTTTTCAGTTCTTAACTTTTGATATTCTTTCTGTACTCTCTCCAGAGACTCCTGTGTTGTTTCCAGCACTTGTATTTCTCCATGGAGGGCCTGTACTTCAGCTCTTGAGGACTTCACTTCCCTTTGCATATCTTCATATTTCCTCTTGAGCCTGTTGCTTTCTTCCCTCTCTTTCCTTAATGTATCTTTCAACTGAGCAGAGGATTTCTTGGACTGCTCCAAGTCAGTTATTATCTTGCCTACATTATCCTCTGAAGCTTGGATAAATGCAAACCCAGCTCTTATGGTGAATCTTGGATCTTGGTATGTTCCTAACATAACAGTCGTATCCATTATCATTTTACCAGGTAGACCTTCCGCCTCAACTTTCCTCTCTGTCCTCTTTATTATTCTCTTTGTTACCCTATCATAATATACAGTGTTGAAATCAGGGATTTCTTCCCCTTTTTTCTGAACAAAAGGAACCAGCTTGAGAGTGGGGACCATGGGAGTGCTGGCAGTAGGTACTTGTGGGTCCTGAACCTTGGGGTTCTCAACATCTTGGGTCTGCCCTCCAGCTATGTCAGAAGCTAACTGCTCTGTCTCAGTCTGTGCCAGCTTCAACCTCTCTGCATCCTGCTTTTGTAGCTCCTCATCAAGCTTTCTCTTCACTTCTTCAGCTGCTTTTCTAGCTGCTTCTTCTGCCTCTTTAGCTGCTTCCTGGGCTCTCTTAGCTGCTTCTTGGGCAACTTTTCTTTTCCCTTCCTCTTCACTATGCAACCACCATGCAGCTTCCTGTGCCAATCTCTGGGCTTCTTCATTTCTCCTTTTGGCTTCTTCCTCTGCCTTTGCCTGTTCATCGCCCTTCCCACCTTTGGTGGTGATTTGTTTCTTGAATCTTCTCTTCAGTGCTGTCATGTTCGGAGCATTTTGGAAGACAGATTCTTCCCTATAAAAATGGTGAGTATACTCGAAATGCACCTTGTTTTCTTTACAATGTTCAGCAACTTTACCATGGGAGTCATTTCTGTGATAAGGCATCTCGCCAAAATGGAACCTCTCCAGCTCCTCTACGAATTCACCAGCTTGTTTCACCTTAGTGAACCTGTAGCTTCCTAGTCTGAAGGGCAAGGGAGGATAAGCAATCTTCTTATGTTCGAACAGGAAGCTGCCTATTCCATCCAGGAACACTTGTCTGACCGCCTCCTTATGGACAATGTAATCAGTTTCATATTTTGGCAGTAGGGAAGGCGCTCTCAAGCCTCCAAACATTTTGAAGTACATGCCATGTTCGGTCAAATAGTAGTCTGCGTAATCCACTATTACTTGCATGGCCTCCTCCGACATACAATCACACTCTTTCCGGAAAATGAGTGTGTATAGTGGCATAATGAAGTGCTCACAGACTTCTCTGTAATGGCTGTGGTACTGGTGTGCCCATAGTGCTCTATAAGAAGCATAGACATGCATTCTTTCCTGGTCCCAGATGCACCTGAGACCAGGGAAAGGCTGGTTGCACAATATACAGTCTATCAGTATTGAACTCATATAGAATTCAGATCTTTTCTGGGACTCTCCTTCCAAGGCTGAGGCCAAGCAAGAAGAAAGACTGCTGGATACAAGGCTGGCCCAATTGAAGATTGTCCCTTGGGTGGCCACATGAAAAATGATGGGTATCCACTCTAGCTTGAAGAACTTGCCATGAGCTCTTCCAAAGACCCTATTAAGCATTAGAGCTATAAATCTGTAGGGAGCCCTCAAGCTCGTTGTATCATACTCACCCGTCGGTCTGTATCGGTAATGTTTTCCCTGCAACAGCATTCTCTTAAGAGTCTCTACCAGGTCCATTCTAATGCTATTCAGCCAATCATCAAATAAGAATACTTGGGCTTCTGGCAGGTGATAAGCCAATGCCACATATCCAGGGATAAATGCAGCATAGCCCTATCTTTCAACATTTTCCAGAATCATTGTGGTTACATCTGCCCGGGGCAGAATCCAGCCAATTACCTCAGAGCATGGGAACAGCTCTGGCTTGGTGGTGACCTTCATAAGGGAATATATTTCAATGTTTGCATATATGGACTCTTCTTCTAAGCCCATGTCGGGAATTTCTCTTGGGGTAATCAATCTATAGATTCCCCCCCACTGGTATTCAGGTTCCACGCCAGAAATGCATTTAGTGTCTTCATATACGTATTCTGTCTTGGTGACCACTTCTACTTTTGGCTCTTCTTCGACCACAGGGGCCTTCTTATTTTGTCTCTTTGACATTGTGAGCTCGAATTCTTCCTGCCATATATAACATTGTAACATTAATCAATTCCAGTTGCAGACACTTATATGACAATGTGCAGCGTTTTACTTCTTCTATGTGTATCATGACAACAATTAGTTAACGAAGCTAACATATGGATAACCTAGGCTGAAATGACCTTACTAACAGAGCTATTGAAACATGATGCGCATTGTTCAGTGAATCATTCTATGTCTAGCATGATTGAAAAGAGTTATATACATTAAAATGTGCAATCTATCATTTCTGTAGGATATCAAACAATTTTATCAACCAATTGAAGACGGTAATAAATCTACATTAATGCGCAACAAATCTCGGCTCTCTACGCACACCATGGTCACTTCGTTGTGCGGGAAAGACAGTGGAAGGCCACAAAATTCCAATGGCGTTCTAACAAAACCAACCCACGCAATTTTATGACTAACAGGCTAACACCCGTGACATATCCATTTCCCTCCGGCCCGGTATCAAAAACGACTGCGCGCGAAACGGCGCGACAAAAAACCACTGGTTTCTAAGGGGTAGGAACATGCAAAAGGAGGGAAATACCCTACAAATCATCGGCAGACCACGATAACCCTTCCCCAACTAAAATATCGCCACACGGGGTAGTTTGGTGTAGACGGCGTAACGGCCATCTGCACCAAACCCCAATCGCTATGCGCAGGATCGCAACAAAGGCCGCGGGTAAATTTCACTCAATGAGTCAAAAACGCCCCCTCCGAAGACAGTTAAGATAAAAAACCCCCAACTAAATAGGTATAGGAATTAACGGGCCAACGAGCCTACCTGGCAATGCAATGTGATCAACCAGGCAGATGAGCGGCCAAACGTCCACAGTCGAGCCACCTGGACATGGGTACCAGCAATGGGATCCTTCACAGCTCGTGAGAACGACACGCATGACAATGACAGTGCTCGACGGTTAAAAAAAAACAATAGAAAATACCCCTCGAACCCCGTATATATAGTCAACCACCACGGGCGCAAAAACATCGGACGTCGGAGAGCTTTCTAATCGGAAGCTGACAACAATCGTCCTTCCGCAATGGCGGACGGCCAAAGCATAGATCCAGCCGCAGAGGCATGCATGGCGGGAAAACTTAGAAGATCGGACGTCGTAGAGCTTCTGAATCGGAGGCTTGAAAGCTTATTTTGCTCCGCAACAGTGGAAGGCCGAACCAAAAATCCTTCCGCAACGGTGGGGATAACTGGGAGTAAAGCCTAAATCGGAAGAAAAATATTGACATATCGGCAAGATTGGCACTTCCCTCATCCACAACGGCGAAAACGTAAAGCCTCCCACCATCCGCAACGAGACTTAAGTTGGAAGCAACAACAATTAAAGGCTCGGAAAGTTTAGAGCTTTGGCAATTGCAATGGTGGAAAAGAAAAGACTTCGCGAAAGAGACTAAAGGCTGACGCGTTGGCTGGCGAATTGCTTTATACATCGGGCGTTAAACCTCTTTGGGAGCCGCAACGACGGAAGAGGAAAGGATAAACCGCTCCATAATGCAAGGCTTAAATCGGAAGCGGCAAGACTAAAGGTTCGGAAAAGTTAGGCCTTTGGCAGCCGCAACGACGAACAAATAAAGGGTGCGGCCCTCCACGATGGTGGGAAACGGAGGAATTAAACAATGATCGGGAGAATAAGTGGTTTCCCGCCCACAACGGCAGAGAAAAACATGACCAAAACCTTCTGACATAAACCCAAAAATCAGTCGATATGAAAGACCAACGGATCGGAAGACAAAAACGCATTTCCTTCCGCAACGGCAGAAGACCAAAACAAAGATTCACTCGCAACGGCGGAAGATCAAAACAAAGATTCACCCGCAATGGTAGAAGATCAAAACAAAATACCTTCTGATTCAAGCATGCTTCAAACACAATTAAAGGCAAATGATGAAGGTTTGATCAATCATTGAAATTCTTAATCATTTTTAGAAAATTGAAAAACAGCTGTAGATCAATCCAAGCATAAGCAAGTCTTTCTGAAACGTTCTCAAACCAAATCCAAGAAGACAATCAAACTAATTCAAGCAAAAGGAGGGTCCTAAATTTTTTGGAATTTTGGGAAATTGTTGCAGCTGCAACACCTTCTTATCAAACGATTAACTTTATTGTCTATACATATTTATACATATTTTTATGGAAAAATTAATTTGCAAAAAGTTATTAGTTTAATATTATAATTTGTGATGTATGATTTAGGGATTGAATTGGGGAAGAGTAATTATATATCAATTAATAAATAATACTTATTTAAAGTTTGTGCATGTAAGAATGTGAATGGGTAATTCAATATTAATTAATTAATAATATTTATTTAAAGTTTGTGTAGTGTAATAATTTGGTATAAGAATTTGAAAATTAGATCCAAGTGTGAAAAGCATTCAAATGTTTAATTAAATTTTCAAATTTATGTTTCCAATTTTATTGTATTATTATTAATTTAATTTAAAGTATTTATAATATGCAATACTTGTAATTTGGAAATTCCATATATTTTAGTGACCTACTGTAACATCTAGGTAAAATTATTAATTTCCATGTTTCCGTTACGGTTCAACTAATAGAAGGAAACAATTAGGATAGGGAATCATTGTGCCTTAGAAACCTATTTTTCTGTGGGGAATATAGTTTTCACGCATGGGATTTTCGAAGGGGGAACTCCATAGATATTTGTGTTTTAGCAAAGAAATACCTCAACGGTCTTGAAAAAGAAACAAGCTAGTTTTGGAGTTGGAGAGGAGTGTCTGACTTCTAAAAAATCACTGGTGATTGGACTGGGAGAAACTCTTTCTTCTTACCTTCTTGTTGTGATGAATCGCTAGGAAAAGATAGGAAGGGAGCGATACACATATTGGGAAAACAGCTCATTCTTCAAAGGAAATCTGGTAAGAGAAGCTTTACATTTTATTTTTTGGTTAAGTATATTAGCGGTTAAGTAGAAGGCTCACATATATTGTTTTAGATTTGCGTTGACTAGCTATTAATTTGCCAATTGACTTAAAAAATTTGCCAATTTTTCTATCTCTTGCTTTATAGAATGATTTTTTATGCATTTTTATAAAATCATTTTTCTAATATGTCATTGGCTATTGAGTTTGAGGTCTTATTGTCAGAGAGATACTTGGAGTGGCTTTATGGAATGATCAATTGTATTGTTTTGTCCTAAGTTTTTCTATCTAAGTTTTTCTATGCAAAGCAAAGTTTCATACGCTGAGAAAAGCATTTACTATTGCACAGAGTTCGAATATGCAGACGAACAAACATAATAAACATTGTCAGACTATTTTTACATCTGCCCTCCAATGCACCCTCCTCCCCTTACAACACATATTGCTTTCACATCTTTCTCAAGGTCCAATGCACCACCACCCGCTTACAAGTCTATTTTTAACAATATCTGTCATCGCTGACTCTTAGAGAATTCATTGCTGCAATTTCTGAATGTTTTTACCAAGACTTAACACTTAACATCTGTAACAAGTATAAAATAAAATAATAATTAGGTTAACTAAGTTAGGTTATGAAATGAGGCGTCTCCTCAACATCAAATGCCCAAGCCATATTTAAGGCAGGGCCACTATTGTAACATATCATATTTTATCCTATCATATAATATATATTATTCTTATTTATCATCCAACATGATAGTCGGATTCAATTATTGAGAGATCAACCAGAATCGGTTGCTCCATTTGGTATAAGAATGGATTCGCTCCTACACTCTAAGCTTGGATTTGGCTCATCAATTCTTGATTTCTTCCACTGCTCCATTTCACCCATATCTCTCTCTGCTTTGCGCCACACAACTCTTGCTTGCCATTTTCCTGCCACATCCATTCCTTCAATATTCCACGCATCCCCCATCCTTCACATTTTTTCCCAGGCACTACTCCACAGCCTCCTCACCTCTCCCCTCTTGCACCATTCCATCTCCCTCCACGCCACATCCTTCTCTGCTATGTCTCCCCTGCACCATCCCATCTCTCGCCACTTCATTGCTACATCTCCCTCACCACCATTCTGTTGCACCTCACTTCACTCGGCCCTCCCTTCATCAACTCATCCCTCATCCATTAGCTCGGCTCTCCCCTCCTTGGCCCTCCTCTTCTTGCCCTTGCGTTCCACCCCCCATCCGCCCTCCTCCATTTTCCTTTCCTCTCCTCCCACGCACAGTTTGTTTCCCCTGCTCCATCGCCGCCAAGCTCCATCACCTCCCATCATGTTCCCTCCCTCCACATTGCTCCTCCATCTATGCGTTGCGTGCTCCTCTAACTCTTCTCTCCTCCTCCTGCCCGACAATCATCTTACCTACTCCAACCCACGTCTACTCCCACCCTGCCACGTCGTCACCTTCCAACTCTAGCACCACCACCCACCACGTCCCCTTCTACGCCTTCACCATCACCCGTCTTCACCTCTGCGTTGTCCTCCACAGCGGCCACCTCAACCACGCCATCGCTCTGCCTCCTCCTCCAATAAAAAACAAAACAATATATTATAATATAATATAATATATTAATAATAATATATTATATTATAATATAATATATTTATAAAAAATTCAAATATTGTATTTATTATAATATAAATAATATTATAATATTTGTTTAAAAAAAACTATATACAAAATATTATATAGTTTATGAAATAATAATAATAATAATAATAATAATTAATTAATATATTATTATTCAAATTTCACCTCAAAGGCCAAAATAGCATTCAAATACACACCTCTGCATACAAGGTCCAAAACCAAGGCGGAACTGAAAGAGAAAATCGAAAAAATGGAGAAGGACATCAAGTCCCTTGTCGCTAACCAAAAAGGCTTGAAGGAAGATATGCAAATAACAATACAGTACTCAAAGACGAGCTTGTTCTGGTACTAGAAAGAAGGCTAGATGAAAAATTTGACATCCTGAACGAAAAACAAAAATACCTTAACACAGAACATGAGCATCATGACACAGAACCATAATAAATTAATCGAAATGTTACAAAGACTCATACCCAGTCCGGACCAAGTCAGCAGTCGAGACATGTTAGATGCCTCATTTCATGTTTTCGCCCAGGTTACACTTGCAAAGAATCAAGAAGAATTGCAAAAAGAAATAAATATTAATGCGACGCTTAAACAAGAGATAGAAACAAAAATACTCCTAGATATGGAGGCACGATTAAACAACAAAATAGAAGCTATCAATAAGATAGTAGGGAATAAAAAGGTTAAAAACTGCCAACAACAACAAGGCAATTCAAATATGTCACTTGCATCGTCCAGTAGTTCTGAGCCACCATCAAACCATAAAGCAAAAGGCAATCAATATCATCCTTACAAAATGTACCCATCTAAGGCAAAAATAGAGTTGTCGAAATACAATGGGAGTGAAGACCAATGCGTTGCTTGGCTAAACAAAGCAGAAGAATAATTTGACATTTACAATATTCAATCTGACGAGGAGAAGGTGAAATATGTGTCAATGCATATGGAAGGGTACGCCTATAATTGGTACTTATGGTGGAGGAGAGATAATTTTACCTACACCTAGAACTTGTTCAAAAATGATTTTTTTAATAGGTTTCAAGGAATCAAAGAAGATGAATTTTTCAGTAAACTTACCAGATTACAACAAGTTGGAAGCGTTGAAGAATTCACACATAAGTGGGAATCCTTATCGACATGAGTATTTGGGTATTCTGACAAGAAAAGACTCGAAACCTATTTAGGAGGTCTTAAACCATACCTCTAAAAAGAGTTAAAATTGCATGACATACCTGATGTAGAGGTAGCAAGACATAAAGAAAAATTTGCAGAATGCAAATTGGAAGGAATTAAACATTAGAGGAATTTTGGGGTCTAAAATGGGCCTCCTAAGGAAAATAATAAAATAATAGTTAAAATAATAAAATAATGGTTAAAATAATAAAATAATATTAATTAATTTTGGAGGAAGAAAGAAAAAAACTACTTTTTGTGTTCGTATTTTCGACATATCTCCCTGTGTTTTTACTCAAATTTCGATCGGGAGAGCTCGTTGGATGCGGAATTTGATTCCGCATCCAACGAGTACCCACACTGCATACTTTTGATGGACCCCGCTACCCCAAC
>LPNX010295224.1:244426-257732 GCA_001517045.1 Pseudotsuga menziesii | reverse complement strand
TATTGAAATTCTATTGGTTCTTGAATTCCGACTCACAAAAACTTATTTTGGCACGTTTTCTTATAAGGCCCATTTTAGACCCCAAATTTCCTCTAATGACAAGAGGTGATAACCAATATCGGCAAGAACAAGAGACACAAAGTAGGTACTGTGCATATACTTGGTCACCTGATCATCAATGCCACAAACCTCAATCATATGCCTATGAAATCTAAAATAGATCGAAGTCATCTAACAGTTACTCGGATAATAGAAAAAAGAAGAAAAACATATGTCGTCGATGCGGTGATGACTGGACCCCTCGTCATAAATGTAGGAACAATGAGACAATACAGTGCAAAATCATCAATGGAAAGGAAGTTCAAGTCTCTGCACAAGAGACCTCGTCCGATTCTAATACCTACACCGAGTCAGAATGAAGAACGACACTAGGAAAATACTTAAGCTTTGAGGACAAAGCTTCCTTAAAGGGAGTGGCAATGTAACAAATATAAAATAAAATAATAATTAAATAATTAATAATTAGGTTAACTAAGTAAGGTTATGAAATGAGACGTCTCCTCAACATCAAATTCTCAAGCCATATTTAAGGCACGACCACTATTGTAACATATAATCTTTTATCCTATCATCTAATATATATTATTCTTATTTATCATCCAACATGATAGTCGGATTCGAGAGATCAACCGGACTCGGCTGCTCCAACATCATAGGATCTCATAATGTTTTTACCAAGATTTAACACTTAACATCATAGGTTCTTGGATTTTACCGCCCTTACGAAATTTACTATGTAGCTTCACCACCTTAGTGTTGTGACATGTTGCTATGTAGCTTCACAACCTTAGTGTTGTGACATATGCAAGCTACCACCTCCTTCCACTTTTCCTCTAGCTTCCACCTATATAGTAGTTGTATTCAATAAGTACATGAAGAATGCATTAAAACCGAAACCAGAATCCAAACAATTTGAAGTCCACAAAGAATAGAAATGAAGAAGGATATGAATATTACAACTCATACCAATTGACTGCACAGCCTTTGCTTTGTATGAGCATGTAATAAGACCCGATTTCTTTCTATGGGCAATGAGATGAGATGATTGCAGCTCCCCACCGTAGGGCTTCTTACATGCTAACCTGCAACACATAAACAACACAGAATACATTGAGTTATTCTAAAGTTATGCGATATTAGTTTGTTTTAAATGCATTTAGATCAAACTTGTGTTGAAAAGATATCCTGCTTTCTTTTTCAAGTTCAAATGGCTCAATCCTTGGGCCTTATGGGTTTTAGTTTTTGTAATCAAAAGCTCAACCTTTTTTGCATTATGTGGAGTAGAAACATCGACAATGGTGACTAACGGTACTATATTATATTTATTGACAGATGCAGTGGGAACACAAAAGGAGATTATTGGCATGCATGCATGCAATGCAAACCCTTGCTTATTTCTTGACTAGTGTAGATCCTTATTGCTTGAGTGAAATGATCATTCCTTGTGGTTAGGCTGGATGAGGAAGGAGGACCATTAGAAAACTTAACATACAACAACAAACACAAATTTCTAGACATGATGATAAAGTTCTTTCCACATTTAAAAAAAATAGTTGGCTTCAGTCATAGAGTTAACATGGTAGGTTGTCATTGGATTACCCCTTTCTGGCACCACATGCAATACACACCAGTCAACCTCAGGGGATGATGAAAAATAAAAATCGTTTTCTCATCGATCAAATTCAATTATTTATAATAATAGATGAACTATCTTTCGTGAGCCATCTTTTGTTTGTTCTATAAATGCTCATAAAAAAAGTATGTCGGATCATCGAGCCTTGCTACATACACTTGATTGCCAAATGCATCTCCGAATGAAATGTTAACTCTATCATCAGTGCCTACTAATGGAGAGCAGTTGGTCTTGATCTGCACTACTTTTGAACAACTCCCCTCAACTGTGTCCACCTTTCCTGACTATTTATTTAACAATATTACACAGAAATTTAAAATTCAGGGACCTGGTAAATAAATTAGGGGTTTACACACATTAAAAAAACAAGGAGCTGGTATATAAGCTGGGGGTTCAATAAAGCCAAAAGATCAAGATTACATACCTTGAGGGCCGATTCCGCATATTCCCAACGTGGGCTGTAGACTTGTGGCTCCAGACAGTGCCATCAGGGCACCCAATAACAACATAAGGGTTACGAGGCGTGATTCTGTGAGTATTCCATTTTCCTCCCTCTGATTGGAATACTGCTCTCTTCTCTTTTCCCTTACGGGAATACTTATCCTTTTATTTTTTAAAGAAAAATCACTCCACACAAAAACTAATATAGAATTCAAGTGCAAAAATCTATTTTTCTCCTGAAATAATTTAGAGCTCATGATGCAAACAATTTGGTCGCACTACAACTTCTTTTGGACAAACCAACAATGCTATTAGTTTCCAAGAAAATGAAACCAAAGAATTAATTACTAGCACAAAATACAACCTACTGAATGATAGCGGATACGTGGAAGTTACCCTTGCAATGGGCATGGGCTTGGCAAAATGGAGTAGGCACGTACTAGTTCGCTCTTAGTTGCATGGATTAAGCATGGCCATTGTGATTTCCTTGGGGATTGGGGATTTTGCATGCATAGCTTCACGTGCCATCTTTTATTAATTTACTATCTATTATTAATAGCCAAAACCGAGCCGACTAAACTTGGGTTTAGCGCTCAGTCAATATTTTAAAAGAAAATAATTTTCACTTTTTTTTAACTCCGACCTGATTTTACTGCGACCACCCTTTTTACTGTGACCAACCTTTTACTGCGACCAAGCTAGTTGGAGCAACCAAGTTGATGCGATCAAATTTGGTGCGATCAACTTTTCTGCAATCTGCGATCAAGTTGATCCCTGCGATCAACTTATCTGCGATCTGCGATCAACTTATCTGCGGTGCGATCACTGCGATCAAGTTGATGCGGCAGTCAAGTTGATGCGATCAACTTATCTGTGATCAAGTTGATGCAATCAACTTCTTTTGCAATCAAGTTGATGCCTGATGCGATCAACTTCTCTGCGATCAAGTTTGGTGCTTGATGCGACTAGATTGATAGAATATAATTCTTAGTCTAAAGACTTAAGAATTTTACAAATACTTTTCACCTGTGCGTAAGATGAAGTAAAATGACCACATTTACAAATCCAAATAACTTATGGAAAACATGTGCCCAAATATGTAGGAATATTTGAGTCGAACAAAGTGCGGTAAAACCTGGAACTTTCACACCGTGAGATTTTTATGGGTTCTTGTTCTTTTACTTATCAGTAATAGTAAAAGACATTTACAGAAGTAAATCTAGAAATATGAGCAGCCAAATAATCATGAATTCAACCACAAACTATTTCATATATTCAACTATGCGGAAATACAAAGTAATACAAACTTGTCTGTTACAAACTCGCCCGTTTACAGAGCTTCAGCTCTTCGGCTAAATCAAATGCACAGAAGCTTGAGCTTCAACTTCACTTTCTCACCCTGAGTTCCTCTACTGTGTATCTTTTCTTTTTCTGTCTGTATATCTCTCTCTGTAAAATAAATTACAAAATGCTTCTTCTATTTATAGGCAATCTGAAAATTGCTTCAGCATAAACCGACTTACTAGCCAACTTACTTTGCATTAAACACTGCAATAACTATCTACCTAACAACTTAGCTTCTGAAATACATTCGATTGAATTACGCTGCCTACATGTGGAATTTTCCTTCTTGTCAGACTGACAGACAAGATTGTGGCTTATCCAGACTCTGATAGAGTCGATTGGAAGCCAAGTGGAGATCTGCATGTAATTACATTTTTCCAACACTCCCCCTTAATTATGAGCAGATGGGGATTTTTAAAACAAAACTTACAAAATGTTTCAGAGCTTAAACATGCTCTGTTTATGACAGAGTTCACTGTGGAGAACTTGTCATTCCTAGATAACTACGCAGATACTGGAATGTGTCCTTTGCCAATGGCTTTGTGAAGATGTCGGCCAGTTGGTCTTCAGACCTGCAAAATTCCAAACAAATTTCCTTGTCGTTCACCAACTCTCTTATAAAATGAAACCTTGTGTCAATGTGCTTGGTTCTCTTGTGAAACACATGATTCTTTGATAATGCTATGGCTGAATTGTTGTCACAGAAGATTGTTGTCGGTTCTTGATGGTTCTGTGACAAGTCTTTTAAGACTCTCCTCATCCAGACAGCTTGACATGCAGCACTTGTTGCTGCAACATACTCTACTTCAGCTGAAGATAGAGTTACTATGGGTTGTTTCTTTGAAGCCCATGAAACAACACCTGTACCAAAATGAAATGTGTATCCATATGTGCTTTTTCTGTCATCTATGCTGCCTCCATTGTCACTATCAGGGTAACCAATGAGTTTAAAATTTTTTGAAGTTGAGTACATAATACCAAGGTCTCTTGTGCCACTTACATATCTCAGAATTCTTTTACCTGCTTGCCAATGTGAGTCTTTTGGTGACTCCATGAACCTTGATATCAGACTTACACCATACATAATGTCTGGTCTTGTTGCTGTCAAATACATAAGGCTTCCAACAAGCCTTTTGAACAGCGTAGGATCTACAGTGGATCCTTCATCATCCTTGCTTAATTTTAAACCTGTTATCACTGGTGTTGGGGCTGTCTTACAGTTAGACATGTTAAACTTTTTAATACTTCACTTGCATACTTGGACTGTGATATAAAGATACCACTTTCAGACTGCTGAACTTCAATGCCCATAAAAAACTTCATAAGCCCCAGATTAGTCATTTCAAATTCACTTTCCATGACTGTTTTAAAATCTGCTATGCCATAATCACCAGTAAATATTAAATCATCTACATACAGGCAGACAATTAACATCTTACCTTGCTCATCGACTTTGGTGTACAAAGTCGGTTCACTTTCACTTCTGTGAAATCCATTTTCAATGAGATAGGAATCAATACGACTGTACCAAGCTCTACGAGCTTGCTTCAAACCATATAATGCCTTTTTCAGCCTGTACACTTTGTGCTCTTGACCTGGAACTTCATACCCTTGTGGCTGTTCCACGTATACTTCCTCTTCTAGATAGCCATTTAAGAATGTCGACTTGACATCCATCTAATGAACATGCCATTTGTTTTGTGCAGCAATGGTTAAAAATGTTCTGACTGTATCCATGCGTGCAACAGGTGCAAACGTTTCATTGAAGTCGATGTCGGGTTGTTGTGTGAACCCTCTTGCTACCATTCTTGCCTTGTGCTTTTGTACATTTCCATCAGCATCTTGCTTTGTCTTACAAATCCATTTGACACTGATTACATCTTTGTCTTTTGGTACATCGACCAGTTCCCATGTCTGGTTTTTCTCAATGCATTCTATTTCTTCATCCATGGCTTGTGCCCATTCTTCTTCTTCAACAGCTTCTTCAAATGTTAGTGGATCATATATAGGGGAAAATAATGCAAACAGAGAAAATGAATTAGGTGTACCAGCTTCATCCATCTCTCGCAGACTTCTTGTCTTCATCGGTTCTGTCGATGTTGACCTTGACGAAATGCTTGATGGAGTCTGTTGTCCTCTTGGTGTACTTGTAGGTGTAGCTTGACCTGCTACTTGTGTCGATGGTCCTTGTGCTAAACCATGTCTTGGTGTCATGGGAGTCGACGGTGCTCCTACCGGTTGATTTACATGTGGTATTTGAACCACTTCCTCTTCCATATTGTCATTGTCAATGTTCGACACAATCTTGACATTTGTGTCGACGGTTCCATCCCATGATTCATTCTCGACAAATTGAACATCCCGACTGATTATCACTTTCTTTGTGACAGGGTCATATAACTTGTATGCTTTTGTGTCTTCTGAATAGCCTACAAAAATACATTTCTGTCCCTTCTTGTCTAGCTTCTTTCTCAGCTCATCTGGAATATGAGCATATGCAACACAACCAAAAACTCTTAAATGTGAGACACTATGATTCATACCTGTCCATGCTTCTTGGGGAACTTTGTTCTTCACACTCTTTGTTGGACATAGGTTCATAATGTATACAGCAGTTGCGACTGCTTGACCCCAATACTCATTTGGAAAATGCTTGGCTGCCAACATGCTGCGTGCCATCTCCATGATGGTTATGTTCTTTCTTTCGGCAATACCGTTCTGCTAAGGTGTATACCGTGCAGTGAATTGTTTCTCTATGCCATGGGTCTTGCAAAAATTCAAAAATTCATTTGAAACATATTCACCTCCTCTGTCAGTCCTTAAGATCTTGATGCGGTGTCCACTCTGGTTCTCCACAAGTGCCTTGAACTGCTGGAAATAGCCAAATGCATCAAATTTGTGTTTCAAGAAATATACCCATGTCTTTCTTGAGTAGTCATCAATAAAGGTTAGAAAATACTTGTAGTCACCAATGGATGATGTCTGCATTGGACCACAAATGTCAGAGTGCACAATTTCAAGTGGTGTGCGTGCTCTATAGGACTTTCCAACTGGAAATGTCTCTCTGTGCTGCTTGCCAAAAATGCAGCCTTCACAAACCTTCTCTGGTCTGTCGATCAATGGTAATCCCTTCACCATATTCTTTGTGTGCAGTAGCTTTAGCCCACCAAAATCCAGATGTCCAAATCTGAAATGCCACAACCAGGATTCATCCTGAACTTCTGTCTGAAATGCAGCTTGCAAATTAGCACTGCAATTTTCTCTCTTGTCGAGGATCTCGATTGTTTCTTCACTTTCTGCCTTGAATGTAGCTCCTGTCTTTGTCTTCCCTTTTATGTTGGGAACTATCCTCAATGGAAACAAGCGGTTGCTTGTCATTGGCACTTTTGCTATCAGTTGGTCGCTTGGATGCTTGTCTTTAATCACACAGTGTTCATCTTCCATGTAGACTCTGTAGCCTTTTTGTAACAACTTTCCAATGCTTAACAGATTATGTTTCAGACCTTCGACATGATAGATATCAGGGATATACTTACTCTCCCCCTGTTTGGTTATAATATCAACAGTTCCTTTTCCTAAGACAGTGACTTGAACATTGTTTCCAAGTGTAACATCAGTTTTAGCTGAAGTGTCTAGACTGGAAAACAGATCTAAACTACCAGTCATATGGTTGCTGCATCCTGAGTCTAAGTACCACATGTCATGTGGACTTTCTTGAACAACATTGCATTCAAGTGGAGATGGCAATGCTATTAACATTACACCTGTTGAAGTGTTGGTGCTGGTTGACTGACTTGGGCTTTGTCTTCCTTGTTCATATTGTTTCTTCCTGCATTCATATGCATAATGACCAAAATTCTTATAGTAATGACATTGAATTTTTTATTTATCAAACCTCTCGCCACTTGGCTGACTTGGGTTCTGGTTATCTCCTCTGCCACTGACATTTGCAGGACTTCTGCCTCGTCCTCCTCTTGAAGAACTTCTTCCTCTGCCTCTGAAGTTGTTTCTCCCCCTACCTCTACCACGGCTTATGGATGACTGTGCTGCAAATGCACCTTCCAATGATGTCTGTGATCTGCTGATTCTGTGTTCATGATTGATGAGTGAAGCTTGCAGCTCATCAATGCTAAATGTCACCATGTTTGTGTGTTCCTCTAAGGTCACAACCAAATTTTCAAATCTTGGGGGAAGACTTCTGAGAATTTTTTCAACAACCCTTTGGTCTGATACGGGTTCTCCATGAGATTTCAGTTGGTTTATCAACCCAACAACTCTGGTGTAGAATGTGTCTACATTCTCTGAATCTTTCATGCACAGAGATTCAAAATCTTTTCTCAGAATCTGCAGCTTGGATGTCTTTACCTTGGTCAAACCTTGATAGGCAGTCTCCAATGTATCCCATGCTTCCTTGGCATTAGTCGATGCTGCTATTCTTGGGAGTATGCTCTCATGCATAGCTTGATGTATGAAAAACAAAGCTTTTCCATCACTCTTTCTCTGTTCTCTCAAGACATCTTTCTGAGCCTGTGTGAGATTGTTATATGCTGTCATGTCTGCTGGTTCTGCATAACCATGCTGAACTATCTCCCAGACATCTTGTCCTCTGAATAAAGCCTTCATTGTTAAAGACCAATATTCATAATTCTTTCCTGTAAAACTTGGAGGTTGTAATGAACCGGAAGTGGAAGCCATTTTTAATTTTTAATTACCTTTCCGTAGAAAATTAATTTCCACCTTTTAAGACAAGATTTCTTTCCTAAAATCTTGGGCTGTTATAAACCTTGGTCTAAAATAACCTTGGTCTGATATAACCTTGGTCTGATACCAAATAGCCAAAACCGAGCCGACTAAACTTGGGTTTAGCGCTCAGTCAATATTTTAAAAGAAAATAATTTTCACTTTTTTTTAACTCCGACCTGATTTTACTGCGACCACCCTTTTTACTGTGACCAACCTTTTACTGCGACCAAGCTAGTTGGTGCGACCAAGTTGATGCGATCAAATTTGGTGCGATCAAATTTGGTGCGATCAACTTTTCTGCGATCTGCGATCAAGTTGATCCCTGCGATCAACTTATCTGCGATCTGCGATCAACTTATCTGCGGTGCGATCATTGTGATCAAGTTGATCCCTGCGATCAACTTATCTACGATCAAGTTGATGTGGTGGTCAAGTTGATGCGATCAACTTATCTGTGATCAAGTTGATGCAATCAACTTCTTTTGCAATCAAGTTGATGCCTGATGCGATCAACTTCTCTGCGATCAAGTTTGGTGCTTGATGCGACTAGATTGATAGAATATAATTCTTAGTCTAAAGAATTAAGAATTTTACAAATACTTTTCACCTGTGCGTAAGATGAAGTAAAATGACCACATTTACAAATCCAAATAACTTATGGAAAACATATGCCCAAATATGTAGGAATATTTGAGTCGAACAAAGTGCGGTAAAACCTGGAACTTTCACACTGTGAGATTTTTATGGGTTCTTGTTATTTTACTTATCAGTAATAGTAAAAGACATTTACAGAAGTAAATCTGGAAATATGAGCGGCCAAATAATCATGAATTCAACCACAAACTATTTCATATATTCAACTATGCGGAAATACAAAGTAATACAAACTTGTGTGTTACAAACTCGCCCGTTTACAGAGCTTCAGCTCTTCGGCTAAATCAAATGCACAGAAGCTTGAGCTTCAACTTCACTTTCTCACCCTGAGTTCCTCTGCTGTGTATCTTTTCTTTTTCTGTCTGTATATCTCTCTCTGTAAACTAAATTACAAAATGCTTCTTCTATTTATAGGCAATCTGAAAATTGCTTTAGCATAAACCGACTTACTAGCCGACTTACTTTGCATTAAACACTGCAATAACTATCTACCTAACAACTTAGCTTCTGAAATAAATTCGATTGAATTACGCTGCCTACATGTGGACTTTTCCTTCTTGTCAGACTGACAGACAAGATCGTGGCTTATCCAGACTCTGATAGAGTCGATTGGAAGCCAAGTGGAGATCTGCATGTAATTACATTTTTCCAACACTCCCCCTTAATTATGAGCAGATGGGGATTTTTGAAACAAAACTTACAAAATGTTTCAGAGCTTAAACATGCTCTGTTTATGACAGAGTTCACTGTGGAGAACTTGTCATTCCTAGATAACTACGCAGATACTGGAATGTGTCCTTTGCCAATGGCTTTGTGAAGATGTCGGCCAGTTGGTCTTCAGACCTGCAAAATTCCAAACAAATTTCCTTGTCGTTCACCAACTCTCTTATAAAATTAAACCTTGTGTCAATGTGCTTGGTTCTCTTGTGAAACACATGATTCTTTGATAATGCTATGGCTGAATTGTTGTCACAGAAGATTGTTGTCGGTTCTTGATGGTTCTGTGACAAGTCTTTTAAGACTCTCCTCATCCAGACAGCTTGACATGCAGCACTTGTTGATGCAACATACTCTGCTTCAGTTGAAGATAGAGTTACTATGGGCTGTTTCTTTGAAGCCCATGAAACAACACCTGTACCAAAATGAAATGTGTATCCAGATTTGCTTTTCATGTCATCTATGCTGCCTCCATTGTCACTATCAGTGTAACCAATGAGTTTAAAATTTTTTGAAGTTGAGTACATAATACCAAGGTCTCTTGTGCCACTTACATATCTCAGAATTCTATTACCTGCTTTCCAATGTGAGTATTTTGGTGACTCCATGAACCTTGAGATCAGACTTACACCATACATAATGTCTGGTCTTGTTGCTGTCAAATACATAAGGCTGCCAACAAGCCTTTTGAACAGCGTAGGATCTACAGTGGATCCTTCATCATCCTTGCTTAATTTTAAACCTGTTATCAGTGGTGTTGGGGCTGTCTTACAGTTAGACATGTTAAACCTTTTTAATACTTCACTTGCATACTTGGACTGTGATATAAAGATACCACTTTCAGACTGCTGAACTTCAATGCCCAGAAAAAACTTCATAAGCCCCAGATCAGGCATTTAAAATTCACTTTCCATGACTGTTTTAAAATCTGCTATGCCATAATCACCAGTAAATATTAAATCATCTACATACAGGCAGACAATTAACATCTTACCTTGCTCATCGACTTTGGTGTACAAAGTCGGTTCACTTTCACTTCTGTGAAATCCATTTTCAATAAGATAGGAATCAATACGACTGTACCAAGCTCTAGGAGCTTGCTTCAAACCATATAATGCCTTTTTCAGCCTGTACACTTTGTGCTCTTGACCTGGAACTTCATACCCTTGTGGCTGTTCCACATATACTTCCTCTTCTAGATAGCCATTTAAGAATGCCGACTTGACATCCATCTGATGAACATGCCATTTGTTTTGTGCAGCAATGGCCAAAACTGTTCTGACTGTATCCATGCGTGCAACAGGTGCAAACGTTTCATTGAAGTCGATGCCGGGTTGCTGTGTGAACCCTCTTGCTACCATTCTTGCCTTGTGCTTTTGCACATTTCCATCAGCATATTGATTTGTCTTATAAATCCATTTGACACTGATTACATCTTTGTCTTTTGGTACATCAACCAGTTCCCATGTCTGGTTTTTCTCAATGCATTCTATTTCTTCATCCATGGCTTGTGCCCATTCTTCTTCTTCAACAGCTTCTTCAAATGTTAGTGGATCATATATAGGGGAAAATAATGCAAACAGAGAAAATGAATTAGGTGTACCAGCTTCATCTATCTCTCGCAGACTTCTTGTCTTCATTGGTTTTGTCGATGTTGACCCCGACGAAATGCTTGATGGAGTCTGCTGTCCTCTTGGTGTACTTGTAGGTGTAGCTTGAGCTGCTACTTGTGTCGATGGTCCTTGTGCTAAACCATGTCTTGGTGTCATGGGAGTCGACGGTGCTCCTACCGGTTGATTTACATGTTGTATTTGAACCACTTCCTCTTCCATATCGTCATTGTCAATGTTCGACACAATCTTGACATTTGTGTCGACGGTTCCATCCCATGATTCATTCTCGACAAATTGAACATCCCGACTGATTATCACTTTCTTTGTGACAGGGTCTGTAACAAACATAAAATAAGATAATAATTAAATAATTAGGTTAACTAAGTTAGGTTATGAAATGAGGTTTCTCCTCATTTCATAACCTAACTTAGTTAACCTAATTATTTAATTATTATCTTATTTTATGTTTGTTACAGTTCGCTTCAGGGTCATATAACTTGTATGCTTTTGTGTCTTCTGAATAGCCTACAAAAATACATTTCTGTCCCTTCTTGTCTAGCTTCTTTCTCAGCTCATCTGGAATATGAGCATATGCAACACAACCAAAAACTCTTAAATGTGAGACACTATGATTCATACCTGTCCATGCTTCTTGGGGAACTTTGTTCTTCACACTCTTTGTTGGACATAGGTTCATAATGTATACAGCAGTTGCGACTGTTTGACCCCAATACTCATTTGGCAAATGCTTGGCTGCCAACATGCTGCGTGCCATCTCCATGATGGTTCTGTTCTTTCTTTCGGCAATACCATTCTGCTGAGGTGTATACCGTGCAGTGAATTGTTTCTTTATGCCATGGGTCTTGCAAAAATTCAAAAATTCATTTGAAACATATTCACCTCCTCTGTCGGTCCTTAAGATCTTGATGCGGTGTCCACTCTGGTTCTCCATGAGTGCCTTGAACTGCTGGAAATAGCCAAATGCATCAGATTTGTGTTTCAAGAAATATACCCATGTCTTTCTTGAGTAGTCATCAATAAAGGTTATAAAATACTTGCAATCACCAATGGATGATGTCTGCATTGGACCACAAATGTCAGAGTGCACAATTTCAAGTGGTGTGCATGCTCTATAGGACTTTCCAACTGGAAATGTCTCTCTGTGCTGCTTGCCAAAAATGCAGCCTTCACAAACCCTCTCTGGTCTGTAGATCAATGGTAATCCCTTCACCATATTCTTTGTGTGCAGTAGCTTTAGCCCACCAAAATTTAGATGTCCAAATATGAAATGCCACAACCAGGATTCATCCTGAACTTCTGTCTGAAATGCAGCTTGCAAATTAGCACTGCAATTTTCTCTCTTGTCGAGGATCTCGATTATTTCTTCACTTTCTGCCTTGAATGCAGCTCCTGTCTTTGTCTTCCCTTTTATGTTGGGAACTATCCTCAATTGAAACAAGCGGTTGCTTGTCATTGGCACTTTTGCTATCAGCTGGTCGCTTGGACGCTTGTCTTTAATCACACAGTGTTCATTTTCCATGTAGACTCTGTAGCCTTTTTGTAACAACTGTCCAATGCTTAACAGATTATGTTTCAGACCTTCGACATGATAGATATCAGGGATATACTTACTCTGCCCCTGTTTGGTTATAATATCAACAGTGCCTTTTCCTAAGACAATGACTTGAACATTGTTTCCAAGTGTAACATCAGTTTTAACTGAAGTGTCTAGACTGGAAAACATATCTAAATTACAAGTCATATGGTTGCTGCATCCTGAGTCCAAGTACCATATGTCATGTGGACTTTCTTGAACAGCATTGCATTCAAGTGGAGATGTCAATGCTATTAACATTACACCTGTTGAAGTGTTAGTGCTGGTTGACTGACTTGGGCTTTCTCTTCCTTGGTCATATTGTTTCTTCCTGCATTCATATGCATAATGACCAAACTTCTTACAGTAATGACATTGAATTTTTGATTTATCAAACCTCTGGCCACTTGGCTGACTTGGGTTCTGGTTATCTCCTCTGCCACTGACATTTGCAGGACTTCTGCCTCATCCTCCTCTTGAATAACTTCTTCCTCTGCCTCTGAAGTT
>LPNX010295224.1:198563-226097 GCA_001517045.1 Pseudotsuga menziesii | reverse complement strand
TTGAAAACTTACAATGCTGATTTTTAAGAAGAGGATATATATATATATATATATGATTTTTGAAATTTGTGTATAATTTTTTTTTTACAATTTAGATAATGTTTATTTAAGTTTTAAATGTTTTAAAATATACATTTTAAATGTTTTTAGTGTTAAATAAGCATCTAGGTTTAGGTTAAATATTTTATTATATTTTTAACTTTTTTTTTATTTAGTTTTTTTGTTAATAAGAAAATATGAAAATTATGTGTTGTTCTTTTAATTTTTCAATGAAAAACTAATAATAATTTATTTAGATTTTCTCAAATAAATCTGTATACATATTGAAATCAATTATTATATTATTTAAGTGTTTATATCATTAAATTAATTATTACATTATTTGAATGTTTATAGCATTTGGAATACACCATAATCTTTGAAAAAAGCTAAAAAAAAATAGTTTTTACATAATATATTGTCTGCAACAATCAACTAAAACAAAGTGCTATGGATACCCGTGAGAAGTCATGTGTGGTTATTGAATGCATTTTGCATGGTTCTAGAATCCTCAATGATTTACTCCACTGACCATGTTCAAGATGTCACAAACCTATAAATTTATAAATAAATAAATAAATTATGTTTATATTTACCATTCTTACTCGTGGGTGATTCCATGAAGATGGGTAACACTTTTTGACCAAATTTGGCGATGAAAACCTGATTTTTTACTCATGTGCTAGATAGAAGCCCTCAAAACGCATATATGCCATGTGAATTTTGACTTGCAGTAAAAAAACAAATTGTAGAATATTATGTTGGCTTCATAGTGATATTTTTTTTTAAATATTCCGACGTCATTTAATGTGTGAATTTTTGCATTTAATGAACTGTGTGACCTTAAAAATTTGAAGAACCTAATAAGTGGCTCGTGTCCACGTAGAGTAATTCAATCTTGCATTAATAATTTTAAAAAAATATATATGTGAGCATAATCTACATAAAATGCAGTGTGATGTGCATATTTTTTTGTTAATTTTTCTCGCATTATACAATTATTTATTATTTTTCGAAAGTGACCACATTCGATTTCAGCATCGTTTTAAACACATATTTGTCCACGTAAAGAAATTTTTTCTATTTTTTCAAAAATTGAAAAACCAAAGATACCCTTTTGAAGAGGACACGTCGATATGTGATGTGTGCATTTTTAACAATTTTTTGGCTGTGTATTTTTAACTCTGCGGATTTTTCTTTGAGCTGCTTCGAAGTTGCAGTGTGGTTTTCTAAGTATAAGTTTTAGAAGTAATTAAAAAATAAATATCATATGAATGCCAAAATGCGTGTATGATACCTCAATGGATAGAATATTCGTTGGTGAATCTATCGGTATCAACTCCGCTCAGTTATGTGCTAGGAATGGCAGGGTTTACACCTCTACAAGGCATAGGAAATTTTCCATTTGTTTGAATGTGGGCTAAGTCTGTTTTTTTAAGCCCTCGACCGAGGTATGAACCTCGACCGAGTATCTAAATACCTCGGTCGAGGTATTTAAATACCTCGACCGAGGGTTTGTAAAGCCCTCAATACCTCGGTCGAGGGCTTGATAAAACCTCGGTCGAGATATTAAGACCTCGGTCGAGGGCTTAACAAGCCCTCGACCGAGGTGTCTTTTTCTGTTTTTTCCGAAATGCGCTTGCCAAAAAGTGTTACCCAGGTCTGTGGATTCACCCTCGTCGCAAATGTCCTTCCTATTCGTACCATATTTCTTATTTGTTTAACTAAACCTTTTTAACTATTTGACGATAGGTTTATCATCTGCCCAACGTGGATTCAAAAGACATCTTGATCGTATCTCTTACCAAGGTGATGTAAATGGTTTAAATCATTGAGTTTTCTTGTCTAAGATTTAAAATCCTAGACCTATGGACCTAGTCCTAACTACACTTGTTGTGCATAAGGTTTTAGTGTTCAAGCTTAAGTTCTAACTTGATTTCATAAGGTATGATAAGGGGTGAAACCTTATGGGTTACATGCAATGGGGAAAAACTGTGATGAGGTGAATTAAAGCTAAAGTTTAAACCATGGAATAAGGCTCTTAGCCAGCGGGATTTACAAGCAAAGAGGTGATGGTGCAAGGTACAAATATAGTTTAAATTTTATGCTATGACATGGCATGCGGCCATGGGAGAAGGTGGATGTCAGCAATGATAATGAATGGTTTTAAAGCGTTTTTAATGACACTATACTAAACCATGGCTGTGAGTTGACAACAAAAATAGGTAATTTAATAGATAATGATGCTTATGCATGCATTTTGGGGAGAGCCATATCTTGATCATCCACTTGTCCTTGATCCAAAGCGGATTCAATGCAGAGGCTTTTTAGGGTTTAATATTGCATTCATACCGTCATGAGGGTTTTTGTATGTTTTGTTGTGATGGTGATTTGGAGGTTGGTGCTTAGCCGCTCCATGGTGTTGTACTACCACCAAGATTTCCCTTCGGGGTCTGCAATAGTTGTTTTGGTTGTAACACGGTGTTGCAGCTGCAACATTTTCCCAAATTTCTTAAAATTTTGGGACCCTCCTTTAAATTTTGTCTTGCTTAGATTTATTGAAATTGTTTGACTCTGCTGCGAGTTTGATCTTTTGAGGTTGATTGTTGAATGAATATCTTTGTCTGTTGATGCTGCTGATTTGAATTTTAGTTTTGACTTACAGATGTTTATCTCAGCCTTTTCGCTCTCGGAAGTTGTTTGAACTGTGAATCGCAACCATAGTCCTCTATACAACCGCCACTACACAAGCTTAATAATAAATGTTCCGATGGATTAGGGCTTATCCTCGCCGATTCCGAGTTTATTGTTTTTTCTTTTCGCTATCGGAAAATTTTATAGCTCTATTCGAAAGTTGTAGTCTGATTGCTTTCCGCCATCGCGGCTCCTGAGCGGACTAACCGTCTGATTTTGTTTGTTATATTTTTCACTGATGGTTTGATTTTCGCGGGTGTTTTCTATTTTTGCGGAACACTTAGTCCATGTGACATTCGCTATTGCGGCTCCTCTTTGAGCTAGTCATCTGATATTGTAGTGTTTCCATGGTCCGAGGCTGTGGTTAGTGTTCATTTCTCAAATGTTCTCGGTTACTGTGGATCCCTTTTTCTGTCTGTCTCCCGCCATTGCAGCTTTGAATAGGACTATGCTGTCGGAGTCCTATGTTCTTCCGCTCGCCGATGTTTTTTATGTTGATCAGGGAAACCGTTGTTTGTATGGTTTTCACCGTTGCGGCGGCTTAATGAACTAATAGCCCTATGCTATAGTATGATCCCATGCCGAAGTTGGTTATCTTCTCAATGCTTAGTACTGTCGGTGGGGTTTTTTCCCGCCTTCCTGGTGTTTTTACATTGTTCTATAGAATGGCAGAGATTTCTCATGGGCACGGGTCGATGTTAAGGTTGTCTGAGTTGAAGAACGTGGTTTGAGGTTTTGGTGTTTTGAAGAATGGTGGTTACTTTGTCCTGGTTCATGCTTTCATTAGATGTGGACAGGATTGGGAGGAAGCATCTGTTCTATCGGGCATATGTTTAAGTTTTGAACAGGGATTTAAGCATAAACTTGCAGGATTTCTTTTGCCTTGACTTTCTTTATTTTCATGCATGAATACTGTTTATAGTTCATTTTATAGAATTCATGTATTAGTGCAGTTTGTGTTACTGTGATGGTCTGAAATCTGCTATGTTCATGATAGGGTGACTACCACAACAAGATATATCTAGAAGCCAAAGAGGAAGGGAGGAAGCAAGGAAAGAAGAGGCTGAAGCATAAAGAAGCAAGATAAAAAACAGGACCAATGGATTTGATAGCAGCAGAGGATCAAGGAAAAGTTGATCACTGATTGAGCTAGTCTCTTGTTATAAAACTACTATTAACTTTTCATGAAATGTAACGTATTGTCTAAATCATGAACACTCACAAAAGGACAAAATTTTGAGATTAAACGGTTGAGGAACCCAAAGGTCACCGAGGGGCATCGCAAGGGTTTGCTTGTAGTATAAATATAGGAAAATTAGATAGGAGAAGGGACTTTTTCCCAGTTAGACTTATGAGGACATGTTGTAAGAGGAACTATTTCGTTTTGTAATAGAAAATTACAATTTTGCATGTTGGATAAAGCTTTGGTGAAATGTTCAAATGCTGTGCAATGGATGATGTTGAAGGGGAACTATTTCGTTTTCAGCTTTTATTCATTAACTGTGAGATCGTTCTAACTTGTTGAACCTATGTTCTTGTATAAATGTTCTCTGGTTTATTTTATAATAATTTCCACTATGAGTAATGAATGTTTTCACAAACAATGAGCTATCTTGTTGTTCATATATCTATTCATGTTTATGTGTTTTGAAATAAGAACAGCTACCTGTGATTTCTCTTAATGCATGAACAGTAATACATTACTCATTAAATGATAATCTTGCTCCCTAGGGACAGTTAGATAGTTAGTTTTAATTTCTTGTTGTGTGTGATTTAGATGCGAGAGAGTTTAAGACGAGAGGTAAGAACCTGCGCATCACACTATGACCGCTCCTCGTATTCTCTATCAATTTACATTTTAGATAGGCACTTGCATATCATACTTAAAACTAAAACACAAAAATATACACGATGGACCGGGCCGTAACCGGTAAAACCTTTTATTTTTGTTACTTGACCTACAGTAGCTGGACCGCAAATCGGACGGATTCCCCATACCAAACAGTAACAGGCTAGCTGGGAAGGTTTATTGGGGAGAATCCCTTACTATTGTTGCCTACGATTTCCCAGGAATCAACAGTTTTTGGTGCTAGAAGGAGGGCCACTAGTGCATGGCTGGCCGAGGAAACTCATTTCTTCGAAATTACTCCACCAGTGATAGTTCAAAAAGCAATTCATTTTCCAATCCGATTCCTGAAGAGAAGTGGAAGGAACACTTGTATTCTGTTGATAATGAGGTTGTTAATGATATGAGAAGACATACCAGGGCTTATGTGAAAAGTATTGGAGGGTTACTGATTATCCCTTATTTACCCAGAAGAGAGTATACGAAAAATATTGTCCTATATTGGAAGACTCGGTGTTGGTTGGAGATTTGGAAGAATTGGTAGAAACAGCATTACAGTAAGTTGTTCAACCTTTGAATCAAGTGGGCCCAAATACACCTTACGGTTCACCTGTTAATACTCCTATTCATTCACCACCTCACTCTCAACCTAGACTCATGGTGGGCGTAAATGCAAATCAGCCACCTAACCCACCAAATCCACCACTTGCTTGGAAAGCTAGATCACCTCTAAACCTAACACCTCCTTTGCATGACTTACCTCAGGCTTTTGAGAAAATGTTGTCCAAATTTGACCCAAGTGAGAGGATTTTAGTAGATGACCACTTGCAAAGATTTACTTGGCCATAGAAGGATTAAGGGCTGGAGAACACGAAGATGTTGTCTGCAGACTTTTTCCACATACCTTGAAAGGGGAAGCAGCCTCATGGTATTTTGGTTTGCCTGCGAACTCAATCCCAGACTGGGATACTTTTGAAAGGATATTCAGAAATAAATATGCAGCCTAGAAAACCCATGCAGCACTAATGAAAGGACTGTGCGCTTTGAAGGAAGAAAGAAAAGAGAAGGTGCATAGTTTCACCCAAAAGTTTACCACTTATCTTAAGAATTTTTCTGAAACTGATATGCCCTCAGATAAAGTTTTGATTGAGTATTATACTTCATCTTTAGGGCCTGATTTGGCCATGTTTTCCAAGATGAAAGCTAAACCTATGTTATCAGAAACGTATGAAGAAGCCGAAAGAGTAGAAGCTAAAAGAGAGAGCATAGAAGATTATCCTGAGTAGTTTGGAGAAAAAACTCTTGGTAAGAAAGCTTTATTATTTACTAAGCCTAAGGAGGAGCAGTCTCATGATTTTGAAGGGGTGGTAAAGATGATGCAGAAGCTTTCAAATAGAATAATAGATTTGGAAAAGGAAAAGGAAGCTCAGAGATCTTACAAGCCTTATTATAAAAGGAGAGAAGATAACAATCAGTCCAAACCTCCTCCACACAGTCCTGCATCAATGAACTTAACGGAGGTAGGTATGCATAACTTTTGCACTTTTCACCAGCAACTCCATTCTGAAAAAAATTGTCCTCAATGGATAAATTCAATGACATTATTGATGAATCTGCTACCAAACTCAAAACTAATAGAAGCAAATGATGAGGAAGAAAATGATAACAAATCAACAGAAAAGAAAGAGGATGATGCCATGGTTTTATGGGACTATGTCTCGATGTTTGATACCGAAAAGAAAATTGATTTGAGACATGAGGACATATCAGAAGCAAATGTGACAATGAGAAGCCAAGGGATGATAAAAGAAGACAGGTTAATAATCCCAAAAATTAAGAGACTCCAAAAGAATGTAAAGAAATTTCAGAAAAGCACTACAGCTAATAAAATTCCTGAGTTTACCATTACCAGTCAAAATCCAAAGCAGATTAACATGCCTACTAAACCCATTGAAGAGAAGATCAATAATGTAAAAATGAATCTTGCAGAACATAAGATGGAGTATGACATTGTGGAGGATATAGAAAAGGTAAAGGAAAATATTTCACTATTTGAGATGTGTAATGTGCCGCAGCAGAAAGAAAAATTATTGAAAGCACTTGAGATACCTGAAGAAAAACTTCCCACTGACAATCAATCGGAAGAGGAGGAAATTGATGAAGCAAGTGTGGGAGGTAAGCCTAAATGCAAAACTCCACCATTTCTCCTGACTTTTGAAATTTTCAACCATAACGTACACAACTGTTTAGTGGACTCATGGGGCATCAGTAAATGTTATGCTGCTTTCAGTCTGCAAAAGGATAAATGGACAGCCTAAACCATCTACCTGGCAGGTTATTCAGTTAGACAGAACAAATGTGAAGGTAATTGGGGAAATGGAGGATGTTTTGATTCGACTATCTTCAAATGAAAAGGTATGTTAGTTCATAGATATTGTAGTAGCAGACATACCTGAAGCTTATGGACTTGTTTTGAGTCAGGATTGGTCAGCAAAGCTAAATAGGCATTTTGCTTCAGATTGGTCACATATTTGGTTTCCTTATAAGGGAAGTCCCAATCAAATTAAAGTATTAAGAGAGCCCCACATGAAGCACAATGTTACTCAGCTGGAGGGTAAGATTGAACCAGTGAATTCTGTATTGGGGAATTACTTCATTGAACTAGAACCAGGAAACTACCAAGTGGAAGAAGTCAACGACACACTAGACACACAGCCTGATCTCCTTTGGTTTTCACGGGCTGATGAATTTGACTGTAAAATAGTAGAATTAGTTTTAGATGTAGTTGTTGATTCAAGTACAATATAAGTAGATAGTTTTTGGACGCTTTTTTTTTATGGATCTAAATCTTTGGAAGGATCAGGAGCTGGCTGTGTCCTGATTGATCCAAAGAAGAATAAACATTTTATTTCATGCAGATTAGAGTTTGAATGTACCAATAACATAGTCGAATATGAAGCATTAGTTCAAGGACTAAGAAAAGCAATCGAGTTAAAAGTAGAAAATATGAAAGTATATGGGGATTCTGAAATAATTGTAAAACAGATTCGAAAACAGATACATTGCATCTCACCTCATCTAAAAGCTTATCAAAATGAAGTATGGGATTTGCTGACAAATTTTTATGCATTTAATATTTTATCCATTCCTAGACTTAAGAATGCAGCAGCTGACTTGTTAGCTACCTCGGTTGTAAGGCTTGTGCCTACGAATAACAAGTGTTCTATTGAATTACTTTTCAAGCCTTCGGTTCCATACATGATTACTAATCTACGAGTTTTTGATGATGATCAACAAATCTTGGAATGTTTAATGAATGATGAAACTTTCAAAGGGGCAATTATCGATGACGAAGAACACCAAGCTGAGTTAAAATTTGACAACTTCATTCCTAAAGGGGTCAGGACTCTAGAGCGGATGTTTGATTTAGACAACAAGTTCAGAAGACCATCAAATGTCAAGACTCATAGCTCATCTTTGCAATTCAAGCTGATAAATTTGGAAACTGAAGTTAAACCCAAATATGTAAATTTGGGAAAGTGTTGTTCCCTAGGTGAAAGAAATAAGTTCATTAGTTTGTTCAAACAGTACAAATATGTATTTGCCTGGACGTATGAAGAACTTAAAACATATGATACCAATATTATACAACACATCATTCCTATTAGATCTGGAGTCAAGCCTTATCAGCAACCTTTGAGGAAGATGCATCCAAAACGGGAGCCATTAATTCAGAGTCAAGTGAAGAAATTATTGGATGCCAAAATTATATTCAAAGTTAGACACTCAGAATGGGTTTCAAATTTGGTACCAGTAAGGAAGAAATATGGAGAAATCAAACTATGTGTGGACTTCAGAAACCTAAATCGTGCTTCAGACAAAGACAACTATCTAGTCCCGCCCATGGAACAGATATTGTAGATGGTTTCGGGTTCTGAGTTATTTTTGTTATTAGATGGATTCTCTGGCTACAATTAAGTGTTAGTAGCTGAAGAAGACAGACTTAAGACTACATTCAGAACAAAATGGGGAACTTTTGCTTACAGAAGGATGCCCTTCGGACTCATTAATGCTGGAGCTACTTTCCAGAGGGATATGGATATAGCTTTCCACGTTCTAATTGGCCGTAGTGTTGTAGTGTATCTCGACGATGTGACGATATTTTCAAAGAAGAGAGAAGAACATGCATTCCATTTAAAACAAATTTTCGAGCGTTGTCGAAAATACGGCATCTCATTGAATCCAAGGAAAGCTACTGGGTCATGTGGTTTCTAAAAAGGGGATCTCCATAGACCTAGAAAGGATCAAATCTATTGAACAGATCCTGTTAACCCATAACAAAAAAGTGATGCAATCAGTCATGGGGACAATAAATTTCGTGCGAAGGTTTGTGCCGAATTTCGCTCAAATTGTTAAACCTTTGCAGCAAATGGTGAAACAAAGTGTACAATTCAAGTGAACTGATGTAGAGAAGAATTCATTCAGTAAAATAAAGACATCTATTTCTCATGCACCCTCTCTCAAAAGTCCATATTTTGAGAAGGATTTTATTTTGTACACTTTCGCTTCTGACGATTCACTAGCAGCAGTGCTTACTCCGAAGGAAGATGGGGGAGATGAGTTCCTCATATCATTTATGAGCACTGGTCTGTAAGGGGGAGAATTGAATTACCCAGCGGTAGATAAACAAGATTATGCAGTCTTCAAAGTGGTAAAACAATTCAGGCTGTACATACTTAAGAACCAGACAAAGGTAATAGTTCCACACCCAACTGTGAGGTCTCTTTTCGTACAAAAGGAATTAGGAGAAAGAAGAGGAAACTGGGTAACAGCTTTACAAGAATATGACCTTGAATTCAAACAAGTGTGCATAGTTAAAGGACAAGGACTATGAAAATTAATGGCTGAGGGTAAAAACAATGAAGAAAACGATTGGGAAAATGAAGTTGAATAATGAAGTTGAATTACATATGATGGATGTATGTCCTCTTTTCACAGCTCCAAATTCATGGTACCGAGACCTTGTTCATTACCTTCAGGAAGTTTTGTTGCCAAAACATTGGAATTCCAAGCAGCGAAGAGCGTTGCACCTTAAATTAGCTGCGTATCAGATCATTGATGGAATTTTATTCAGGAAAAATTATGATGGAGTCCTTCTCAGATGTTTAGAGAAAAAAGACGCAAAAAGGGTCATAGTTGAGTTACATGACGAGCCTGCTGGAGGCCATTTTTCCAGAGATATGACTTCCCAAAAGATTCTTAGAGCCGAATACTATTGGCCCATGCTGTTCAAGGATGCTCATGCCCATGTTAGAGAGTGTGATATCTGCCAGAGGTGTGGGGGAAGACAAGCCAAAGCAGCAGGACCAGTGAAGCCCGTGAGGATAGCGGAACCATTTGAGTAGTGGGGAATTGATATCATTGGAGAAATGAAACCAAATTCTTCCTTACAGCACAAATATATTTAAACGGCAACTGACTACTTCACTAGATGGGTGGAGGCCATTCAGTTATGTAAATTCAAAGAAGATGTGATCATGGATTTCTTGCAGGATCATATTATGATCAGGTTTGGGGTTCCAATTTCCCTGGTTTTCGATAATGCTACTTATGTTTCTTCCATTAGATTAACTGCATTTGCCCATGAAAGAGGAATTAAGTTGCATTATTCTGCCAATTACTACCCACAAGGAAATGGTTTGGTAGAATCTACAAACAAGAATTTGATTAGGATCTTAAAAAAGACTGTCATAGAAAACCAGGGAAGTTGGCATTTAGCACTACTGAACACTCTTTGGGCTGATAGGGCCACACCAAAGAATTCCTTAGGTGTGTCACTGTATACCCTTATTTATGGAAAAGAGGCTATACTTCCTCCTAACATTATGCTACCATCTTCCATAATAGCCCAAGAGTCTAGAGGCACAGATAACGAAATCCTGCAACTTAGAATCTATAATCTTTTGAAGGTGAAAGAGTCTAGATCTAGGGCCAAAGAACGTTTTAAGCAACAACAGGAGGTAGTGAAAAGGTGGTTTGACAAGCACAAAGCTGGAACAAAAGAGTTTGAAGTGGGAGACTTGGTTCTTAAGTGGGATCACCCGCATGATGAAAAGGGGAATCACACGAAGTTTCAACAGTTATGGGTAGGCTCTTTTTAGATTGCAGTGAAACTTGGCCCCTCAACCTATAAGTTGCAAGACTTACAGGGGCAGGAAGAGAACTTACCAGTAAATGGTTTGGTTCTCAAACCTTATTTTTCCTGATTTTTTTTTGTTTTTGGTTTTGTGCATAAATAATCTGATTTGATTGTATATTATGATTTATTTTATTTATGTTGTGCTGTAGTTTAGATTTTGATTGATTTAAATAAAAAGAGGCAAACTGTTGGTTGCATGGAAAGCGTCAGAATTCTGGATTAATTGAGATCCTTGGGTATAAGACTACGTACTATTGTTTCATCTGATAGAATTTCTTCTAGTTAAGCAGTTTTCCTAATTGGATATGAGCACGTTGAAGTCCTACTTAACCCCTGTAAAATAAATCAAGATCAAAAGGTCTGGAATACTATTCCGAGGCTCCATCGTTTTCACATTTAAAAATGTCCTAGGGTGGGACAGCAAAAGACCCACGGAAAGGAATCAGGGTAGACAGTGTATTATATATAAATGATCCCATGCCAAGAATTGAAAGCCAAAAGGCTAATAAGAGTCAAAACTCCTAAGAAAGTAATATCTATCAAAACAAAGTACTGAATCATATAAGTACAAAATTGCCAAAAATTTCTTCTCCGTCTGTGAGCTGAAAATTAAATACATCTCTCACACAAAAGGACACTATGGATAGAGGAGCCTGAATAAAAATTCAAAAAGAAAGGCATGAGGAGGACTCAAAAGGACAAAAAAGTCCAGAAGCACAAAAGTGCAAAATGGCAGGGGAATGAGGAACAAATGAATATTTCTGTTTACCATATGTTACAATCCTGTGGTGTCTAAGCTGGAAGCTACTCGAAGATAGAGGTTAAAAAAAAAAATGAAACCCATACCCTTGGCCTCGAAAGAGTTATCTTGACTTTGAAGTCTTAGTTCCCATTTCCTAAATTGGATTATCATCAATGATTAAAAGTACATATATTTTCCTTTAGGGAAATCTATACATCTGGAAGAATTCAACATGTTGGTTTTTATTGTTACACAGTCTGATATTTAAAAAAAAAATATTCCAAAGATTTGGGTTCACCAGGTAGTCACCAATTGTTGCAGCTGCAACATTTTCCCAAATTTCTTAAAATTTTGGGACCCTCCTTGAAATTTTGTCTTGCTTAGATTTATTGAAATTATTTGACTCTACTGCAAGTTTGATCTTTTGAGGTTGATTGTTGAATGAATATCTTTGTCTGCTGATGCTGCTGATTTGAATTTGAGTTTTGACTTACGGATGTTTATCTCATCCTTTTCACTCTCGAAATTTGTTTGAACTGTGAATCGCAACCATAGTCCTCTATACAGCCTCCGTTGCGGAAGCTTGATAATAAATGTTCTGATGGATTAGGGATTATCCTCGCCGATTCCGGGTTTATTGTTTTTTCTTTTCGCTATCGAAAAATTTTATAGCTCTGATCGAAAGCTGTAGTATGATTGCTTTCTGCCATCGCGGCTCCTGAGCAGACTAACCATCCGATTTTGTTTGTTATATTTTTCACCGATGGTTTTATTTTCGTGGGTGTTTTCTATTTTTGCGGAACCCTTAGTCCATGTGACTTTTGCCGTTGTGGCTCCTCTTTGAGCTAGTCATCCGATACCATAGTGTTTCCATGGTCTGAGGCTACGGTTAGTGTTTATTTCTCCAATGTTCTCGATTGCCACGGAGCCCTTTGTCTGTCTGTCTCCCGCCATTGTGGCTTTGAATAGGACTATGCTGCCGGAGTCCTCTGTTCTTCCGCTCACCAATGTTTTTTATGTTGATCAGGGAAACCGCTGTTTGTATGGTTTTCACCGTTGTGGCAACTTAATGAACTAATAGCCCTATGCTGTAGTATGATCACCTGTCGAAGTTGGTTATCTTCCCGATGCTTAGTACTGTCGGTGGGTTTTTTTCCCACCTTCCTGGTGTTTTTACATTGTTCTATAGAATGGTGAAGATTTCCTGTGGGCGTGGGTCGATGTTAAGGTTGTCTGAGTTGAAGAACGTGGTTTGAGGTTTTGGTGTTTTGAAGAATGGTCGTTACTTTGTCCTAGTTCATGCTTTCATCAAATGTGTACTGGATTGGGAGGAAGCATTTGTTCTATTGGGCATTTGTTTGAGTTTTGAACAAGGGTTTAAGCATAAAATTGCAGGATTTCTTTTGCCTTGACTTTCTTTATTTTCATGAATTAATACTATTTATAGTTCATTTTATAAAATGCATGTATTAGTGCATTTTGTGTTACTGTGATGGTCTGAAACCTGCTATGTTCATGACAGGGTGACTACCGCAACAAGATATATCTAGAAGCCAAAGCGGAAGGGAGGCAGCAAGGAAAGAAGAGGCTGAAGCATAGAGAAGCAAGATAAAAAACAGGACTAGCGGATTCGATAGCAGCAGAGGATCAAGGAAACGTTGATCACTGATTGAGCTGGTCTCTCGTTATAAAACTACTATTAGCTTTTAATGAAATGTAACGTATTGTCTAAATCATAAGCACTCACAAAAGGACAAAATTGTGAGATTAAACGGTTGAGGAACCCAAAGGTCACCGAGGGGCATCCCAAGGGTTTTCTTGTAGTATAAGTATAGGAAAATTAGATAGGAGAAGGGAATTTTTCCGAGTTAGACTTCTGAGGACATGTTGTAAGAGGAACTATTTTGTTTTGCAATAGAAAATTATAATTTTTCCTGTTGGAGAAAGATTTGGTGGAATGTTCAAATGCTGTGCAATGGATGATGTTGAAGGGGAACTATTTCGTTTTCAGCTTTTATTCATTAACTGTGAGATCGTTCTAACTTGTTGAACCTATGTTCTTGTATAAATGTTCTCTGGTTTATTTTATGATAATTTCCACTATGAGTAATGAATGTTTTCACAAACAATGAGCTATCTTGTTGTTCATCTATCTATTCATGTTTATGTGTTTTGAAATAAGAACAGCTACCTGTGGTTTTTCTTAATGCATGAACAATAATACATTACTCATTAAATGATAATCTCACTCCCTAGGGACAGTTAGATAGTTAGTTTTAATTTCTTGCTATGTGTGATTTAGATGCGAGAGAGTTTAAGACTAGAGGTAAGAACCTGCGCATCACATTGTGACCGCTCCTCGTATTCTCTATCAATCTGCATTTTAGATAGGCACTTGCATATCATACTTAGAACTAAAACACAAAAATATACACGGTGGATCGGGCCGCAACTGGTAAAACCTTTTATTTTTGTTATTTGACCTACGGTAGCCAGACCGCAAGCTGGATGGATTCTCCATACCAAATAGTAATGGGCTAGTTGGGAACGTTTACTCGGGAGAATCCCTTGTTGTTATCGCCTGCGATTTCCTAGGCATCAACACACGACGACTTTGAGTTTTTTTTACAGGTTTTCCCTTAGTGTTTAATGGTTGGGTGGCTTCATTGTGCACACTTAACCATCATTTACTCATTGTGTTAATTTTATAAGGACTCAGTTGTTCACCTTCGATTTCATGTGCATGGTACTTTCAAGCCCTCAAGGAAGAGGAAGAGAGGGTAACCATGAGGAGAAACCCCTGTCTCTCTGCGCAAGTAATGAAGGTAAAATTTCATGTCTCTATGCACATGCTTATTAAAAATAAATGATTTCTTTTTTAGGATTTAAGAGAGGTTTTAATTTAAATACTTTGTTATAAATCCTAATATTTAAGAGTGGATAATCTTAACTCCACGGTTATAAATCCTATATCTTAACTCGATTTGATTATCATTGAGTTTGGAAACTCAGATCTAGGTGAACTGGACGTTTTTAATTAGATTTGTTAATTAAATATTTTGTTGGTAACTCATTGATCGAACATGATCTCTTAGTTCTATTTTTAATTAATTATTTATCTTTAGATCCACCCAATTCTGGGTATGGAATCCCAAACCAAAGACTAAGGACAATGTGTGCATATTAACTTTAAAACAAAGGTAAAATATGTGTAAAATCCTTTGAATCATAGAGGAATACGATTCGTTTATTTTACTTAGGTCTATATTGTGATTTTGCTTTGAAATAGTCTACATCTTATTGAGTTACTTTAATTGATTGTTTAAAACAAAGGTTTATTAATATTATTAAGAGATAATACTTATAATGAATCCTTTCGAATCTACTTTGTGTATTTGTGATTATTGCTTGCAATATGGACGTATTCATTATAAGAATACTGTAAATAAAGAGTTATAAAGTTATCTAGATTTGTAGTTTAAAAAAGAGAAGAGATCTCTGTGAAGAGTCTCCCAGCTCTTGTTGTTAGGTATGATATTTATAGATTATAGGGTTTGATTTATAGTGGATGTAGCTTAACATAGGAAGACATTGTAGAGAGGATTAATTTACCATTAAAATTTCTACATAAGAAAGAGATACACAATTTCTACATTCTATACATAAGAAATTAACTAATAACAACTTATAAACTAAGAACATATCATTAAATGAGATAAAAAGAATATTAATGGATACATGTAAAATTCTGAGTTTATAATGCACTTAAAATTTAAATCTACTTTCATAATGTAATTATCAATACTAAAACAATCAATAAATTTAGTGAGGAACCTATGACCAGTGTCGAGAAAACAAAATTAAAGTTGGCATTCCTCCCAACCAACTATTGTAGCAGCCAAAACTTACTTGCTCCAGAACCCTCGAGCATGTTTGCTAAACCACAGGGGAAAATTATGATTAGTGCACCATCTCTTTGCATCCATAGGTTATTAGTTTCTCTTTCATCCTGTTAGATTGTTTATTACCTTATAAAAAAAAATTATTTTCTAATTTAAGTATGCACAGAAATTTTAGGAATCACAAGTACTATTCTTATGAAGAAAATTCAATTTTAAACTGTATAAAACCCTTTACATACTATCATAACTGTAGGTTAAATAGCTAGAGTTGATAGGCTTATTTTCATAATTACAATATAGTTACATCAAACTAAGAATCGAAACAGGAGTTCAATTAATAGAATATTCATTTTTTACAGTTCTTGGAACCGACTGCCAGCCAACCAATTTGGCCAACCAGATCTGTATCATAACCAACAGTCAATAGAAAAATAAGAGCTTTATAACCAAAATCAATATGGTTGAGCACCAACCTTTCAAATTAAAGGTAAATATACCCTATAGTATCCTTTTCTAAAACAACGATGGGTTTTCTAGTCGCAAAGCTTTTACTAGATTCAAATGATTACAGTATAGCTTGCAAACTTATCTTAAAACAAACCATAGAGGCTGAGAATCCCTCTTTTCCAAACTCAGGGCTGATAAAACTTGGATTGCATCCAATCAACTTGTAATTGGGAAATAATTTCATACCTTTCATTTTGTAGAGTAGATCCCCATTAAAGGGAAGAATGAACGCCATATTTGCATTCATGCACACAAGCTGCAAGTGTCAAATGGCTCATGGTAATAAATTACGATATTAGTTTGGAAGATCAAATTATTAATCATATTACCTCGAAACAGAGTAGTGGAGGCATGGAAGGATGTGAAGCCCATGCTTCTCAAGCATGAATCCTTCAACCTCATTTAGAAGTTTAAAGGCTATCTGGTAAACAATCAACAAATCCCAACATTTAAAACCTTCACAAAAGGAGAATTAATCTGTAAGAAGGAGAAAAAAATTTAAAACCGTAAACCTTGTGTTTTGCAAACGAATGTTTACCTATTGGATGAATTTTGGGCTATAACAGTGACCAGAGCCTACTCTCAATTCATCCAATCAATAGAGTAACCACTCCTTGGTCCTCTTTGCCTCACCTGTCAGACAAAGAAATATTTTGTTAAAGAGTTTGAAATCAAATTAAAAATTGATAAACATAGACTTGGCAGATATTTTTACCTATAGTGAAATGCTTAGAGAGTTAGGGGTTCTTATCCTCCAATATCTCCATTTTTCTCTTCCTTGCACAAACCAAAAACATGGGATTCAGTCTTGCTCTGTTTCCTACGAATTTTTTTTATAAAATAGAGTTACAAAACTTAAACAAATTGTTTACCTTTCCTTCATGTTAAACTCACTGGCCTAGGAAGCTCCTCCATCAAAGACTGAAGCTAGGTACACCTAGAGACTTACAACTTACTACACAAAAACTGAAATAGCTAAGACTGCACACTCAGTTGAAACTCAGTGGAAACTGGCTGATAAAAATACTCATAGCACAACGCAATTATTCGTTAACCAAGCATATCTCTAGTAGTCATTTCTAGAAGCAAGTTAAAAGAAAACAAAGCACAATTGTGCAACAAGGAAATCTAGAAGGAAAGCATCAAGCAACTACCACAGGGAAAGATAGAACAAAAACCTCCATGGCCGATTAATTACACTGAACTTAAAATAAAAACCCTAAGATTTATTTCAATGCCATGGATCTCATGGAGTACATATGGAGGGCCATGATCCACCTTCTCTTCTACGTAAAACATTTAAATCTTGGCTTCAACATTAAATTGTCTTGATTACGATGTCAACTTGCAAGCCATGGCTAAGGAAAACATAAAACCTCATTTAAACCACCTCTTAACTCTTTAAATTCATCATCCATTCACATGCAACCTATTTAACCCTTGTGACTCCCTTAGGTCATATGGCATACTTTAGCATAGGGTGTTTCAGCATAATACTTTAGAATAGGGTATTTTAGCATAATACTTTAGTATAAGGTGTTACAACATAGTGCTTTATCATATGGTGCTTCAGAATAATACTTTAGCTTAAGGTGCTACAACATAGTGCTTTAGCATAGGGTGTTACAACACAATGGTTTAGCATAAGGTGTCACAACATAGTGCTTTAGCATAAGGCGTTACAGCATAGTACTTTGGCATAGGGTGTTATAGAATAGGCTATGATTTATAAATGTTCCCACGTCACATGTAGAACTTGCAAGGCATGTACAAACCCTTTTATAATCATTGCACCTTATATAAGTGGGGTAAACAATAAAATAAATCCTTATCGTTATAACCTTAAACACATAATAAAATATAGAAACATATGTCTAGTTATTCATGGCGTAGGACTTGAGTCCAGACCTTAGGATTTAATCCTAGTTAAATAAAAGAGACATCATGTTTTAACGATAACATATCACCTTGTTAAAAACTGTGATTTTGAAGTTGTCATAGTCGAAGTTATTGCCGGATAGATGACAAGTCATGTATTCTTAAAGAGAAGAGATTTAATTAGAATTATTCATGCAGAAGGTAAAAATGAACTTACGGCTAAGAGTATACTTTACGACATTAAGTTATAAATTATAAATAAAAATAATTTTTTATGGTGTATTTTAGGTTCGTGACACACGACCCATCCTTGGTTCTAAAAACATTTAATGGATCCATGTTACAACTTAGAGGCCAAATATCCTACCTAAAGGCCATGTGTGGTATATTAAGGGTTTATTCACAACCCTTGAGTTTCAAAGGTTACATTTTCTGACTAAGTCTAATGTTTCATCACTCTATCTTGGCTTAGGCCTCAATACTTACACATAGTTCTCAAAATACCATAATTGTTCCAATATTCTCTATTGAAGATGAAGGATATCCTTGAGAATAAATTAGTGTTTGTCCAAGGCATTGTTATTAGCATTGGAAATAGAAAATATCCCTTTAGGGACTAACACCTAGGTTTACTTTGTCTACCATGTTCAAGGCCTTGTGAACAATACCTTGTGCTCAAGAGTTCATAATGGTGTTCACATCACCATTTTGAGGTCAAAGATCCCCTTTAGAATTCATGCATTTTAGCTCAAGGAATCATTCTTGGGACTATAATCCATTAATATGCATTTAATGGACCAAGATCAGGAATTGTATACCAACCATGTCCAAGGCCCTAAGACACATACTCTAGGTAAATTATATGGTAGCAAGTTTGATGTGTGGTTGATCAAGGGATTGATCTTTAACTTAAATGCATACAACTTTACTTTACAAAATAATGCCTATATTTCCTTATTCAATCATGTTCAAGGCATAGAGACTCATGCCTATTATACAAAATGTTCGAATGCCACGCGTATCCCCACTTGAAGGAAAGGATAATCTTGAGAGGTATTAGGTGATTGTTTGAGGTATTTTTCATGGCCATGAGTACCTATAATATTTATTTGGAGTTATATCCCAACATTTCCTCCCCAAAACATGTCAAATTCCTTGAAATCCATACATACTACTCAAAATATTACAATGGATCCCTTATCCCCACTCAAAATAAAGCGATACCCTTGAGAGGTTCTATGTTATAACTTGAGTTGTTGCTCTAAGACATAGATAAATAGAATCTTTCTTTATGGCCTAAGTTTTAGGTTTTCTACCCCAACCTTTCTCTCATATTGAAAAACCATACATAATGTCAAACAACTTCTCCATTGTAATCAACATCTCACTTTTAGGTGAAGGGTATATTTCAGAGGTCATTTGTGGTAGGTTGAGGTGTTGTTATCAGTCGTCTATGCATAAAAGTTTATTTTAGAGTGTAAAGCCAATATTTTATTTGTATACCATGTTCATAATCCTAAGACATGTATCTACTATTCAAATCCTTCTAATGTAATTAATATCCCCACTAGGAGGTGAAATATTCCCTCTATAGGTCGTGTGTTGTGATTCAAGCCATTGATATGGGACTTACGTGTACATAGAATGTGCCTTTATGGACTAAGGCCTAAGTGTCATCCATTTACCATGTCAAAGGCATTGAAACCCATGTTTATTGCTCATTTTTTCCTAATGGAATTGGTTTCTCAACTCATACATCAAGGATACTCTTAAACGGTCTTGTATAGTCATTTTAAGTGTCTTTTTTGACCACAAATTCCTAGATAGTTCCTTTAGGATCTAAAGTTCAATTTTTCTCCCTTATCCATGTCTAGGGCCCTAAGACCCATACCTAGTTGTTAAAACCTTTCAAATTCCACCCATATCCCTATTCTAAGGCCAATGATCCCCTTGAGAAGTCATTCCTTGTGGTTGGAGATGTCTACATCTCTATTAGCCTTGAATACCTGAAAGCATCACTTTGTCCCCAAGGCTTGGTTTCCTCCCTTAAACATTTCGATGACTCTTAGTCCCATTTGTACTTATTAAAATTTCATAATAGTATTGATATACACACACATAAGCTAAGAATACCCTCACAAATCCATATATAGTGGTTTGAGGTTCTTTTATTGTCCATATATGTTTAGAAGATTCCTATAAGATTTAAGTTAGATGTTTCTTCCCCAAACCATGTTTCTTCCTCAAAACCCTACATAATGCTCAAACATTCCTAATGAAACTAATACACATCAAACGATTTGATGATTAATTATTACTATTAATAAAAAAAAGAAACATTCAAACAATTAAATTTCAATTTAAAACACTTTTATTATCATGTTTATAATCTAAATAAATTAAAATTGATTATCTTTGATCATCTTTCAATAATAATGTTGTAAAAAGCATGTTTGAATCAATTCTCTCTCTCTCTCTCTCTCTCTCTCTCTCTCTCTCTATATATATATATATATATATATATATATATAGAGAGAGAGAGAGAGAGAGAGAGAGAGAGAGAGAGATTGAATTTTTTTATGCTTGGTGTAAACTCTCATAATTAAAATTATTTGTAAGTGTACTATCACCACTTTAACACCATATAATATGAGTGGTGCTTATATCCCCATATTAAAACCATACAATATAAGTGGGACTAACTTGTGGTGGGAAACATGGACTTAAGCGAGTGATTAAAACCTAATAACGATAACAATTTCCATCAACAAATTTAATAAGCTCAACATAAAAAAATTCATTTGAACAATCAAATGTCAATTTAAACAAGTGAAATTAGTAGCAAAGTTGTTATGCTTAGTACTGGCCTCTTAATAAAAGTTTGAAAAAATAATAATAAGTTCCTAAAGTTGTTTATTAAGATTGAATATTTTGTATTATAAGGGGTTGATTAGACAATGATTAAATGGTGCATGGGTTAGTAAAACGTTGCTTAGTATTCCTCTTAAGAAAAGTTTGAAAAATAGTATTATGCTCGTAAAGTATTTGTAATGATGCAGCTAGAATTGTATTATAGGTACATAGAGCAAAAAAAGAGGTACAAGGAAAGATGCCAACTCATGAATTATGGGAAGGCTTTTTCGCCAACCTAGACCTCCAATGATGTCGGGCTTCATCATCATAGACCAAAACATAGTTTTTCCCTTCATCGTGCTAACATAGCAAGATTTACAATAGAAAACGGGGATTATTTCCAAACAAGTAGATAGTAGATAGGAAAAAGGAATAGAAGAGGAAAGAAAATATTAGGAGCGTTCCTCTTGTGCTTCATCTCTATCGGGGATGGGTTTGTCTTCCACAATTGGGAAGCTCCCAAAGAACTCTTCCTCACATGCCTGAGAATGGAGCTTGGGCGATAGAGGTTCAAGCTTGCTGCTAGTGGTCTTCTCTCCAGAGGAAACATGAAATTTTTTGTACTATAGGAGATCAATCATTGTCAGCAATGGAAAGGTGGTCGGCATAGGCAGAGCCCGGCTTGATGATGTTCTAGTATATTTCATGGTCGGCACTACTAAAGAGGGAATGTATACTTTCATTGTATCAAATCCTTTGGAGAACATGACTTCCAAGACCAACGGGGGCGGAGGCTCATGAGACGAAGTTCTAGGTTGCGGGGAGGTTGTTGCTCTAGTCGGGAAGGTAGTAGCTATGTTCTCCATTGTGGCTCTGGAAAAATTGAAGGGAGGGTGCATGACCCTAGTAGAGAATCTCTCCAGGGAGTATTTTCCCCTACTAAACTGGTGTCTGGGTTAGCTAATTTACCATCTAATTTGACCAGGAGACCACGGAATTCCATGATCGAAGTTTTGGATGCGGTCCAATTCATGAGCACCCCCTCCAAAAGATTACCCAGCATGTTATTGGCAAGCCAATATCAATTTATTTGGATGCCAGGATTTCCTGAGGCAAGCAATTCTGCAAAATTCACCGTCTCCCATTCTTCAATGAGGCCACGAACTGCGGGAGAAACCATTCTTTCATAACTAGAATTGATTGCTTTAGATTTTTTTGGGTGATCAACCTCTCGGAGTGAGTCAGGATTATTTCCTCTACGTGGAGTACCTTGTGACCTCATCATGGGGTGATAGCATAGAGCCAAGGCTTTTAGAAACCAGTAGTTATCGGGACTCAACTAGAGAAATGCTATCACAAGAGGAAAATTAGAGTGGAAAATTATGCCGAAGATAGTCAACCCTAGTTCTATTTCAAGCGTCATTCGGCTCAGTGGTGAAAGCTTCACATGTGGGGCTTCCATTATCCCACTAACTATATGTAGAAATTTCCTTACGCTGCTATACAACCTCCTCCGTTTGAGGGAAAAAAATTTCATGGATTCGTCGTAACCCATTAATATCTAGGTTGTGAGGATCATCTTTATCTATCTCTTCATCGGTCTGAGCTAAGCCCACATCCTGTACATGCATTAAACCAACGTCTCCCACCTCTACAAGCATTGAACCATCATCTTCCACCTATGTCAGCATTAATTCTTGTTTGTCACCCTGGCTTGAGGCATATCGTGGGCACGCATCAATGCCAGGTGGCATATGTCCTGTACTGTTGCTTCCAGGTGGGACCCGCTCAGGGATCATGTCACTTGAATGTTGAGCTACCCCATTTCGAGGAAAGAATTGTAAGTTGTGGTGGGCCCCAGGTGAGCTGATTCGGGTTTCATTTGTCCCATTATTTGGACATGCACCCACATCCGGGGATTGAATATCCTATGAAGCAAGCGTTTTGCATATCTGGATCATTTGGTTTGAAAAAGGAGGACCAAGCTTTTTCACGCTTAGTGGCAGGTTGCACCCCACTCCTTTGTTTGCTAAAAGGTAGGCCAGAGCATTGGCTTTACTTTTGACGTGATGGAAGGTGGTCGAGCCGAGCACCTCCAAGATCTAGCTCAGATGACTGAGACTATGTTCCAATCTCCAACTGATGGAAAGTTTGGATATGTCCTGTAGTTTTGGATTTTGGTGAGTAGAGCCAGGATCAGCTAAGAGTCTCCTTCTGTGATGATAGGGAGGAATTGGTGATGTTTATCTAGGGCTATCTCTTCTATGATGCCTTCAAGTTCCACCGTGTTATTTGTATTGAGGCCTAGGTTACTAAAGAAGATGAGCAGTATTTTTCCTTCATGGTTTCGAATGGCCCCTCTGAAACCTGATATGCCAGGGTTACCTTTGGATGCTCCATCAAATTTGAGCTTGAAGAATCCAATCCGGGGGAGGGAATCTCTCAGGGATGGATATCCCTCTGGAGGGCCTCACCCCAAAAATGGGGGCTGGAAGCTTCCCGAAGTTCCATTTTTTCATAATGGCTTTCTTAGTCAAGGTCGTAGGAAATTCCAAGTCATGCCACACTTTCAAGAAGTTGGTGTCCAACATGTTTTTTTTAGTTTTGACCATCTTGTTTCCAACGCATTTAATCGGTACTTGAATATTATGGCATTTATTTCCTTCCATATGCTCAAGACTAGGAATACCGGGGTGATTTCCCAGATTCTGTTGAGAAGGGCACTCTGGAAAGGTGTTGTCTCCTATCAAAACAAAGTGCTTAGGATATTATAGGCTTGTCTATATTAGTTCTTCTTAATATTTTTTCAATGCGATCCTAGAGCTAGGAAGCCATCTCACAGGAGTCAAGTAGGTGGTTTATATCTTCTATTGCTTTGCTGCATAGGATACAGAATGTCAAGCCTTGGAATCCCCTTTTTTGCAGGTTTTCCTAAGTGAGGATGCACTTGTGGAATAGAAACCAGAGAAAGGTGGAGATTTTGGGCCAAGTGTGCATGTTCCAATTTTTTTCCTAGAGGGGGGAATCCTTGTCATTGTCTTTAGATGTTAGGATTTTTTAGGCTTCCTTTGTAGTGAAATATTATTTGGGGAGGTGACCCCATATCAGTATGTAGGGGCCTTACTTGATTTTGATTTTCTTGCTCATCAAATCCTTCCAAATTTGTTCCTTTGTGGTTAGGCTCAGAGGCAGGGGCCATCTACTGGGTGCATCCAAGATCGAAAGGAAAGTGTGTTTTCAGGTCTCCATAGGTCTCTGATAGTTGGTTGGTCGTTTGCGTTATGGCTGTTGTGAGTTTCCTCCATCTCCTGGGTGCATCCAAGATCGAAAGGAAAGTGTGTTTTCAGGTCTCCATAGGTCTCTGATAGTTGGTTGGTCGTTTGCGTTATGGCTGTTGTGAGTTTCCTCCATCTCATACTGATTGGAGAGGGTGGGAATTTGTTGTCATGAGTCCTGCTAGAAGAGGGCATTTGTGCCATCTCTTATCTCTCAAAAGTTGTGCTACTGAATTAGTACCTTATGAGAGTTAGTTTCTTTCCATATGAGCGATCCCGAAGGGTCACTGTTGAGGCGGACCAGTTGGGAAGGATCCCAGTCAGGTGCATATTTTATGTTCCAAATTTGGCTCCAGGGTGTGTTGTTTCTAGTGATCCAGGACCACCAGATTTTTTTTGAGAGAGCTGCATTATTCATTTCAGGGTCTCTCAGGCCTAAACCACCCTTACCTCTGGGAAGGTAGAGGGTACTCCACTTAACCACGACCCACTTGTTATTATTAGTGTTTTTCCCCCAAAGGAAGGAGCGTTGTAAATTTTTTATGGTTTTCAAGACCCATTTAGGAGCATCTAGGACTGAGAACAGGTAGATCGACAGGGATTGAGGAACATATTTAAGGAGGGTAAGGCAAAAAGGAAGGTTGAGGGAGTGGAAGGTCCAGGAGGATATTTTAGATTCAAGCTTATCTAGGAGTTCTCTCTAGGAGGAGTGCTTGATTGCTGAATCAAAAAGAGGAGAACCCACGTAATTTGAAGGAAAGGAGGAAGCGGTGATTCCTAGAATGTGGGAGACTTTTCATTTGGTGGCAGCATCCATGTTGAAGAAGAAGATCTACGAATTTTCTAGGTTGATTTTGTGCCAAAGGCTTCAAAGAGATTCCAAGGATTCTTGTACAGAGGGGTTCCCAAAGAGAAGGTTGTCATCTAAAAACTGTTGATAAGTAAGAGGTTTTATGCCATGTAGGGAGAGACCGCGTAGAGACCTCGAGGATAAGGAGTTGTGGATCAATATTCCTAGGCCTTCAGCCATGAGGATGAAGATGAAAGGGGACAGGGAATCATCTTCCCATATACATTGAGAGAGAGAAAAGGTATACTAGGGAGACCCGTTGATTAGGATTGAATAAAAGGAGGAGTTGATTAGATAGGAGATCCAACTTGTCCATTCCTGGATGAAACCAAAGGCAAGGAGCATCTTATTTATGAAATCCTTGTTGAGCTTGTAAAAATATTTTGAGAGGTCAAGATTGAGGAGCATCCCCGGTGATCATGTGGTTTTAAGAGAGTGGATAACTTCATGAGCGAGGATGATGTCATCTAGGATTTGTCTACCTTCAACAGTGACCCATTTGTTCAGGGTAAATGAGTAGGGGGAGAAGGGTCTTAAGACGGTTGGCAATAACTTTAGAGATTATTTTGTAGATGACATTGCAGAGGGAGATAGGTCAAAACTTACTGGGGAAAGAGGTATCAGTTTCTTTTTGCACCAGAGTGAGGTAGGTGGCATTGACGGCTGGTAAGAGACATTGTTTCTGATGAGATTATTTGACCACTTCATGGACCTCATACTTCAGAAGGTTCCAGCAATTGTGAAAGAAGTTGACCGTAAAACCATTCGGGCTTGGCACTGTATCTATAGAAATTTGGTTTAGAGTAAGTCCAACCTCTTTGAGAGAGATGGTCTGCATGAGCGTTGTATTTTTCTTCACTGTGACAATGTTGGGGATGTGTTGCATTACTTTCTCAATAGCGTTGGATCTGGCTATTACCTGTTCTCTGAGGAGGTCCTGAAAGTACCCCGTCAACTCCAGCTTGATGTTCCCTCTATCCTCTAGAATTTCTCTTGTCTCTGTTTATAGTTTGGAGATATGATTATTCATTCTGTGTTGAATTGTGGATTTTTGGAAGAAAATCATGTTTCTATCTCCCTCTTGTAGCCATTTCACTCTCTATTTATGTTTCCATATGATTTATTCTTCGCTACAACATTTGTTTAGTTGTATCAGGAGATCTTGTTCTTTGTGTTTCCTTTCTTCTAACATTACATTATCCATTATGGAACGTTACAACTCTTCTACACTTTCCTCAATTCTTTTTTTGTCCTTGAAGATGTCCTCGAAGATGGTGTGGTTCCATATCTTAATTTTGGCTCGAAGAGACTTGAGTTTTTTCTACATTGTGGCCAAGTTTGGATCTCCCTGATGGCTGAAATTTCTCCCACCAACTGCTGACAGAATCCATGATGGAAGGATGAGATAGCCAAATTTCTCAAACTTGAAGGGGCATTGGGGGCAGTTGCCCGTGCTCTGCCAGTTTAGGTCTATTGGCCAATGGTCAGAGCCCGTCGCCGGAAGAACTGAGGAGGATATCAGGCCGCATGTATGTAAGAGGTCCTTCAATATCAAGAATCAATCTAATATCTTAGCTATGTGGTGATCTCCTCCTCTACGGTTGTTCCAAGTAAAAAAACCAGAGGAGGGTTTGAGGTCCACTAAATTACAGTCATTTATGGTCGTCTTGAAGAGGTGATCATCGGGGGAAATGACTATCAATCCTCCTTTTTTATCCTTAAGGGAGGATATCATGTTGAATTCGCCACCTATTATGAGTCGGGATTTGTTATGTTGCAAGGAGAACCATTCCATGAATTGCAATAACTGGAGCTTAAGTTCAGGAGGTTGAGGACTATAGACATTAAGGAGATGACCATGGATGTTGGATCCAATAATGTGGAAAGAGTCCAATATCACATGGGTGCAGGCAGAGGAATCTCTAAGCTCAATAAATATTGGGTTCCAAGCTATGGCTATGCCTCCTGCTACCCCATTTGCATCTATTGCAATAGTATGACATCCTTTCCATATTTTTTCCATTAACATCTGGAGGGTTTCTGAGGAACACTTGGTAGCCTGAATAAAGAGAACTATAGGATTGCCATTCTGGATTTTTCTTTTCATCATTATTTATTTGGTGAGGTTGTTCAGTCCTATGACATTCCAGTAGATGATCTTCATTGGGAACTTGGAGAGGAGGAGGAAAATAATTCTATAAGTTGGGTATATTTCCCTGATTCCGAGCATGTTTATCCTCTGCAGCGAGGATTTCCTTCATCATTTTTTTCTTTCTCGAATTATTTTGATCTTGTATTTTTTATGCATACTAAGAACACCAAGTTTTTCTTAGTGTTTAGCTTTGGTGAGAGTCTCTTTTAATAACTGGATATGGCAGGCAAGAATTGAACTATAATCTTTTTTTATGCAGGTGTCTTCCAATCCTAGAAGGTCTAGTTCTCCTAGTTCTATCTCCGACATCTCATCGTCCATGGTATTTTCTAGACTAGGTTATGAGGGGTCAGGGCTCAGAGTAGAAGTGGAGGGGTGGAGATCACGAGGCGAGGTAGGGGGTATGGTGGGATTAGGGCCAAGTTAGGGCAAGATGGAAGGGGAGCAGGAGATATCAACCAAGGAAGCCTTCTCTGAGATGGGAATTGTAATGTCCCTCTTATACACCGCTAAGTAATTTGTGTTTCTTAATGTATTGTACTTATTCTCTGGTGAGGAGCTCAAGGCCAAGGCCCCACCAGTAGAACCTTTTTTTCA
>LPNX010295224.1:104014-198258 GCA_001517045.1 Pseudotsuga menziesii | reverse complement strand
TGCAAGAGTCACACATATCCTGGTTGTAACCTTTGAAGGGTTGCATAGGTTATATTATAGAAAATATTGTGTAGTTTTGGAAAGGGAGGAATTACCACAACTAAAAGGATTTTAATTAGTGGATTTTTTTTCTTACCGGGATGACCTCCCTGAAATTTGCCGAACAACTGATTTCATGGGATTCTTTTGGAAGCAATTTTGGAGGCCAGTAAAAAGCCGTTACCAAGGGAGTGGAGTGCTTAAAATGGCTGGGGACGTGTTTTTTTGGGAAAAAAAGGAAAAAAGAGCGCGCAGCTTAGATTTTTTTCCAGGAGCATACTCTCTGCGTTTTAGGGATATCTGACCTAATTATTTTGGAGGAGCTCGGAGCTCTACATTTAGAGCATACGGATCTATGATTTGGAGGAGGCGGCATATCTACCATTAAGAGCTTGCACCTCTGCGATTTGGGGAAGGAGGAAGCTCTACGTTGAGAGCATGCAGCTTGTGATTGTGAGAGGGTGTAGATCTTCCCTCCAGTTTTCAAAACAGATGAACATTCCTCACGTTTTTCTCCCTCAAAGCGATCTGGTATCGCTTCACTGTGCTGTGACGAACGAAACACTATAGATTCTTGATTCTGAGACTTTGCAACACAGAAAGCGAGAGCCTCTATTATGAGCAATGGAGGATCCGATCCAGCAGAAACGAATGTGGCTTCCCAGCGATCATCTAGGTAGGGGATTTTCCCTTTATTTTTCATTTCACGATCTCCTAAAAAGGTAAAAACCTTGGTTCCCTTATCTACGCATTTTGTATTCTCTTTGAATAGATCGGTGTATGTATGTAGATGAGGATCGTGTGATTTAGTAAATACTTGCGCCCTTTTTCTTGACTGAAATCACCCAATTTCATTCGGGCGTCTCCTTTATAGGATATAGAACTGTTTTTCCTATTTGTAAACATCACGCTCTTGCTGGGAATTACGATCGGCAGCATCTGGGTACAAGGTAGACATAGGGCCTTGTATACCTTTCTTGCATGGATCCCCTGAGCACCTTTTTAATCCACGAAATCTCACATCTGGACTGTACACCCGTCTGCCGTTTGCTTTTCAAAGGATAAGTTACAGATACTTGAGAGTATCAATGCCTGCGTTCATGGATGGACATTTTAGGATGCGTTTTAACCTGTGCTTTAATTAGGTCAGAATCTGATCCGTATGTTATGATCTCACCATCAACCTACGCACATGATCATAGTTACACATGTAACTCTCCCTGCATTTTAGATGAACTTCATACGATGAGTTTTGAGCCTCTAATCCCTGTTTGTTTTCAAAAGGGATTTGGGCCTGTGACTTCGTTTTCATTAACCCTCATTAACTAGTTATTCCATGCCGGCAACGTCCGACATATCGTGTACATATTCTGTCCTTTTCGTTTTATGAGCTAAAGCAAATTGGGAGCAGCATCCATTTTTCCGAGGGCTGATAAACAAAGACCTTTTTAACTTGATATTGGCTGGTTATAAATAAATGAATGTGTAGGTTCCTTTCTTAGCTATACACATTGTGTTTAGCAGAGACTTTATCCAAGCTAATAAGTACTCTCGGTGAGAGAGTATGAGAAAACATTTGAAGAAAGTATGGCAATAATGAGATTGCTTGTTGTAAAATTTTTATTATAATAGATGTCACTTGCTGTGACCGCTTTGGTGGACGTAGCCCTGGGGTTGGGCGAACCACGTATATTGTTGTTCTTGTTTTATGCTCCATGTGTTCGTTTTGCTGTATCGTTTTATGTGTTCATGATGTTGTCATTATTTGAGTTAATAATGGATGAAGAATGGTCAAGGAAAGCAATCATAGTGTTTCATTCTGCACGCTAAGCTGTTTAAAGCACTATAGAAGTGAATGTTTAAACAATGGTATGTTTTTATGATATTGCATCAATATGATTGTTTTTCTATTGGATTTAAAAGGGTGAATGTATGCCATTAAAGAAAAAAAACACATGAAGGTGTACCACTCATGTTTCGTCTAATTAAGAAATAATAATTGGATAATCTGGGCTCGGGCCCAATACCATCCCTTACTTTTTATGAATTAGTTAGTCAACTCAGAGTTAGAGGAAGCTAAACTCATATGTTCTTTTTATCACTTGTCGGATGGAATAACAAGAAAATGAAAAAAAAAAACAAAGGACATATTATGTTGATAAGCACAATAATTATGGCATTCCAAACTGGTCAGGGCCCCAGTTACAACACCAATAGCCCATTTTCACCAGCAGCCCTCAGTTATCAAATAAAACATCTGTTACCATTTAAACTCTGTACTGATCGCAGGTCTCCATTCAATCTGTTCTCACATGAACATTGTACTGCTCATTAAGTTAAAAGGCTATTGCCATGTAAACATGGAATCTATGTAAATCTGATTGCGAGGTGTATTCTTTTTACTTCATCCCTTAGCAAGGTGAGCAATAGAAATGCTAGGTAAGGATGCATAAACAATTTTTCTACAGTTTATGGTTGTATATATTGTCATAACTAAATCAATAACGCTGCAAAATGCATAACGAGACTGAATACGGAAGTGGAACGTGTTGATAGTAGGAAGGGTTGAATGCTTGAAAAAGGTATGTTTTGTTTTCTCTTGGAAAGAGTCTGTGGTACCCAAAAGGAATAATAATGTTGGATTTTTTAAATAGGCTGACAGCTTGTCAACATAAAGATTGGTTCACATCATAAAGATTGTTATTTTGATAAACATGAAACAATTGTTTATATATGAAGTTAAAACATTCCTAAGTTTCTTTCTTAACTTGTTAGGTATTTGAAAATGTTTGATTAGAGGGGTTTTCCAGGGATTGAGTTTTACCTGGTTGATTCTTCAATTCATGGAACTAATCTACCATGCTATTTTAGTAGGTATAATCCCATTCACCAATTCTCAATTATGAGCGTCCAAAAAGGAATAGTTGCAATGAAAAGGAGGATGTGTTGGTTGCGTTAGTCTTGATAAATGAACAACTAAAGGAATGAGAATCATGGGTATGTTATGTTGTGGTCTATGCCGAAATAAAGTAAAGGGGGCATAGGTAAGCACTTAAAGTGTGTTGTTGTTGATGAACTTATAATCACCTAAGTAATGTACATAAGTTATTGTCTAATGGGAACCAACTTCATACTAATGTACCAGAAGGTTGCCATCAAACTCCTAAGAAAACAATCCACTTATGTTTCTTGGGTTAAAAGAGTATTATAGAGTTGGTGAATAACTAGGGAGGGTGTAACCATAAACGATACCCTTAAGGAAAGTATTTCAGGGGAAAGTTTGTCTATTGATAATACTTTATGTTGTACTCAAGGGTGATATTTGAATTATGTCAATCTAGTTTGATTAAGATTTTAAGCAGGGAATTCCGGGGTATCATATACGAGATTTTGATTACTAAAAGGGTATGTATATATCATGTCATGTGGATGATGGGAATTAAAATAAAATAAAATAAAAAAAACATCCCCCTTTTTCCACAATTTACATTGATGGTGCTACAGGTATGTTACAGGAATCATAGGTAATCTTTCTTGATGCATGCTTAGAACATCAAAATGGTTACTTACATTTGGGCCTTCATCTTTAGGAGAGTCTACCATAGGTTTTCTTCCTTGGCGTCATTTCTTTCCCTTCTTTTGGAAGCCTTCCGTGTCTTTTACTTCATTTGCTGGGTTCTTGCTAGGTTTGTTTCTGGGGTAGTCACGGAACAGGTGACTATGCTCATTGAATTTGCGACATCCGAAGGGAAGATATTCATAGTCCAAAATCTAGACCCAATCTGAATATTCATGGATAAGATTTATGGCATTGTGAAGGGATTTAGCTATGTGCATGTAGACACAGATCCTCTTATAGGAGGTGAATTTGTTGAGTTTTGTATGGTCAGCAAAGCATACAAAATTTCCCAGGGTGTTTCCAAAATATTTTAGCATGTCTTCATCCCAGTATTCATGTGGGAGGGAATACATCCTTATCTAGAATGGAGCCTAGGTGAAGTCTTGTTTTTCTAGGCAGAATTTCTCTATCCAGTTTCTGAGATATAGACCCACATAGCTGAATAAATATGGGCCTCATTCTTCAACTGCAGTTTTATCTTCGAGATGGTGAAAGATGATGGTGAAGAAGCCTTTCGAGCCGAACTGGAGGTTGTAGTGGGATTTAGGTTTTCATTTAGCTGATATCCAACCTCTTAGGGCTAGTTCAGTGGGCCAGAATCCCATAAATTTCATGTTCAGGGCGTGGTCTCCAAGAAACTGGGCTCCATCATTTATGTGCACACCTCGGAGGGTTATGCTGGGTCTTTATTCACTTCTTTCTATGCAAGTGTTGTTTTCTTGCAAGTTAGAATTCTGATATGTCTGCTGCATAGCGATGTCAGGGCTCAAGGAAGGTATTGAGGGTTCTGCATCGGGAATGGGGATGTCCTACAACCCCATTTTTCAGGGTGGTGGTTGGTGCTTGGTGGAGGGCAACGGTCGAAGATTCTGGAAGATGGTATTTAAGGGAGGGGACATCTGCCCCTCCCCTTTCGGAGACCTTGGGGGAGGCTCAAGAAGCGATAGCATAGGTACTAAAGGGGGCATATGGAAGCAGATTGGAATGGAAGCTAAAGCAGAAACTCTGAAAAGCATTGAACAAGGTGCCCGAGAAGTTGCAGAGCCGTCAAGCCAAATCATCTCCATTAACCTACTAATATGCTCGCAAAGTTGTTTATGAAGATATAATATTTGGTATTATAAGAGGTTGTTGGACAATGGTTGAAGAAAGTATGGGTTAGCCACTTAGATATTAGTGGGTTAGTGGCATCAATCATGGATAATTATATTCCACTATATTCTATTATGTTTGACTATAATAAGACATAGTCAACCATAGTAGTTAGGGAGATAATGGATTAGTGGTCTAAGCCATATTAGTAAGATCATTGGTCAATGATTAGTGCATTTGTGAGTTAGTAAATGATGGTTAGGAAGTGTGTTGATTGTGTCAAGAGGCCCTCTACATCTCAGTATGAGGTAGATCTTGTAACGTTTGTCGATAATAGATATCTTGTAACGTTTGTCAATATATGTTGTAATGTTTGTTACGAACAAAATAATAAAAAATAAAAAAAATTATTTCTCCGCCAAAATAAATGTTGGACACAAAAAACAACCTAATATGGGGGAGATGTCGTAATGTTCCTATCTAACAAAACAATAAAAATTTAAAAATTTAATTATCCGCCAAAAAACAATGACGGTTATAAAAAAAACACAATATGGGGGAGATGTTGTAATGTTCCTACCTAACAAAATAATAAAAAATAAAAAATTGAATTATGTGCAAAAAATTGTTTCCTTGCACATGGTTTTAAAACCATGTCCAAGGCCTCCTAAACAACTCATGGTTTTATTGTACATGGTTTAGGAGGTCCTTGCAAATGGTTTTTAAAACCATGTGCAAGGCCTCCTAAACAAACCATGGTTTTATTGTACATGGTTTAGGAGGGCCTTGCAAATGGTTTTAATACCATGTGAAAGGCCTCCTAAACAACCCATGGTTTTAGGAGGGCCTTGCACATGGTTTTAAAACCATGTATGGGGGAAATCAGCCATAAATAATATTAAATATTAATAATAATAATATTATATGTTGACCTTAAATAAAAATATGTGTCTTTATATATAGTACATACCAAAGCTGATAGCTACTTGACTGCAATACTAGGCGCTTGATAGAGCCTAGGATTTCGATCTATGTTGGTTAGTAAGTCAATGATAATGAGGTTAATAGATTAATGGTTAGAGTTATTTTGAGTAAATAAGATAAGGCCTAACACAATTAAAAACCTAACTATGAAAGATAGCCATGTAAGATATTGATATATTGTACAATGGTAATGACAAAAATTAATTAGATCAATAAATATGTCACATCTAATAGATCCTAGATGAATGTTAATAATAAATCAACATTCAGTTTTCAATTTTATTTTTATTAGTTCATTTTAACTATAACATTGTCCTTTTGAAATAATTGACAAATAGAGTTGTGAAAACATATAAATACCACATCCAAAATGACATTTTAATTTGGAATAAAAAAATATATAAATACCATATCCAAATGACATTCTAATTTGGAATAAAAATTGACAAATATTAACTAAAACATTTAATTTAATTTATGTATTTTATGAATTTTAGTATTAAAAAGACTTTATACATTATTTTTAAATAATTAAATTGTATTTTTATATACAATATTATGGTTAGCCCAGTGGACTAACTGAAGTGGTTGAGTGTTGTAAGTTGTGAGTTAGCTCCATAATTAGAGTGAGGGGTTTGAAATGCTTTATTTTAGATCAAAAACATTTATAATTATTAATTAATTTAATTAATATACTTTGGACTAGCTAAGGTGGTTGAGTGTTGTAAGTTGTAAGCAGGTCTAGGGTTAGCTCCAATTAGCTCCATAATTAGAGTGAGGGGTTTGAAATGCTTTATTTTAGATCATAAACAATTTAATTAATATTCTTTTACCCATAATTTTGTTTAAATTTAACTAAAATTACAAACAATGATATTATTCCATGAGAATGTAGCAAATCAACAAAACAAACAACAACAAACTTGGCTTCTGTTTTGGCCACTTTATAGTTGTACTAAGCGTAAAAATATGATCACAGTAACATGAAATTATCATTTTCAAGATCAAATCACATATTTAACCAATACCAGTATAGATCCATCTTAACTATGGCTCTACTAAGGGCCAAGAGGGATCAAGTTCTCTTCAGGTGCAAACCCTTTTTAATTTACAAAAATGTCTAATAAGTAATCCTACTTGGAAGGGACATGACCAACTTGGTTATGTAAGTTCAAAAGAGGGTAAATATCACTAGAATAATGAGCTTAGTAACATTAATAATCATATAATCAATTAGTTTTCCAAAAATTGCTTTACTTTTCTTTCTTTAAAACTAATAATGAATATTAAAAGTTGTTAATGAGTAAAATAATCCATATAAAATTTTAAAATCTAAATTGGAATTTGAAAACATTTTACCATCAAATGAAGATTTTAAACATTTATCCAAATGTTTTTGAGAAATGGTTTGTTTTTCTAATATAACTAAAAATGAACATTTACATGTTAGGGTTAAAGGCACATTTACATTTACTGTTAGGAATGAGAAAGGATGTAAGTGGTTTAAGGCACATGGTTTTAGTGGCTAGTGATTTCTTGCTAGTTTTATTTTCATTGAAGGTTAACCTTGACTTGGGAATGAAAAAGGATGTAAGTGGTTTAAGGCACATGGTTTTAGTGGCCCATGGTTTCTTGCTAGTTGTATTTGCATTGAAGGTTGGTTTTTCCTTACCGGGTTTTCTAAGGTAAATCTAGTGTTGGTATTGTAATTGGTATTATTTTGTAATTTATTTTCTATCACATATTTTATTCCTAACATTATGTATGCTTAGGCTTATTTTAAATTTAATTTTGATCTATAATTACATAAATGTGTTTTAGAATTTAAGAACTTTAAAATTAAATTTTATATGTTCTTGTTTTATAAAAAAAAATTTTACTACTTGAGTCAATTGAATTTTACTAGTAATAATATGTTACTACTTAGTTTGTAAGATTGTGAATATTGCCCTAGTATGAATGTATATTTATATGAGTATCATATTTTTTATTTTTTTAATTATAAGCTCACATGTTATAATAGAGACGGGACACATTTCTCCCATTTGAGCTGTAGAAAGCATACGATAAATCCATTTTATTTCAAATTAAATTATAATTATTATAATTCTAAAGTTAAATATTAATATACAAATTTAAATTACAAATTAATTGAAAAGTAAGATGTTTTTAAATATCTAGCTGATTACATAATACTAGCTTTGGCACATATATTGCAACTTTATAATATTAATAATAAAAAATTAGTTATTTTTTATTGGTTGTCAATATTTAAAGTACTATGTAATACCCTCTAGTTAGTTTTGGATATTTTATTGTTATTTACTTTTAAAGAAACAAGTAAATTAAATTTGATCTACACAATAAATTAATAGAAACTTGGGTTTAAAAACAATTCTTAAACCTACATCATTCTCTATGAAGACAAGTGGTCACTATTAAAGGGAATTGGTTATTTTTCTATAAAAGTCCTAGGCAAGGAAATGGAGCATTATTATAAAGAAAAGTATTTGAAAAGAGAGATGCGAGGAATCACCATGGGTGAAGGCTCTATAATGAATACATGAGTTTGCACAGACCTGCAAGTGAACATTTTGCAAATGTTATGCTTTGTACTAGAACTGTTAGTGAAGCATAAGAGAATGTTAGGTTTTGGAATAACTTATTCCTTTTATATATTGGGGCAACCTGAGGTTGCATAAGAACTATTTTAAACCTAAGGGTCTGGGCAAGGGAGTGGAACCAAACAAACTTGTTTGCTACAAGGTTCATGTGGTAGGGTGATGTGTAGTTGTTGACACTACCTTTTACAGATATGTTTCTTAAACAAATACTTGATCTCAATTATATTTCTGAAGAAAAACCTTGCTAATATTATGTTTAGATTTCTATATAGTCACAAGATGGTGTTTATATTGCTTCTGTCTATTCTATTTTATTTACAGTTAAACCTGGATATTTCTTATTTATATTTTTATATAGTCACGGACCAAAGATTATTTCCTTATCATTCATTGTTAATTTATTTGTGTTTAAGATCTTTAAGTGAACAATTCTTAAGATATTTTGTTTTGTTTTTACAATTAATAGAATATGATTAAGGTTAATCGTTTATCTTTTAACAAAAATAATTAGCATGCATATTAGTAGAATTAAAGGAAAGTAAAATGCTAAAGTAATGTTATCAAGAAAGAAACGGTTAAACTATAGCATTCATAGCATCAAAACAAGAAAACTAAAATCCATTTCAATAAATAAACATTATTTTGGTTGTAATAATCTCTTCTTCTGCAGTAACCAATGAACTAAGTAATTTTAAAACCCTACCCTAATCGTGACTGATGAAAGATATGGCATGCAAAAAGAAATAAACTGAATTCCATTACAAAACCCTAGTTGTATAGCATAAAGACATAGTTTAAGAGGAATATCAATATAAACCCTAATAATACTTCCACGTCTGTAAAAGATATCTTCGCCAAAGTTTAGACTACTCAAGGTACAAGTAATATAATGCGTAACGATTGAATGAAATCCCTCATTAAATATGAATAGAGTAACAAAGGAACTGAAAAAATTATCATAGTCCTTAATAAATCCTTTTTATAATAACAAAATCCAAAACAAACTGCATGGCGTCGAAAATCCTTAATTATTTTATAAGAATTCTAGAGATTACCCTCAATGCAGCAGCCATATGGATTAAACACTTAAACCCCAGCTGGAAATCTTTCAACGTCCAAACCAAACAGACACGGCTCAGCAAAGAAGCCACCATCAACTGCACATTCAGTTTTAAAACTGTCGTAGAACCTCAATTTACAACTCCATCTAAACGTAGAAAGGAGAAGAACCAAAGTTTAAAAATAAACCTCACCTCTGAAAATAAGCGATATCCTCAACGATCAATCCTGCAAATGAGGATTTGAATTTTTAGTAGTGGCATAAATACAAACTTTTGGATTAGATTTAAATTATTAACCTGCTATTGAAGTATGTACCTGTGAGATGGCACATACGCTGGGTTTGATTAGATGGAGAATCCGGACAACATAAACTAATTGTTGTTACCAAATTATCAGCATTATAATCAGTTCCAGGAGGTTTAACTACGACCCAGTCAATTAAACACACGAGCCAAAGTATTAAAATACTAACAGTCGGAATGATACTGTGTATTTATTCGTCAGCTAAACTGTAGCAGAGCCCAGTCCTGGACAAAATACTGAAGAACGCCTCATCCGACAGAGGGGATTGATTAACAAAAAACATATTAAAGTCAACTCAATACTGATTTACACCAGTATTCACGACCGGATATGAAATAATATGGAAACCACTTAAATTGCTTTTGGGGAAACTCTGGCTAAAGTCTTTAGTCATGATAATGTACCTTTTTACCTTGCTGAATAAATTTCCTAGGGTATGTATCTTTAGTATAGTGCCGGGGGTAGATAATACACCTGCAATTTGAAAATTGAGGTTAGCCACAAGTCTATGTAAGGATTATAGTTAAACTGAGGTAATTTCTCCTAGAGGTGCTTCAAATGAGTCTTTTACAAATAACATTTTAAAGTAGGAAAAACATTCCTTCAAGAAAGGGTTTAAATTCTTAATCCAAGGGATGGAAACAACAGTAACGTGTGCTGTTATGTGTCTGACTTATCATCTTTTCATGATGAATCAACGTAAGTAACAAGATGTTAGGACCATCAATGACATTTAAAAAAAATGATTTACTAATGGTAAATGTTGAGTACAATATTTTGGGTTTGTTACAAAATGGTATGAGAGCAAAGTTAAAAATTGTGATCTATTGGGACATTGCGTAGTAATAGGTATAAAATACTTAAGAGTAATTATTTTAAATATCTATAAATAACAAAAGAATAATTATTGTTACATGCAGAAATAACAATGGGAGAAGAACTTGAGCGAATTGTGGGTGGAGAAGAGGTACCAGAAGATATGTCATCTTTAGAGAACACAAGGTTCTTTGTAGAACTTGGAGCAAAACCTAATGAAGATATGTAGTTAGAGATGTTGGAGACGATGAGGAGTTTGAAAGTAGATATGGAAATTGTCGAGGAAGATAACCTTAAACTAATAAATGCTAAATCGGATCAAGAAGAAATAAACGAGCTTATTCTCAAAAGCTTGACAGAACCACATAATAAGAATGGTCAAAACTATTCAAAGGAAAAGTCACGGGGACTTCACTTAGTGAACGTCTCACATAGCACGTGCAATCGTGGGATATTAAAGAATACCCTTAATTTCGAGAGATATTGACCAAAACTCTTTTTTTTGAAACCCCCTCCCAATACTTAAAACCTCCTCCCCACCCCTTTTTATACCTCAATCCTTATAAACCACCCTACCGACCCCCACCTTAAACCCCTCATCCCCCCAATACCTGCAATATATTGGTTCGATTTTTAATATTTTTAAAGCCCACAATATGAACTAACGTGATAGGATATTGGTCAACAAGTGAAGCCCCCGTGGGAAAAGTGCAGTACAAGGTGACAGTAGTGAACAAACTACATAAAACATTCCTATGATCGTACAAGACCTAGAGAAAGAAAAGAACATAAAAGTTGAAAAACAAAAAGAACATCTTGTAGAGCTACAAGGAGAATTTAAAAAGTTAAGACCCCCAACATTTGATGGAGAATCAGGTAGTTGAAGCTTGGTTACTCAATATTAAAAGGTATTTTTAGGTTTATAGATATGATGACAATCTGAGAGCACGCTTAGCAATCTTTCAGCTGAGCGGAAAAACTGCCCTGTGGTGGCAGGAGGCCAAAACTGTAAATAACATAATAACATATGTAGTAAAGAGTTGAGTTGGAAATTTTTTTAAAATTTATTTGGAAAGAAATATATGTCAGAACGGTATTATGATGAAAAAGCCAAAGAATTCAATGATCCGCGACTAGGAACATTAACCATGGAAGAATTTGTAACCAAATTTGTAAATTTACAATGTTATGTACCTTATTTGAGAGATGAAAAAATTAAGGCTTATAGGTTTATCAGTTGTTTTCCCCGAGCATATAAGGAAAATATTGAGTTTGAAATGCCTAAGACCATGGATGAGGCAATTAGAAAAATCAAATTATGTTACCATTTGTTCAAACAAAGATCAGAATTAACTAGAAGTTGGCAAAATAAAAATAAAAATGAGAAAATGGATCAGCATAAAAAAGGATTTAAACCTTCTCCTTTCAAGAAAGGTACGAGAAGTCATACTGATAATAATTACAATAAACCAGGAACAACTACTAGCAGTGGTATAAAGGGTGCTCGAACTTCCAATGGAGGGTGGAATAACATTGTGAAAGAGGTTTAATGTTGGGGTTGTAATGAACCTCATCTCTACAGGAATTGTCCTCACAATCCCACAAAAAAATGGCTCCCATAAATATGATACAGGAAGATTCCACTGTCAATGACATAGCCAAGAACATACCTAGAATAAATGTTGCTTTGGAAGACAAAGAAGCGGAAGTAGAAGGTAAAATCCCAAATACATTTGTTTCAATAATTATTGATTCATCAATCCACCATGCTAGAAGTAGAAGGTAAAATATCCAATACAAAATTTTCTATTCTTATTGATTCAGGAGCTAGTTTAAGTTACATTGCACCAAGAGTACTTGAAAAATGTAAACTTAGTAAGGAAAAACAAAAGAATGCATGGTTGGTACACTTAGCAACAAGAATGAAAAGAAACGTTACTGAAATAGTTAAGGATAGCAGATTAAGTTTCAATGGTTTGCATACCACAGTAAATCTAAACATAATTCCATTAGGATCATATGATATTTTGATAGGTATGGACTGGTTAGAATCTATTCGAGCCATTATTGATTGTTTACATAAAATTTTTAATTGCATGGGTGATGAAGGAAAAATTCATACAGTAAAATAAATTTACAGACCTATATCTACACAACAAATATCTGTAGTACAATTAAAAAAAATGCCTTAGGAAAGGGCGCCAGCTGTATGCCATCAAATTTAAAGAATTTGAACCTGAAAAGTCACAAAGAACAATGGAACAGTTCCCTATTCTGAAGGAATTTCGGGAGGTATTTCCTGAGGAAATACCTGGATTACCACCTAAACGAGATTTAGATTTTACTGTAGATCTAATGCCAGGTTCTGCATTGGTGTCATGAGCTCCATATCATATGACTACTCCAAAACTGACAGAATTAAAAATGCAGATACAAGAATTATTGGATAAGGGATATATTTGTCCTAGTGTATCGCCCTGGCGAGGACCTGTGTTGTTTGTTAAAAATAATGATGAAACTTTTAGAATGTGCGTAGATTACTGAAAATTGAATCAAATGATAGTTAAAAACAAATACACTTTAACAAGAATAGATGATCTATTGACTAGATCAGTGGAGCAAAAATATTCTCAAAAAATTGATCTCAAATCAGGGTACCATCAGGTACAAGTTAAAGATGAGGACATCCATAAAACTGCATTCCGAACCCAATATGGACACTCTGAATCTGTGGTAATGCCATTTAGTTTAACCAACACTCCTGCAACATTTATGAATATGATGAATAATGTGTTGAGAATTTTTTTGGATAAATTTGTATTGGTGTTTATTGATGATATTCTAGTATATTCAAAGAATGAGGTGGAGAATGAAGGAAATTTAAGGAAGGTTTTGGAAACCTTAAAGGAACATCAGCTATATGAAAAATTAAGTGTGACTTTTATAATAAAAAAAGGTACAATACTTAGGACATGTCATTTTAGAAAAGGGAATAGCAGTCAATCCAACAAAAATTAAAGATATATTGGAATGGCCTACACCAAAAATGTGCATGATATAATATAATTTATGGGGTTAACAGAATACTACCACATATTTATAGAAAAACTTTCCAAAATACCCTACCTATAACCACTTTACAAAAGAAAAGTGTTAAATTTATCTGGAATTAGCAGTGAGAACATAGATTTGATAAACTGAAACATTTCTTGACAACAACACCAGTACTAAAAGTTGTGGATAAAAGTAAGGACTTTTTCGTATGCACTCATGCGAGTAAAGAAAGGTTAGGAGGGTTTTTATGTCACGTCTCTTCCCATCATCTCAACAATGGAGAGGACATGACCTAAACACATTGCTGCTGCTCTATCAGACTGGGAAATCTAGCCCCATGAACATAAACCAAAATGTATTGCAAATAAAATATATATGGATGCATAACAAATGCAAATACAGTGGAAGAAACACATTGCAAACATTCTATATGTTCGTAAACATTCATTAAACAAATTCATTGCAGAGGTTAAACACAAGAAAATACATATCTTGAGAAGAAACTTCCCTGCAACTAGCTATGTCACTACAACATTCCACCCAACCATTGGTCGGTGTGCTCATCAATCTCTCAGTACCACTGCCACCCCCGAGATGGGAATGATTTCCATAAGGAACTAGGGAAGAACGGGCTCACACATATGCAAATATACATCAAAACTCATCGAAGCCAAACACATTATGGTTTCACAGGATAGTAAGGGAATAAGCCAATAACATATGGGTTCCTTGGACTTACGCATCCAATCCAGCAATCATATCCAAACAAAATCAAACCATCTAACAAATGGGTTCATTGGACATACTCAGCCAAGCCAACACAAGGAAATCACATCCCAACACAGTCAAACCATCTATAGATGGGTTCCTTATATTTACTAAACCAAGCCAACACAAGAGTGAACTCCACAACAAAATAAAAGTTATGGGTTTGTAGAGAAACGTTTGGAAACCAGAAACAGAAATGGTAGATGGGGAAAACACCCTAGGTGAGCAATACAATTTCATGAAATGTCCGTGGGATTCACAAGGGCGAATACAACCTCCATTCACACCCAAATCATGAATCTGAATTCAGAAAACACTATGGACATTCTAGGAGTAAAAATGACTACTATAAACTCCAAAATCGTGGTTCTCTTCTTCCCATTCGCTCAGCACTTACAAAAATAGATTTTTGGGCATGGGAAAATGAAGAAATGGAAGAAAAACATGAAAGAGAAATCCCAACCACTGAGCATTACAAAAATGACCTCCATGGAGTGAATGAAGGAAGCTGTCGAAAACGTGAAGGGAAACACATAGGAGCTCCAGATGCGCACGAGAGAAGAATGTATGGTGAATAATTGCTTGGGCATCCATTTCCAAGTATTTACTTTTCCCATAAGTCAAAATTCATTTTCCCAAAAACTAATGGTTTCTCTAATTCAAATTTGACTACCATACTCTTCCCCATCCCAAGGCATTAACTTCCTTAACCAATTTCTAAATGAATGGGCACAAAAGATCAAATGGGTAGTTGACATCTTTATGGGTTTCCCTTTGACATTTGGCTTTACCCTATTGTCTCAAGGGTTTGAATATCCCCCCCTATTCCTTGTGAAATCATGCCCACATCTCTTTTAATGTTGCATTGACATGACTAGTTATCGGTATTTTTATTAATTTCATACTTACATGATGTCCAAAATTATATTGTGCCATCGGCTAGCATGATGACCATTGGCATTGATTTTAATTTCCAAAACATAAAACGCTAAATCCATGGAGGGGCCTTTTCCTTGAGCTCCACACCACTATTTAATAACGCTATTTACATCATATATAATTGAATGCAATTGGGTTCAAAACCAGGGTGTTACATTTTAACTCAAGAAGGTCATATAATTTGTTATGAATCACAAAAACTAAAGGAACATGAGAAAAAATATTTAGTACATGATTTGGAATTGGAAGCTATCATTCATTCCCTTAATATTTGGCGGCATTACTTCATAGGAAATAAATTCCTGCTACTAAAAGACAATATTGGGTTAAAGTATTTATTTGATAAAAAAACATTGAATGCATGTAAAGGTAGGTGCCTTGCATTTCTGAGTGAGTATGATTTCTAAATTAAACACATAAAAGGAAAGGAAAACATTGTAGCAGACGCATTAAGCCAAAAACAACATAAATTGAATTCAGTGCTGATTAGTAATTATGAATTTCAATTCAAAAAAATGTTAAAAGAAGCATCTGTTAATTATGAGCAATATAGGAATTGGATGTAAAAATGTAGTCTAGAAAATTCCATAACAATAGAAAGTCTGTATTATATTGATGTAGAAGGGTTTTTACGTTTAAAAAATTGAATTTATGTTCCTAATCAATACAATATAAAACAGGTCATATTTAAAGAATTGCATGATAACCCATATGCAGGACACCCTAGATATCATAAATTTATAGCAGCTCTAAAAAAAGATTTATGTTGGCCAAATATGAAAAATGAAGCAGTTGATTATGTAACCCGATTTTTCAATTGTCAACAGGTTAGAGTCCATACACCAACACCCAACCGGATTATTGCAGCCTATACCTATACCATAGTGGAAATGAGAAACTATAACTAGGGATTTTATTACAGGGTTTCCAAGAAATAAAAATAAGAGTGAATCCATTATGGTTGTAGTGGATAAATTAAGGAAACCCATTTCATACCCGTAAAGTCAACTTATAAGGCAGTCAATATTGCTAACATATTTATGAAAGAATTTTTTAGGATACATGGTATACCAAAGATAATTATCACAGATCATGACACTAAATTTACTTCCAGGTTTTGGATGTCATTATTTAAAGGTATGGATACGAAACTAAAATTTAGTACATCCTATCATCCGCAAACTGACAGACAGACAGAGTAGAGTGAATCGGGTCTTGCAAGACATGTTAAGAATGTATGTGATGAATCAACCAGATAAATGGGAGGATTATATTCATCTAGTAGAATTTGCATATAACAATAATTACCAAGCATCCCTCAAAATGAGTCTGTTTGAAGTATTGTACGGTACGAGATGTAAAGTACCTCTAAGGCGGGGTAACTTGGAGGACATATTGGATTTAGGGTAAGATATGTTAGCACAAATGGAGGAAATGGTATGACAAATAAAACAAAACTTAGAAACAACACAAGACGGACATGAGAGTTATGCAGACAAGAAACAAACAACTAACGATTATAAAGTAGGAGAACATGTATTCCTGAGAGTCAAAGCAAAGAAAAGCAAGATAAGATCAAGACTTTATGCAAAATTGGCACCCAGATATGTTGGATCTATGTTGGATCTTTTGAAATCTTGGGTAGAATAGGGCATGTAGCTTATCAATTGGATTTAACCCCTTATTTAAGAATCCATGATGTTTTCAATATTTCATTGTTAAAAAAATGTTGCTGATAAATCTCATATTATTAATTGGGATAATGTACATGTGGAACCATAGGCTGGCTTCCACAAAGAACCAATGGGAATTCTTGATAGAAGAGAAATTCAGATTCGAAAGAAAGTTATTGTACAAGTTAAAGTACAATGGAAACATTATTTGGAGGAATAGGCTACTTGGGACATAGAAGAAATTATGAGACAAAATTTTCCTACCTCATTACCAAACTTTAATAATACTGATCAAGCACCGAGGATGGTGCAAAGTTTTAAGGAGTGAAGGATTGTAATCCACTGTAGTTACTTTTTGATATTTTTTTTTATTTACTTTTATTAAAGATATTGATGTATTTTTAAATTTAGAAGATATTATGATGTATATTATCATTGAATGTTGTTGTACCCCCATTGGGGATGTGTGTTACCCCTTTACAGTATGTCTAAATTGTGTCTAGACCTTGAGATACAACCTCTATTGTAGGTCAGGGAAATAGTCCCCTGTGTAACGTCATGTAATATGTAATTATGGTCTATTTAGGAGAAGTGGGCCCCATGTGAAATGACATGTAGGCTCAGGTATTATATTTATTCAGTGACTTGAAAGGGTATAAATAGGGAGGCGATCTCCCTCATTTATACACACCTCACACACTCTCTAAGGCACATGATAGAGAGAGACAGTAAGAGGAGGAGATAAAGACAGATGCTAAACATTTCTTATTATTGCTTTTAATCATCTTACTATTTTGAAGAAGTTTGCAGGGTTTTCTCCTTTATGGTTTCCCCGATGAAAATATTTGTGTCTTGTGTATCTTTTATATCTTATGCATTTTGTTGTACTTTTTATTCTTTCAGATAAAGATCCTATATAATCTAATCAGATGTTAAGAAAATATAACATGGTATCAGAGCCTCTCTGAGAGAAGGAACTGTGCAACTGCTGGAACTACGACTTCCTAGTTGAAGGCGTTCTCTCCACAGATCATAAAACAAGGAGGGCTAGGATAAATCACCTCACCAAGGCACATATATTGGTGGTATCGGTTTTTTAATCATAGGATTTTCATTGTACAGTTTCAATGGAAATTAATGGAAATTAGGGTTTCATGACTAAAAACCCTAGAAGACTAAATTTAGTAATCCTAGAACTTTTGCTATAACGTGGGATTGGAGAAGGATCAGAAGCAGAAAATTTTACAGGATGAAGAGAAATTTTTTTTGTACACTGTGTAAAATTGTCATCCTCATATTCACTATACTTCATGAGATATCATTCCTCCAAATCAGGGTTCTAGCCTCCTCCATAATACAGTCATCAAGAGGTGACCTAGGGAGATTTTCTATATCTCGGTCTAGGAAGTTCCAAAGGAAATTTTGCAAAATTTTTCATCTATTTAACGGACTGTAGTTTCTATGGTATGATTTTTAGACCCATAATGCAAAACAATGATACATGGCAGTCCGTACAAGTTCGCTATGCTGAACAGTCCCAAAAATAGTCACCTTGGTAAAATCTGCATAAGTCCCACTTGGAGAATCCAATTCTTCTCTAACCTATGGGGTTGGAAATAGGAAATATCAAGATATATTGGTGATAATTTTCAGAATGTAAGGTTCCTAAATTTCGGATATACATCATAATCAATATCAGTCATTTATGTAGAAAAAATTGGAAAACTAGGGTTTCCTATTCCAGGAGCTTCCCTCTACTATTTTCAGAAAAGGAGTACATTGTACAACTCAACTTGAAGAGGCCCATATTTCTATCCAATCATAATTTTGAAATTCCAATTTTTGAAAATCAGGGTTTCTTTGACAAACCCTAGATTAACCAGCTCCAGAACCAAGACAGACACCTCAAATAGGACCTCTGTGATCCTTGAAAAAATTGACTTGGATCAATATTTTAGTAAGGAAGTTCTAAGAGACAGAGGGAGATGAGGCTAAGACTAGAGCCAATAGAATCATTGTAGATTCTATTAAAGATCATCTCATCCCTCATGTTTCATCCTTGAAGATACCAAAAGGAAGTGTTTGATGCTATGATGAAGCAATCGAAGAACAATACGGTATTGTTATAACCACCTTGAATGGCCTCCCAAGATCATGGGATTCATTCATTCAAGGAATGTGTGCCAGAAGGAAGTGATTACCTTCAGCATACTCTGGGAAGGGTGCACACAAGAAGAAGCTCGAATCATAATAAGAGAAGAGAAGATGGGATGAACTGAAGATCAAGCTCTCGCGATTCAAAGAAGATCCCTCATGCGATGAGGAATATGAAGGACTCAATTCTTGAAGAACCTCTTATCCATATTAGAATTTGGATAAGAAATGATGTTGTTATGAATGAAGATGATGATGAAGTCGAAGGCTCAAGAAGGATTCTACCCACGAAACAAATAAAGATAAGTATTCAATTGTCATTTCGTGATATTGTTTGGTTATGGACTTGTTTATATTTAGTTGATCTGTTATGCATGTTTGAGTATTTGAATTTAAACCACTGAATTGCACATGATAGGTAAGAATTCAATGATGTTGTACACATTCCATTAATACTTATCTAGATTGAAACCTCTTTGCTAGCATATTAGGAGTACTACACACTCTTAATAACATTAGGGTAGAATGCATCTAGAAGTTATTGTATGTATACATGATATGGATGAATGTTGTAGCATTGGCTAAAATAGTCGCATGGCTATATGACATATATTTGTCACTATTAATATGTTTTGTAAATTATGATATGTTTCTAATCATGCAAATGAACTTGACTTGTAGATCATTCCAAAGAATAAATAATGACAGTTCAGAAGAGAAACCTGAAGCTTCTTAGGTCAAAGAAACCATAACGAAAGAAAGAGCTTCAGAAGAATATAAAGAGAACGGTAGATCCACCTTGAGAGATGAAGACCACCTTGGGCACGAGAAATAATCCAATATGAAGAATAGTATGATGATACTTCCAAAGAAAGAAAGAGGCCTTAGACGCACTCCAGTTATGTGACATCATTGATGCTAAGCCTTCCATCTATGAAGAAGTAGACAAGAAGAAAGGGAATAAGACTATGATCAAAGAATACCAGTTCAAGAAGAATGATATCTAGGATGCAGTGTCGAGACCTCACCTTGGTTAATATTGTAAAACTATCATCTCGAAATACGATATATATACTTGAAATAATAAATATATAATATTTTATTTTATCACTACTTCCAACTCATTTAAAAAATAATTCTCGCATTAATTAAAATTATAGTGGAGACATTTTGAAATACTAAAAGCATTTACTAATCAATATTTAAAAAACAAAACTAAATAGTATTTAATTTTGAAAGGAGTTATCCTGAAATACTAAAAAATAAATTTAGTATTTTAATATTACAAAATAAATATATTTAATTACTACATGTCCAAATACTTCAATAAGTAGAAAAATAGTAATATAAAATAAAAATAGAAAATAAAATTTATATTATTTAAGTATACATCCTTTTAAAAATATCTACATATATTCAATTACTACATCTTAAAGTAATTAAAAAATTTATATACTAACACAAACAAAAACTATTTTTAATATTACTAAATAGGATCTAATAAGTTTATATTAAAACAAAATATTAGTAATATAAAAGAGTTTAAATTATATTATTATTGGTATTAGTGTAAAAATTAATATGTTTAATTGAATTTGTTTGTTTTATATAAATTAAAATGTTTAATTAAAAAAATATTAAAATAAATAGTTAATTTAAATAAAAAACTATTTTTATAACCACCTAAGGCTCAAGTGAGGTTGGTATAAAGATACAAGGGCCTGATTAAGCCACTGGGAGATGGACAAAAATGTTGCATTGCAAAATATTAATAACATTAAAAATATTGTTACTTCTGAGTTTAAAGAGAAATTGTTGTGTGAGAAGTATTTAGAGGCTAAAAGAAAGTTAAGATATTATAAGGAGGTCATCAACCATATTCTAGAAGATCAAAAGTATCTCTCTGTATTAACCAGTTCAAATAAAAAAATTAATATAGCCAAGATAAGAACGAACTCTCATGAGCTCCATAGTGAAACAGGTCGTTGGACAGTTCCTAAAACACCATGGGTGAAAAGGATCTGCCGTCTCTATGAGAATAGGAACATTGAAGTTGAAAATCACTTCCTCTTAGACTTCCCTGTGTACACCTACATTAGATCTTAGTTTCATAATATTTGTTACAATGCCGACCTTCCTGGCCTTTTAACTTGTCAAAATTATAGTGAGCTCGGGACACTTCTCACCAAGCTCTTTGAGCATAGGAATACAATTTTAAAACAAACTAATTCATTCGTTTCTTTAGGTCCGATAGACAAAAGTTTGGTCTAAATGGACGTTAACCATCATCATCATCATCATAAACATTAAAATTAAAAACAAAACATTTTAATTAAAAACAATTAATTTAAACAAAAATACTCTTATAATGAAATTTGAGCTTGTGTTTTCGCTTCCACCCAATTTGATTTTACCTTTTCCCACCCACCCATTGTCCACCCAATTTTAATTTACCTTTACCACCCAATTTGATTATACCTTTTCCCTCACACCTATTGAGTAAATTCATATTAAAAACGATAAAAATGGTCTTAATCATTGAGCCATTGATCAACTAACGAGTAAACCATTGATCAAGACGATTGAATAACCATTGAACCAAATATTTTAATCTTTTAATTTGAGATGGATGATAGAATAACCATTTGACCAACTTTGAATCTAGTCCACGGGTTGTTTGCAATTCGAAAAAGAACAGAGAAAAGAAAATAGTGCGCACGCTGGCGAGATGAGTTGATTGGGACTCGTTCTGTTTGCTTGTTTCTTTCAATATTTTTTTATAAATTTTAAATCTTTTAGATTTTGAATTTAAATGTTATTTAATTTTTTTTTAAATCAACATGATGATAAAAATATTATATTCTTACATTTTAAATATTTATAATTTTATTATTAAATATTATATATAAAATTTTAAAAATCAGCATGATGAAAAAATTATATAAGAATATATATGGTTTATTAGATTATATAAATTATAAGAACATATATTGTTTATTGTTTTTTATTTTATGTAATGTAATATTTTTTATATGAATTAATACCATTCTAATTATATTTTCTATTATAATTTAAATATGAATATGTTTGAGGTTTTCATTTTATTAAATATATATAAAGTAGTGATGCATTTATTTAAAAAAATTATAATATAAAATTAAAAAAATTCCACTATATCATTTATTATGTGTGCACAGAATCTAAATATTTCATTAATATTGTTAACCAATCTCTCTTTACTCTACATTAACTCAACACACTTGCCAACTACTATTAATGAGACAATTTAGGTTGACTTTCATTAGATTTAATGTGACATGGCATATTTGTAGTGTGATGTGGCTTTTTTTTTTTTCCTTAGGAGGTCCATTTTAGACCCCAAATTTCCTCTAATTATGCTTTTGCTGAAGAAAGAGCCATAATGGGTTGATTCTTAGAATCTCGTGACACAACACCTATACTAAAATTAGTGCATGTATACCCATATGTGTTTTTCATGTCATATATTGTGCCTCCATTATCAATATCATTCACAAGAGCTTGATCGAGCTTTAAAACATGATCGAGGGTTAAAAAAACCATTGATTGATCTATTGAGATCGATTGAGGGTTTTCTTAACCCTTAATAAAGAGTTTGAAAATATATCAATTAAGTGCTATTAATCCCTCAATCAAGGATTTAAAATCTTCATTGAAGGCTTAACAAAATATCGATCAAGCTTGTTTTTTACCATACTCACTTCCTCTGCTTTCCAAAAGAGTTACCCATATTCATGGGAACACCCTATCTCTGTGGGGAGCACTAGTACTATTTCTAAAGAAAAAGTAACGAACTCTGATTTTGTGTATTGACTTCTAGTGGTTGAACAAGGTTACTATGAGGAATAAGTATCTTTTTCCTAGAATGGGTGACCTGTTTTATTAGCTTAGAGGAGAAAATATTTTCTCAAATATAGATTCGAGATTTGGTTACCATAACGTGAGGATAAAAGATGAAGAGATTAGAAAGACAACCTTCAGATACAACCATTATGATTTTGTGGTGCTTCCATTTGAATTAACAAATGAATCAACTACAGTTATGTGCTCGATGAATGGGATATTCATGAAGTATTTAGATATGTTTTTCGTTGTATTTGTGGATGAAATTCTTATTTATTCAAATTCAGAAGAATAACACGAGGAACACATGAGATTGGTACTACAAGTGTTAATAGAACATCAACTTTTTTCTAAGTTGAGTAAATGTTCTTTCTATCAAAGGAAAATTCATTACTAGGGACATATCATATCTAAAGAAGAAATATAATTGGATCTAGAGAAGATAGAATCTATTATTAGATGTCCTACACCTCAGAATGTAACACAAATAATGTCATTCATGGGATTAGTGAGACAATATAGAAGATTTATAGAGTGCTTCTCCAAAGTGGCACATCCAATTACATCATTGTATAAGAAATGAATTAAGTTTCATTGGAGACCACACTGTGAAGAAAGTTTCCATCCATTAAAGAGATTTCTCACAAGTACACCAATTCTCAAGATTCTTGATCCAAATGAAGATTTTGTAGTAATTACAAATGCTTGCCAAGAAGGAATTGGTGGAGTCCTTATGCGAAATGGAAATTTGATTGGTTATGAATCTAGAAAACTTAAATAACATGAGAAAAAGTATGTCACACATTACTTGGAACCTGTTATTATTGTGCATGCATTAAATATGTGGAGGAATTATATCATGGCCAAACCATTTGAGTTGAGAAGAGATCATAATTAGATGAAGTATTTGTTTGAGAAAAAAAATTGAATGCAATACAAACAAGGTGGTTGGAATTTCTGTGTGAATTTGGTTTTGATTTTATTGAAAGTAGTGTGGTGTTCTACATATCAGTATGTGGGATATGTTGTCACATAACGTAACATAACATATCACTCCGTTAATTTTTTTGGCTTAAATTATATAGCATGTTGGAGACCCATGCAGGCTCAGTTACCTCTATAACTCACAGCATGCATCATATCTCATTAGACCACCACTATGGCATGTTTCCTATTTTCTTCTAATTAGGATAGCTATTATGTATTGTAATATTTCTCACATATTAGAACAAAATTATTCATTCATTCTCTCTGTTTTTCATTATTTTTCTATTTTGCAAGTTGTGTGTTCTCTCTTTCTAACTAGATCTTTATGTGTGGGTGTTCAACACTCATCTACATGGTATCAGAGCTGTGATGCTATGACAAAGGCGCACCGGTATTTTTTATTTGCAGGTACAGGAGATTGAAAATCGTTGGAAGAATGGAGTTTCCAAAGGAAGTTAATCTCACACCATACAATTACTTTGCATAAGAAGAAAAGATGGAGATATTTCTTCGAAGAAAATGATTTTATAGGATTTCTATGGCCATAGAGGTTGAGCCTACAAAATCCCTAGAAAAGTCCAAATACCTCAATCAGATGAATGAGGCCTACAAAGCCCTATGAACATCTCCCCTGAGTTCCTTTTCCATATTTATTCTTGCAAAACTCCCAATGAAGCTTGGACCACCATGAAAGGACTCTTTGGAAAGCAAGATGAGATGAAAGGCCACGTGCTCTAAGTGGAGCTACTCTCTTTAGATCCACGACGCTTTGAAAATATACAAGATTTCTTCACAAGATACAAGGATTTGCTTCTGCAACTCAAGGGTTGCAGGGTTGATAAATCCAAGGAGAAAAAACAGATGTTTCTATCTGTCCTCTCCAAGCTTGTTTCAGAATACTCTATATTTGTCTCCACTTCTAATTCTATGAGGATCACCTCTAGTAAGAACTCGACCATGCCTTAATTCTTTTATGGAATCTTTGTCTCAGGAACAAGACAAGCTCATCAGTATGGGAAAAATAAAGGGCTCCAAGGTACATGCTATTGATGTGCATGATGGTAGTCATAACCCAAAGAATATATCTAAATCTAAAGACAAAGGAAAGACACATGCAAATACAAAAAAGGAAGGGAACACCAAACCATCCAATGATTCTTCTGGATCCAAAGGTGAAAAAGGGAAGAAATGGGAGAAATGCACATATTGTCAGAAAGGATTCCATCAAGAATCCTAGTGCATGAAGAAGCAGGTATATCAGATGGCATAGATACTTTAGGAGAACAACCTTGGCGATCACATTCCAGAGGGCACCAAGAAGAAGCCTAAAGATCATGCACCCAGGAAAGGTAACTCTAGCCATGCTTTGATTGCCATTAATTCATCACCCTATGCATGGATTGTAGATTCAAGCACATCTAACCACATGGCTGCCACCAAGGAAACATTCCCTTCATTGGATGCATGCAAAGGTCCTCCTATACTCATGGGAGATGATTATCCTGTTGATATCACTAGAAAGGGCATAATTGAACTCAATCATGGTAGCTTTGAGGATGAGCTACATGTTCCAAAACTCTTGGTGAATCTTCTCTCCGTCTATCAAATTACACTTTCTGGCACCGAAAAGAGAGTTGAATTCAATCTCGATGTTGTGAATATCTTCGACATACAAAGCAACTCTAAAGTTTCCAATGGTAAGGCAAATCACAGATCTAGGCTTTACACCTTTTCTAAATTCATTGAACCAGATTATGCCCTATTACTTATGCATGTTGATGATAGTAGTAGGTTATGGAATGAAATATTTGGTCATCTTAATTTCAGATACATGCAGCAAATCTACAAGCAGCGAATGGTCATTGGCTTTCCCAACATTCATTTTTCCAAAGGAGTTTGTTAAGGATGTGCGCTTGGAAAACATCCTCAAGAGAAGTCTAAAAAAGGGAAGGCTCAGAGGGCCTCCTGTCCCTTGGAGCTCATCCATAGTGATCTGATGGGACCCTTTCCTCATCTGTCCATCAACAAGGGGAGGTATGTGCTTACATTTATTGATTATTTCTCACGATACAATTGGATGTATTTTCTCAGGTAGAAATCCAAAGTTGTTGAGCATCTCAAAGACTTCAAAGCACTTGCAGAGAACTAGTCCGCGAGAAAGATCAAAATACTCTACACAGACAATGGGGGGAATACGTGAATAGGAATTTTCGACATCTTTGTTTAGAGGGAGGTATACAGTTGCAGCATACAATACCATACACTCCACAACATAACGGAGTGGCTGAGAGGAAGAACAGATCCCTCAAAGAGATGGCCTCTTGCATGTTACATGCAAGTTATCTTCCTTCTAAAGAATGGGTTGAGGAACTTAATTATGCCAAATACATACAAAATAGATATCCTAATAGATCTATCAAGGAAATGACCCATTTTGAGGCATGGAGCGATTGCAAACTGGAAGTCACCCACTTCCGAATATTTGGATCATGTGCATGGGCCTGCATACCCTCTGAAAAGAGGAAAGCATTAGATCCTCAGAATAATGCATGCATATTCGTGGGATATCTTGATGATGTGAAGGGTTACATTTTGATTGATCCCTCAACATAAAATCTCTTTATTGAGCGAAGTGTCTAGTTTGAGGAAATCCCCTTCCATGCACCATTCAATGGTCAAATGCAGAGACCTGCATTCCTCTACCTGCACCAAAAATCCGTGATGGTGAGTCCAGTCATTCAGATCATGATTCATATTTGAGTTTTGAATCTGATGAAGAACATGAGCATGAATACATTGATCCACAACCTTCCTCCCTTGATAGAACAAGGATCCTAAGAGAGATATATACAAGACAACCCCACATGATGCATGTGACTTTGTGAGCGATCCATTGGATCCAAGGACGCAGTCCCAGTTTGAGGAGACTTCTCATGCACTCACAAATTTCGAACCATTGATTCCCATGCATTTTTACATGGTTCTATCTTCAGACCTGCAGGCCTATGCATAGGCTGTAGGGAATCCCCTCTAGGAAGATGCTATGCAGGATTAGTACAAATCTCTCCTCGAGAACTAGAATTGGGATCTGGTGCCACTTCGTTTGGATAGGAATCTTGTCAGATGTATATGGGTCTACAGGACCAAGAAGGAAACAGACGAACAAATAAACATATACAAAGGGTGAAGGCTCTATAATGAATACATGAGTTTGCACAGACCTGCCAGTGAGCATCTTGCAGATGTTAGACTTTGTACCAGAACTGTCAATGAAGCATAAGAGAATGTTAGGTTTTGGAATAACTTATTCCTTTCAGATACTAGGGAAACTTGAGGCTACAGAAGAACTATTTTAAACCCAAGGGTCTAGGCAAGGGGGTGGAACCAAACATACTTGTTTGCTACAAGGTTCTTATGGTAGGTTGGTGTGTAGCTATTGACACTACCAGTTTCATATTTTACAGATATGTTTCTTAAACAAACACTTGATCTCAGTTATAGTTCTAAAGAAAAACCTTGCTAATATTATGTTTATATTTATATATAGTCACAAGCTGGTGTTTATATTGCTTATTTCTATTCTATTTTATTTACAGTTAAACCCTGGATATTTCTGGTTTATATTTTTATATAGTCACAGACTAAAGATTATTTCCTTATCATTTAAAGACATAGTTTAAGAGGAATATCAGTATAAACCCTAATAATACTTCCACGGATGTAAACCCTAACTTCACCAAAGTTCAGACTACTCAAGATACAAGAAATATAATGCGTAAGGATTGAATGAAACCCCTCTTTAAATATGAATAGAGTAACAAAGGAACTGAAAATATTTTCACAGTCCTTAATAAATCCTTTTTATAAAAACAAAATTCAAAACAAACAATATGGAGTCAAAAATCTTTAATTATTTTATAAGCATTCTGGAGATTACCCTCAATGCAGCATCCATATGGATTAAACACTTAAACCCCAGCTGGAAATATTTCAACATCCAAACCAAACAGACACGGCTAAGCAAAGAAGCCACCATTCACTGCGCATTTAGTTTTAAAATAGTCGTAGAACCTCAATATACAACTCCATCAAAATGTAGAAAGGAGAAGAACCAAAGTTTAAAAATAAACCTTACCTCTGAAAATAAGCGATATCCTTGATGACCAATCTTGCAAACAAGGATTTGAATTTTTAATAGTGGCCTAAATACAAAATTTTGAATAAGATTTAAATTATTAACCTGCTCTTGAAGTATTTACCTGCAAGATGGCACATACGCTGGGTTTGACGAGATGGGGAATCTAGGAAAATTTAAACTAATTGTTGTTACCAAATTATCAGCATTATAATCAGTTCCAGGAGGTTTAACTACGACCCAGTCAGTTAAGCACACGAGCCAAAGTATTAAAACATTAACAGTCAGAATGATACTATGTATTTATTCCTCTGCTAAATTGTAGCAGAGCCAAGTCCTAGCCAAAAGAATGAATTGTTGTTACCAAATCATCAGCATTATAATCAGTTCCATGAGGTTTAACTATGACCCAGTCAATTAAGCACATGAGCCAAAGTATTAAAACACTAACGGTCAGAATGATACTGTGTATTTATTCCTAAGCTAAACTGTAGCAGAGCCAAGTCTTGGCCAAAAGACTGAATAAATCCTTGTCCAACATAGGTGATTGATTAACGAAAAAACATATTAAAGTCAAATCAATACTGTTTTACACCAATATTCACGACCGGGTCTGAAATAATATGTAAACCACTTAAATTTCTTTTGGGCCAACTTTGGCTATAGTCTTTAGTCATGATAATAAACCTTTTTACCTTGTTGAATCAATTTCCTTGGGTATGTATCTTTAGTATAATGTCAGGGGTAGATAATACACTTGCAATTTGAAAAGTGAGGTTAGCCACAAGGCTATGTAAGGTTTATAGTTAAACTGAGTTGATTTCTCCGAGACTTGCTTTAAAGGAGTATTTTACAAATAACATTTTAAAGTACAGGAAAAGCATTCCTTCAAGAAAGTGATTAAATTCTTAATCCAAGGGATGGCACAAACAGTAACCTTTTAAGATTAGGACCATCAATGAGATTAAAAAAAAATTGTTTTACTAATGGTAAATGTTTAGGACAATATTTTGGGTTTGTTACAAAATGGTATCAGAGCGAAGTTAAAAAATTGTGACCTATTGGGACACTACGTATACTTAAGAATAATTATTTTAAATATCCATAAATAACAAAAGAATAATTAGTTTTACACGCATACGTAACAATGGGAGAAGAACCTGAGCGAATTGTGGGTGAAGAAGAGGTACCAGAAGGTATGGTAGCTTTAAATAACACAAGTTTCTTTGTAGAACTTGGAGCAAAACCTAATGAAAATATGTAGTCAAAGATGCTGGAGACGATGAGGAGTTTGAAAGCAGATATGGAAACTCTTAAGGAAGATAACCTTAAACTAATGAATGCTAAATCAAATCAAGAAGAGATAAATGAGCTTATTCTCAAAATCTTGATAGAACCACAAAAGAAGAATGGTCAAAACTATTCAAAGAAAAATTGTAGTACAAGGTGACAATAGTGAAGAAACTACAGAAAACATTCATGTGATTGTACAAGGCCTAGAGAAAGAAAAGAACATAAAATTTGAAAAACAAAAAGAACATCATGTAGAGCTACAAGGAGAATTTAAAAAGTTAAGACCCCTGACATTTGATGGAGAATCAAAAGGGGAAGTTGAACCTTGATTCCTCAATATTAAAAGGTATTTTTAGGTGTATGTATATGATGACAATCTAAGAGCATGCTTAGCAATCTTTAAGCTGAGCAAAAAAGTTGGCATGTGGTGGCAGGAGACCAGAAGTGTAAATAACATACACAGTAAAGAGTTGAGTTGGGGAATTTTTAAAAAGTTATTTAAAAAGAAATATATGTCAGAATGGTATTATGATGAGAAATCCAAAGAATTCAATGATCCACGGCTAGGAACATAACCATGGAAGAATTTGTAACCAAGTTTGTAAATTTACAATGCTTTATACCTTATTTGAGGGATGAAAAAACTAAGGTTTATAGCTTTATCAGTTGTTTTCCCCCATCATATAAGGAAAATATTGAGTTTGAAATGCCTAAGACCATGGATGAGGCAATTAGAAAGGACAAATTATGTTACCATTTGTTCAAACAAAGATCGGAATTAACTAGAAGTTAGCAAAATAAAAATAAAAATGAGAACATGGATCAACGTAAAAAGGGATTTGACCCTTCTGCTTTCAAGAAATGTACGAGAAGTCATACTAATAATAATTACAATAAACCAGGAACTTCTACTAGTAGTGGTATAAAGGGTACTCGAACTTCCAATGGAGGGTGGAATAACATTGTGAAAGAGGTTAAATATTGGGGTTGTAATGGACCTCATATATACAGGAATTGTCCTCACAATCCCATAAAAAATGAATCCCATAAATATGATACAGGAAGCTTCCACTGCCAATGGCATAGCCAGGAACATACCTAGAATAAATACTGCTTTGGAAGACAAAGATGCGGAAGTAGAAGGTAAAATCCCAAATACATTTGTTTCTATAATTATTGATTCATCAATCCACTATGCTAGAAGTAGATATTTTGATAGGTATGGACTGGTTAGAATCACTTAGAGCCATTATTGATTGTTTACATAAAAGTTTTAATTGCATGGGTGATGAAGGAAAAATTCATACAGTAAAAGAAATTTACAGACCTATATCTACACAACAAATCTCTGTAGTACAATTAAAAAAAATCCTTAGGAAAGGGTGCCAACTGTATGCCATCAAATTTAAAGAAGTTGAACCTGAAAAGTCACAAAGAACAATGGAACAGTTCCCTATTCTGAAGGAATTTCAGGAGGTATTTCATGAGGAAATACCTGGATTACCACCTAAACAAGATTTATATTTTACCGTAGATCTAATTCCAGGTTCTGCATTGGTGTCATGAGATCCCTATCATATGACTACTCCAAAACTGACAGAATTATGAATGAAGATACAAGAATTATTGGACAAGGGATATATTTGTCCTAGTGTATTGCCCCTAGGAGGACCTGTGTTGTTTGTTAAAAATAAGGATGAAACTTTTAGAATGTGTGTAGATTACTGAAAATTGAATCAAATGATAGTTAAAAACAAATACACTTTACCAAGAATAGATGATTTGTTTGAACATATCAGTGGAGCAAAAATATTCTCAAAAATTGATCTCAGATCAGGGTACCATCACGTACGGGTTAAAGATGAGGACATCCATAAAAATGCATTCCGAACCTGATATGGACATTATGAATATGTACAGTAATGCCATTCAGTTTAACAAACGCTCCTGCAACATTTATGAATATGATGAATAATGTGTTGAGAATTTTTTTGGATAAATTTGTGTTGGTGTTTATTGATGATATTCTAGTATATTCAAAGAATGAGGTGGAGAATGAAGGAAATTTAAGGAAGGTTTTGGAAACCTTAAAGGAACATCAGCTATATGCAAAATTAAGTAAGTGTGACTTTTATAAAAAAAAGGTACAATACCTAGGACATGTCATTTCAGAAAAGGGAATAGCAGTCGATCCAACAAAAATTAAAGATATCTTGGAATGGCCTACACCAAAAGATGTGCATGATATAATATCATTTACGGGGTTAACAGAATACTACCACATATTCATAGAAAGGTTTTCCAAAATAGCCTACCCTATAACCACTTTACAAAATAAAAGTGTTAGATATATCTGGAATTAGCAGTGTGAACATAGATTTGATAAACTAAAACAATTATTGAAAACAACACCAGTACTAAAAGTTGTGGATAAAAGTAAGGACTTTGTGGTATGCACTGATGCAAGTAAAGAAGGGTTAGGAGGGGTTTTATGTCACGTCCCCTCCCATCATCTCAACTATGGAGAGGAAGCAACCTAAACACATTGCTACTTCTCTATCAGACTGGGTAATCCATCCCCATGAACATAAACCAAAATGCATTACAAATAAAATATATGCATATGCATAACAAATGCAAATACAATGAAAGAAACACATAGCAAGCATTCTATATGTTCATAAACATTCATTACAAAAATACATTGTAGAGGTTAAATACGAGAAAATATTTATCTTGAGAAGAAGCTTCCCCGCAACTAGTTATGTCGTTGCAACGTTCCACCCAACCATAGGCCAGTGTGCTCATCAATCTCTCAGCACCACTGCCACCCCCGAGTTGGGCATGATTTCCACAAGGAACTAGGGAACAACAGGCTCACAGATAGCCAAATACACATCAAAACCCATCCAATCCAAACACAGTTGGGTTCCACAGGCTACTAAGGAAACAAGTCAATAACATATGGGTTCCTTGGACTTACTCATCCAATCCAACAATCACATCCAAACACAATCAAACCATCTAACAGATGGGTTACTTGGACATAATCATCCAATCCAACACAAGTTTATCACATCCCAACACAGTTTAACCATCTCCAGATGGGTTTCTTTGACTTACTCAACCAAGCCAACACAAGGATGCACTCCACAAAAAAACACAAGTTCTAGGTTTGTAGAGAGACGTTTGGCAACCATAAACTGAAATGGTAGATGGGGAAAACACCCCGAGTGAGTAATACGATTTTAAGAAACATCCTTTAGATTCACAAGGGAGAATAAGACCTCCATTCACACCCAAATCATGAATATAAATTCAGAAAACGCCTATGGACATTCCAGGAGCAAAAACGACTGTTATAAACTCCAAAATCATGGTTCTCTTCTTCCCATTCGCTCAACACTTACAAAAATGGATTTCTGGGCATGGGAAAATGAGGAAATGGAAGAAAAACATGAAGGATAAATCCCAACCACTGAGCATTACAAAAACAACCTCCCATCCATGGATAAAATGAAGGAAACTGTAGAAAATGTCGAGGAAAATGCACAGGAGCTCCAGCTGTGTGAGAGAACAAAACGTATGATGAATAATGGCTTGGGCATCCATTTACAAGTATATAATTGTCCGATAAGTCAAAATTCATTTTCCCAAAAACTGATGGCTTCTCCAATTCGAATTTCACTTCCATACTCTTCCCCATCCCAAGGCATTAACTTCCTCAACCAATTTCTAAATGACTGGGCACAAAAGATAAAATGGGTAGTTGACATCTTTATGGGTTTCCCTTTGAGATTTGGATTTACCCTATTGGCTCAAGGGTTTGAATATCCTCCCCCCTATTTCTTATGATAGCATTCCCCCATCTCTTTTAATGTTGCATTGACATAACTAGTTGTGAGTATTTTTATTAATTGCATATTTACATGATGTCCAAAATTATATTGTGCCATCGACTAGCATGATGACCATCAACATTGATTTTAATTGCAGAAACATAAAAAACTAAATCCATGGACGGGCCTTTGCCCTGAGCTCCACACCATGATTTAATAAATCTATTTACATCATATATAATTTAATGCAATTGGGGTCAAAACGGGGGTGTTACATTTTAACTCAAGAAGGTCATATAATTTTCTACAAATCACAGACACAGTTAAAGAAACATGAGAAAAAATATGTAGTACATGATTTGGAATTGGAAGTTATCATTCATTCCCTTAATATTTGGTGGCATTACTTCATAGGAAAGAAATTTGTGCTACTAACAGACAATATTGAGTTAATGTATTTATTTGATAAAAAACTTTGAATTCCTATAAAGTCAGGTGCCTTGCATTTCTGAGTGAGCATGATTTCAAAATTAAACACATAAAAGGAAAGGAAAACATTATAGCAGATGCATTAAGCCGAAAACAACATAAATTGCTTTCAGTGTTGATTAGTAATTATGAATCTAAATTCAAAAATTTGTTAAAAGAAGCATCCGTTAATGATGAGCAATAGGGGAATTGGATGGAAAAATGTAATCAAGAAAATTTCACAACAACAAAAAGTTCATATCAGATTGATGCAGAAGGGTTTTACGTTTCAAAAATTGAATTTATGTGCCTAATCAATACAATATAAAATGGGTCATGTTTAAAGAATTGCATGATAACCGGTATGCAGGACACCCTATATATCATAAATTTATAGCAGCTCTAAAGAAAGATTTGTATTGGCCTATTGAGGCCTGGAAAATCACAGGCGACAACAGCAAGGGATTCTCCCCAATAAACGTTCCCAACTAGCCCGTTACTGTTTGGTATGGGGAATCCGTCCCGTTTGTGGTCCGACTACCGTAGGTCAAGTAACCAAAATAAAGGGTTTTACCGGTTACGGCTCGGTCCACCATGTATCCTTTTAGTTTTTTAGTTTTAAGTATGATATGCAAGTGCCTATCTAAGAATGCAGATTGATAGAGATTACGAGGAGCGTTCACAATGTGATGCGCAGGTTCTTACCTCTCATCTTAACTCTCTCACATCTAAATCACACACAGCAAGAAAACTAAAACTAACTTAACTACACTATTCCTAGGGAGTGAAATTATCATTTAATGAGTAATGTATTACTGTTCATTCATTAAGAAAAATCACAGGTAGTTGTTCTTTATTACAAAACACATAAACATGAATAGATAGATGAACAACAAGATAGCTCATTGTTTAAGAAAAGCATTCATTAGTCATAGTGGAAATTCCATAAAATAAACTAGAGAGAATTCATACAAGAACATAGGTTCAACAATTTAGAATGATCTCACAATTAATGGATAAAAGCTGAAAACGAAATAGTTTCCCTATAACAACATCCATTGCACAACATTTGAACATTCCACCAAAGCTTTCTCCAACAGGGAAAATTGTAATTATCTATTGCAAAAGGAAATAGTTCTTCTTACAACATGTTCTCACAAATCTAACTGAGAAAAATTCCCTCTCTTATCAAACTATCCTATACTTATACAAAAAGCAAAACTTTTGGGCTGCCCCAACTGACTCTTGGGCTTCCTAAGCCTTTAAACTCCCAAAATTTGTCCTATAATGAGTGGTCACATATTTTACAATATATTACATTTAAAACAAAAATTAATAAAGCACTTCTAAGTAGAGGGCCCCGCTTGATCATTTAATAACTTTTTCCACGATTGGGATTCTGCTGCTATGCTCTCAAATTCTAAAGGTTCAAGAAAACGAATGTTGATCTCATATTTAGCAGCCTGTTTTTTTACTACTTCAATTCTAGCTAGGATTAAACGCAGCTGATACTCAAGCAAATGGATGTTGACTACTGCATGAGCTATGGAATCTTTCAGAATCTGCTCATCCAAGTCCTTCAATTGTTGTATCTTTTGCTCATCCTCCTTATACCTGCTCTGTAACATTTTTGTGAGTAGCTCATGCTCTGGTAATGCCTCTAGTATTTGTTCTGCAGCAACATGACATCTGTTGTAGGTGACCAGCACCCTTCTGCAGTATTCAGTACAAGCCCCTCTTGTCTTCCTCATAGCTTTCTTGAACTCCTCAGCTGTATTTATTGCAAATTCCAAATAGTCATAGTCCTGCTTTAGGCTGCATTGATCTTTAGCTAGTAAATCTGCAGGAATTTCTTCATTGGTCTCTATCCTTACTATCCTTCCAGTCAGGACTTCCAAAATGTCCTGAGACCTATCTACAAAATATGAGGTAGTCTCCAAAATTTCCTCCAATCTGTTATCTATCTGCAAGACTTTACATCTTTCTTCTTGACTAGACACCTGCAGCTAGTGCATTCTTCTTCGTTGGGTTAGGACATGTTCCTTTAGAGGTTGGATATTAGTTTTGCTGGCATCCTTTAGTGATGCTACTAATGAATTAATATGTCCTTCAAAATCTGCTACCTGCACTTGGAATTGCTTTTCCTTCTCTTCCATAGTAGCCCTCTGTGCCTCCAACTCTTGTACTTTGTTCTGTAGTTGGTCCTTTTTTGCACTAAGAGTTTCATATGTTGTTTTGAGGTCATCCTTTTCTATCTTCAGCACTTGATGTTCTTGCTATAACCTCTGCAATTATGCTAGGTTATTATGAGCATCCTTACCTATCCTTTCCATGGAAACTTCCAAAGTCATCTTGTTTGCTTGAAGAGTCTGAAGTTCTGCTTTTGAAGTCTTCACTTCATTTTGCATGTCTTCAAATTTCCTCTTCAGTTTATAACCTTCATTTATTTCCTTCTTCAAAGTTTCCTTCAACTGAGTTGCATTCCTTTTCGACTGCTCCAGATCCGTCATCAGTCTATTTACATTATCTTCAGTGGCTTGTGTCAATGCCACTCCAGCTCTTGCTGTTAAGCTCGGATCTGCATCCATCCCATGCACCAAATTTTTATCAGAGACCATCATGCCTAGTTGTCCCCCTGTTTCAATTTTTCTCTCAGTCCTTTTGACAATCCTCTTCTTCTCTCTGTCATAAAAAATGGTGCTAAAATATGGGACTTCTTCTCCTTTTTCCTGCACAAAAGGTATCAGATTCAATTCAGAAAAAACCACTTGTTCTTGAGTGCTGCCAGAAATTGTAGCAGGCTCCTGGGAATTAGGATTATCTTGTCCCTGACCCTGATCTGTCTGATCCTGTACTTCTTGGATGTCTGTTGGGTCAGTATTTTTCTGGTCTGTTGTAGATCCTGTCAGCCTCATACCTCCATCTTCTTTTTGTTTCTTCTTCATCTCTTCATCTTCTGTCTTCTTTGCAGCTTCCTCTGCATTCTTTGCTGCTTCCTCTGCAGCTTCTTTATTTCTTATTCATTCTTAAGCCAACTCTCAATCTCATGTGCTAGTCTCCTAGCATCCTCTTCTCTTTTCTTGGCCTCCTCCTCTTCAGCTTTCTTCTCCGTGGTTTGGCCCTTACCACCCTTAACAGTGATCTTCTGTTTAAATCTTATCTTCAATGCAGTCATATTCCTTGCATTCCTAAATATTTCTTCATCTTTGTCCTAGAAGTTTGTATATTCAAAGTGAACATTTGCCTCTTTGCAATGTTCTGCAACCTTCATCTGGGAGTCATTTCTATGGAAGCTCATCTCTCCAAAATGAAACTGCTCCAATTCCTGTACAAATTCAGCAGTTCTTTTAATATTTGTAAATTTGTAGCTCCCCATCCTGAAAGGTATGGTAGGATAGGCTTCCTTCTTGTGTTCAAATAGGAAGCTTCCTACACCATCTAGGTACACTTGCCTGACTGCTTCTTTATGCACCAAATAATCAGTGGCATACTTAGGGAGCAAAGAAGGTGCCCTGGAGCAACCATACATCCTGATGTACATCCCTTTGTTAGTCAAATAATAATTTGCATGTTCCTCGATGACTTTAAATGCCTCCTCAGACATACAATTGCATTCTGTTAGGAAGATCAAATTGTGTAAAGGCATAATAAAATGTTCACATATTTCTCTATAGTGGCTGTAATACTTATGTACCCAAAATATTTTGTATGCAGTGTACACAGGGGTTCTGTCCCTGTCCCAAATGCATCTTAAGGCTGGAAATGGCTGGGTGCATAGTATACAGTCCACCAAGATGGAACTCATATAAAACTTAGATTTATTCTAGGACACCCCTCCCAGAGCCAAAGAAATGCAAGCTGAGAGGATGTTGGACACAATTTTTTCCCAATTGAATACAGTCCCTTGGGTGGCCACATAGAAAATAATAGGGATCCATCCCAACTTGAAGCTCTTACCATGAACTCTCCCAAACACTTGGTTCAACATCAATGCTATAAACCTATAAGGTGTCCTGAGAGTAGCTGTATCATACTCTCCTAACGTCCTGGTTCGAAATTTCTTCCCAGGTATCATCATCCTCTTTACTGTTTCAACCAGGTCCAAGTTTATTTCTTTCAACCAATCTTCAGTTAGGTAAACCTGGGCTGGGGGTAGGTGATATGCCAATGAGACATAACCAAGACTGTAGGCAGCATATCCCTATTTGGCAGTATTGGATAAAATCATAGTGGTCACATCGGCCTTAGGTAGAATCCAACTGATCACCTCTGAGCATGGGAATAGCTCAGGTCTAGTGGCTATCTTCATAAGAGATGACTTCTCTATGTTGGCATATATGGTCAACTCTTCAAATCCAGCATCGGGCACATTTTGATTTGAAATCATCCGAAATATTTCACCCCACTTATAATCAGGCTCTACCCTGGTGGTAGCTCTAGTGTCTTCATAGATATATTCTACCTTGGTAATGATTTCCACCTCAGGTTCTCCTTCAGCAACAGGGGCTTTCTTTTTCTGTCTCTTAGACATGTCGCCTTTGTAGAGGTTGCCCTGTCATAAACCAAAATGCATTTTAGGCTATTTGAGCTTTAATTAGTATTCGAAGAATGTAGAAAAACTGTATAAACATTTACCTCTTCCATATTCGCAACAACTAAATCTATCACAATGCAAATGCAAAACCAAGAATAACTAGCAAGAAAACTTTTGAAAGTTATGTCTGAAAAATACTAAGTCTGTCTGCAACTAACAATAATCGTGATTGACAATATGCATCATTTAAACCAAAATGTAATCCAACTTCTCGCCCAAATCGAAACATCCCCATACAGTAATCAAAACGCGTGAAACAAATCCTCCGGTGTCCAAGAAAAATAGGGTAACTGTCTAGGACGGGAAGACAATTGAAAAACCTCACCCTGGATGGCCATAAGCAATCCCATAAAAAATGGTGCAGACAATGTAACGCTTGTCTGCACCAACTTCCTAATCCATCAGACCGGGGTATAAACTCCATTACGGCTCATACAAGCTCAAGAAACAAAAACCCCCCACTGTAAATGTTACATATCTGACCAATACACTATTCCATAAGGATGCAAAATCCGACTTAGATGACCGACTAAAAATGGCAAGAATGCCTAACCAGAGGACAAAACCCTAGTTCCAAAACTGATCAATAAAATCAAAAGAAGGAGAAACCATAGTTGGCCTACCTAGCAAACAAACTACAATCAATGTGATGGTCTGAAAAAATCCATGCAGCACCCCAAACACATGAAATCCCGACAGCTAAGAACAGATGCACAGTTCAATAGTGAGGACGGAGTTAAACATGAATTCACAAAGATAAACAATAGAATAATAATCATCCCATATATATAGCTCTTGGTGAAAAAGTTCTACGGAAAAAATCTTCTTTCAGACGGTGAAGCAACTAAGGCATCGGGCGGTTAATTCATCAGGGAGCCCCAACAGCAGGTGACAGACATAATATGGGTTTCGCAGCATAATAAAACATCAGTGAGATAACGCTAAACTACAACTTCAGACCTTGGAACCACTATAGCATCAGATGACTAGTTCAATTGGAAACCGCAATGACGGGCGTTATAAGGACCAAAAGTTCCACAGACTAGTAAAAAATCGGAGAAAATCAAAACAGACCATCGGCAAAAGGAATAGCTAAATGGTGGATGGTTAGTCCCCTCTAAAGACGCAATGGCAGGTATCAAATGGACTACAGACTCCACGACAATCCGAGAACATCGTCGATCGGTACAACCAAAAACTAATCCCCCACTCAAAATTCAACACAGTCCCGATAGCAAGAAAATCAAAATGAAAAACCTTGCAGAATCGACAAACTAAAGGCCTCCATTGGAGTGCTTGCAATCTTCTAGCCAAAACGGTGGCAACACAAAGGACTAACTCTCCGACGGTGATGAAACAAAACACCAAAATATAATAAAACAAAAGGCACATCGATGAAAAACAAGGCTTTGGATCAGGTCACTTGTAAGTAAGTTTCCGCAACGGCGGCTGTGTAGACGAGTACAGCCCCGACTCATAGTTCAAAAGACTTCCGATACTGAAAAAGGAAATTATCAAAACTTCAAAGCATCAAGTTCAAATCCATAGCATCAACAGACAAAGATAGTCGTTAACTCAATTTAACCTCAAAGATCGAAATTTGCAGCAGAGGATAACAAAGTTCAGCAATTAGAAGCAAATCTAGGCTAGATAGAATTTAAAAGGAGGGTCCAAAATTTTAAAAAATTTGGGAAAATGTTACAGCTGCAACAATTTGAGACTACCTGGTGAACCCAAGTCTATGGACAATTCTTTTCTTAAGTAACATACTATTTAACAATGCAACTAACATGTTCAACTCTTCTAAATGTTTGGATTTCCCAAATGGAAAATATATGTACTTTTAATCATTGATAATAGTCCAATTTTAGGAAAATGGAACCCAAGGTTTCAAAGTCAAGATAACTCTTTTGAGGCCAGGAATATGAGTTTCATTTTTACCTCTGTCTTCGGGTAGCTTCCAGCTCAGATACCACAGGATCGTAACATATGGTAAACAAAAATATTTGTTTGTTCCTCATTCCCATGCCATTTTGCACCTTTTTGGTGCTTTTGGACCTTTTGTCCTTTTGATTCCTCCTTATGCCTTTCTTTCTGAATTTTTATTCAGGCTCCTCTATCCATAGTGTCCTTTTGTGTGAGAGATGTGTTTAATTTACAGCTCATGGATGAAGAAGAACTTTTGGCAATTTTGTACTTACATGATTTAGTACTTTATTTTGATACATATTGCTTTCTTAGGAGTTTTGACTCTTCTTAGCCTTTTGGCTTTCAATTCTTGGCATGGGATCATTTATATATAATATACTGTTTACCCTACTTCCTTTCCATGGGTCTTTTGATGTCACCCCCTAGGACATTTTTTTTTTAAGTGTGAGATGGATGGAGCCTCGAAATATTATTCCAGACCTTTTGATCTTGAGTTATTTTACAGGGATTAAGTGGGACTTCAATGTGTTCATAGCCATTTAGGAAAACTGCTAAACTAGAAGAAATTCTTATCAGATAAAACACTAATACACAGTCTTATAATCAAGGATTTAGTTCATCCAGAACTCTGATGTTCTCCATGCAACCAAAAGTTTGCTTCTTTTTATTGAAATCAAACAAAATCTAAATAAAACAAACATAAATGAAAATAAATCAAAGTAAACAACCAAATCAATTTATTTATGTACAAGATAATCCAGAAAAATAAAAAATCAAGAAAAATAAAAATTTGAGAACTAAACCACTAACTGGTCAGTTCTCTGCCCACCCTTATAAATCTAGAAACTTGTAAGTTAAGGGGCTAGTCTTGACTACAAAATGAGAAAGACCTAACCATTATCTAATTCTACTATTCTTGAAACAAAAACTACATCTACTATTTTACTATCAATCTCATCAGCCCATGAACATTGAAGGAGATCGGGTTGGGTGTCTGATATGGTGCTGGATTCTTCTGATGCAAAGTTTCCCGGTTCAAGTTCAATTAGATAATTTCCCAATACAGAATTCACTGATTCATTCTTTTCTTCCAATTGCATGACATTATGTTTCATGTAGGGCTCTCTTAATATTTTAATCTGATTTGGGCTTCTCTTCTGAGGCAACCACAAATGTGACCAATCTGAAGCAAAATACCCATTTAGTCTTGCTGACCAGTCTCGATTCAAAATAATTCCATAACCATCAGGTATGTCTGCTACCACAATATCAATGTACTAACAAATCTTTTTATTTGTAGATAATCGAATCAGGACATCCTCCATTTCCCCGACTACTTTCACATTGGTCCTGTCTGACTGAGTAACCTCCCAGGTAGTAGGTTTAGGCTGTCCATTAATATTTTTGTAGATTGCAAGTGGCATAACATTTATTGATGATCTGGAATCTACCAAACAATTGTGCACATTATGGTTTAAAATCTCCAAAGTTAGGAGGAATGGTGGAGTTTTAAACCTGGTCTTACCTCCCACACTTGCTTCAACAATCTCTTCTACAGGTTGGTTGTTGGTGGGAAGTTCTTCCTCTAGTACTTCAAGTACTTTGATATTTTCCTTGACATTACCCGTTTGTCTTCAATAGGCTTAGCAGGAATGTTGACTCATTTCGGATCTTGACTGTTAATAGTAAGTTCAAGAATTTTATCATCTGTGTTGTTCTTTTGTAGTTTCTTTACATTCTCTTGCAATTTATTGATCTTTGGGAGTATTAAATTGTCTTTATTCACCAAATCCTGGATTCTTGTTGTCACAATTGTTTTCAATATCTCCTCATGTTTCATAGCACCTTCTTCTGTATCAAAAAGCGAGACACAATTCCATAATACCAAAGCACCATTCTCTTGTTTTTCTATGGATTTACCACCCTTTTCTTCTTCATCATTAGCCTCTATTAATTTAGAATCCAACAGCTGATTCATCACTAATGTCATTGAATTTATCCATTGAGGGCAATTTTTTTCAGAATGGGGCTACTGGTGGAAAGTGCAAAAGTTATCCATACCTACCTCCATTAAGTTCATTGATGCAGGACTCTTTGGAGGAGGTTTAGACTGATTGTCATCCTCTCTTCTCTTATAGTAAGGCTTATATGCTTTTTGAGCTTCCTTTTCCTTTTCCAAATCTATTATTCTGTTAGAAAGTTTCTGCATCATCTTTAACATTCCTTCAAAATCATGTGACTACTCTTCTTTAGGCTTAGACAATAATAAGGCTTTCTTCCCAAAAAATTTCTCTCCTGACTGCTCAGGATAATCTTCTATGCTTTTTTTTTCAGCTTCTACTCTCTCAGCCTCTTCATAAGTCTCTGATAACGTAGGTTTAACTTGAGCCTTTGCAAACATGGCCAAGTTAGTCCCCAAAGCTGAAGTATAATACTCAATTAGAACTTTATCAGAGAGCTTATCAGCTGCAGAGAAATTCTTAAGATAAGTAGCAAACCTTTGGGTAAAACTATGCACCTTTTCTTTTCTTTCTTTCTTTAACGCGCACAGTCCTTTCATGAGAGCTGCATGAGTCTTCTGGTCTGCATATTTGCTTCTAAATATCCTTTCAAAAGTATCCCATTCTGGGATTGAGTTTGCAGGAAGAAAAAAATACCATGAGGTTGTTGCTCCTTTAAGGGTATGTGGAAAAAGTCTGCAGACTACATCTTCATGTTCTCCAGCCTTTAGTCCTTCTATGGCCAAGTAGAAACTTTGCAAGTGATCATATACTAAAATCCTTTCACAAATTTGGGCAGCATTTTCTCAAAAGCCTGAGGTAAGTCATGCAAAGGAGGTGTTAGGTTTAAAGGTGATCTGGCTTTCCAAGCAAGTTGTGGATTTGGTGGGTTAGGTGGCTGATTAGCGTCTACGCCTGCCATGAGTTTGGGTGGGGAGTGAGGTGGTGAATGAACAGGAGTATGAACAGGTGAACAGCAAGGTGTGTTTGGGCCCACTTGATTCAAAGGCTCAACAAATTCCTACAAGGCTGTTTCTACCAATTCTTCCAAATCTCCAACCAAAACTACATCTTCCAATACAGGATGGTCTTTCTTCTTGTACTTTCTTCTAGGTAAATCAGGGATAGTTGGTAATCCTCCAATACTTTTCACATATGCCCTACTATGTCTTCTCAGATCATTAACAACTTTGTTGTCCACAGAATACAAGTGTTCTTTCCACTCCTCTTCAGGAATCAGATTGGGAAATAAACTGCTTTCTGAACTATCACTGGTGGAGAAATTTCGAGGAAATGGGTTTCCTCGACTAGCCATGCACTGACGGCCCCTCCTTCTAGCGCCAAAAACTGTTGAGGCCTGGAAAATCACAGGAGACAACAACAAGGGATTCTCCCCAGTAAATGTTCCCAACTAGCCCGTTATTGTTTGGTATGGGGAATCCGTCCCGTTTGCGGTCCGACTACCATAGGTCAAGTAACCAAAATAAAGGGTTTTACTGGTTATGGCCCAGTACACCGTGTATCCTTTTAGTTTTTTAGTTTTAAGTATGATATGCAAGTTCCTATCTAAGAATGCAGAATGATAGAGAATATGAGGAGCAGTCACAATGTGATGCGTAGGTTCTTACCTCTCGTCTTAACTCTCTCGCATCTAAATCACACACAGCAAGAAAACTAAAACTAACTTAACTACACTGTCCCTAGGGAGTGAAATTATCATTTAATGAATAATGTATTACCATTCATGCATTAAGAAAAATCACAGGTAGCTGTTCTTTATTACAAAACACATAAACATGAATAGATAGATGAACAACAAGATAGCTCATTGTTTATGAAAAGCATTCATTACTTATAGTGGAAATTCCATAAAATAAACTAGAGATCATTCATACAAGAACATAGGTTCAACAAGTTAGAACGATCTCACAATTAATGGATAAAAGCTGAAAACGAAATAGTTCCTCTTCAACAACATCCATTGCACAGCATTTGAACATTCCACCAAAGCTTTCTCCAATAGGAAAAATTGTAATTATCTATTGCAAAAGGAAATAGTTCTTCTTACAACATGTTCTCACAAGTGTAACTGAGAAAAAGTCCCTCTCTTATCAAACTATCCTATACTTATACAAAAACCAAAACTTTTGGGCTGCCCCAACTGACTATTGGGCTTCCCCAGCGTTTCAACTCCCAAAATGTGTCCTATAATGAGTTCTCACACATTTTACAATATATTACATTTAAAACAAAAATTAATAAAGAACTTCTAAGTAGAGGGCCTCGCTTGATCATTTAAGAATTTTTTTCACGCTTGGGCTTCTGCTGCTATGCTCTCAAATTCTGAAGGTTCAAGAAAGCGAATGTTGATCTCATATTTAGCAGCCTGATTTTTTACTACTTCAATTATGGCTGGGCTTAAACGCAGCTGATCCTCAAGCAAATGGATGTTGACTATTGCATGAGCTACGACATCTTTCAAAATCTGCTCATCCAAGTTCTTGACTTGTTGTATCTTTTGCTCATCCTCCTGATACCTGCTCTGTAACATTTCTGTGAGTAGCTCATGCTCTGGTAATGCCTCTAGTCTTTGTTCTGTAGCAACTTGACATCTGTTGTAGGTGACCAGCACCCTTCTGCAGTATTCAGTACAAGCCCCTATTGTCTTCTTCACAACATTCTTGAACTCCTCGGTTGTATTTATTGCAAATTCCAACAAGTCATAGTCCTACTTTAGGCTGTGTTGATCTTTAGCTGGTAAATCTGCAGGAATTTCTTCATTGGTCTCTATCCTTACTATCCTTCTAATCAAGACTTCCAAAATGTCCTGAGATCTATCTACAAAATATGAGGTAGTATCCAAAATTTCCTCCAGTCTATTATCTATCTACAAGACTTTACATCTTTCTTCTTCAATAGACACCTACAGCTGGTGCATTCTTATTCGTTGGGTTAGGACATGTTCCTTTAGAGGATGGATATTAGTTTGATTTTCACTGGCATCCTTTAGTGACACTGCTAATGAATTAATCTGTCCTTCAAAATCTACTACCTGCACTTGGAATTGCTTTTCTTTCTCTTCCATAGTATCCCTCTGTGCCTCCAACTCTTGTACTTTGTTCTGCATCTGGTCCTTTTCTGCACTAAGAGTTTCATATGGTGTTTTTAGGTCATCCTTTTCTGTCTTCAGCACCTGATGTTCTTGCTGTAACCTCTGCAATTCTGCTAGGTTATTCTGATCATCCTTACCTGTCCTTTCCATGGAAACTTCCAAAGTCATCTAGTTTTCTTGAAGAGTCTAAATTTCTTCTTTTGAAGTCTTCACTTCATTTTGAATGTCTTCAAATTTCCTCTTCATTTTATAACCTTCATTTCTTTCCTTCTTCAAAGTTTCCTTCAACTGAGTTGCATTCCTTTTCGACTGCTCCAGATCCGTCATCAGCCTATTTACATTATCTTCAGTGGCTTGTGTCAATGCCATTGCTATTAACCTCAGATCTGCGTCCGTCCCATGCACAAAAGTTTTATCAGTGACCATCATGCCTGGTTGTCCCCATGTTTCCATTTTTCTCTCAGTCCTTTTGACAATCCTCTTCTTCACTCTGTCATAAAAAATGGTGCTAAAATCTGGGACTTCTTCTCCTTTTTCCTGCACAAAAGGTATCAGATTCAATTCAGAAAAAACCACTTGTTCTTGAGTGCTGCCAGAAATTGCAGCAGGCTCCTGGGAATCAGGATTATCTTGTCCCTGCCCCTGATCTGTCTGATCCTGTACTTCTTGGATGTTTGTTGGGTCAGTATTTTGCTGGTCTGTTGTAGATCCTGTCAGCCTCAGACCTTCAGATTCTTTTCGTTTCTTCTTCATCTCTTCATCTTCTGCCTTATTTGCAACTTCCTCTGCATTCTTTGTTGATTCCTCTGTAGCTTTCTTTATTTCTTTCTTCTTCATTCTTAACCCGGCTCTCAGCCTCCTGTGCTTGTCTCCTAGCATCCTCTTCTCTTTTCTTGGCCTCCTCCTCTTCAGCTTTCTTCTGGGCGGTTTGGCCCTCACTGCCCTTAACAGTGATCTTCTGTTTAAATATTCTCTTCAATGTAGTCATATTCCTTGCATTCCTGAAGATTTCTTCATCTTTGTCCCAGAAGTTTGTATATTCAAAGTGAACATTTTCCTCTTTTCAATGTTCTACAACCTTCTTCTGGGAGTCATTTCTATGGAAGCTCATCTCTCCAAAATGAAACTGCTCCAATTCCTGTACAAATTCATCAACTCTTTTAATATTTGTAAATTTGTAGCTCCCCAGTGTGAAAGGTATGGCAGGATAGCTTGCCTTCTTGTGTTCAAACATGAAGCTTCCTACACCATCTAGGTACACTTTCCTGACTGCTTCTTTATGCACCACATAATCAGTGGCATACTTGGGGAGTAATGAAGGTGCCCTGGAGCAACCATACATCCTGATGTACATCCCTTCATCAGTCAAATAATAATTTGCATGTTCCTCGATGACTTTAAATGCCTCCTCAGACATACAATTGCATTATGTTAGGACGATAAAATTGTGTAAAGGCATAATAAAATGTTCACATATTTCTCTATAGTGGCTGTAATACTTATGTGCCCAAAATATTTTGTATGCAATGTACACAGGGGTTCTGTCCCTATCCCAAATGCATCTTAAGGCTGGAAATGGTTGGGTGCATAGTATACAGTCCACCAATACGGAACTCATATAAAACTCAGATTTCTTCTGGGACACCCCTCCCAGAGCCGAAGAAATACAAGCTGAGAGGTTGTTGGACACAACGTTTTCCCAAGTGAATACAGTCCCCTGGGTGGCCACATAGAAAATAATAGGGATCCATCCCAACTTGAAGCTCTTACCATGAGCTCTCCCAAACACTCGGTTCAACATCAATGCTATAAACCTATAAGGTGTCCTAAGAGTAGCTGTATCATACTCTCCTGACGGCCTAGTTTGAAAGTTCTTCCCAGGTATCATCATCCTCTTTACTGTTTCAACCAGGTCCAAGTTTATTTCTTTCAACCAATATTCAGTTAGGTAAACCTGGGTTGGGGGTAGGTGATATTCCAATGAGACATAACCCAGGACTGTAGGCCGCATATCCCTGTTTGGTAGTATTGGCTAAAATTATAGTGGTCACATCGGCCTTAGGTAGAATCCAACTGATCACCTCTGAGCATGGGAATAGCTCAGGTCTAGTGGCTATCCGAATAAGAGCTGACTTCTCTATGTTGGCATATATGGTCAACTCTTCAAATCCAGCATCGGTCACAGTTTGATTTGAAATCATCTGAAATATTTCACCCCACTTATAATCAAGCTCTACCCCGGTGGTAGCTCTAGTGTCTTCATAGATATATTCTACCTTGGTATCGATTTCCACCTCAGGTTCTCCTTCAGCAACAGGGGCTTTCTTTTTCTGTCTCTTAGACATGTCACCTTTGAAGAGGTTGCCCTGTCATAAACCAAAATGCATTTTAGGCTATTTGAGTTTTAATCAGTATTCAAAGAATGAATAAAAACTGTATAAACATTTACCTCTTCCATATTCGCAACAGCTAAATCTATCACAATGCAAATGCAAAATCAACAATAACTAGCAAGAAAACTTGGAGAAACCATGGTTGGCCTACCTGGAAAACAAACTGTAGTCAATGTGATGGTCTGAAAAAAATCCACGGCAGCACCCCAAATGCATGAAATCCCAATAGCTAATCACAAATGCACAGTTCGACAATGAGGACGGAGGCAGACGCGAATTCACAAAGATAAACAATAGAATAATAATCATCCCATATATATAGCTCTCGGTGAAAAAGGTCGTCGAAAACAATCTTCTGTTGAACGGTGAAACAACTAAGGCATTAGGTGGTTAATTCATCAGGGAGCCACAATGGCGAGCGACGGACATACTATGGGTTCCGGCACAATAAAAACATCGGTGAGATAACACTAAACTGCAACTTCGGACCTCGAAACCACTATAGCATCGGATGACTAGTTCAATTGGAAACCACAACGGTGGGCATTATAAGGACCAAAAGTTCCACAAACCAGTAAAAAATCAGATAAAATCAAAACAGACCATCGATGAAAGGAACAGCTAAATGGCGGATGGTTAGTCTTCTTCGAAGCCGCAATGGCGGGTATCAAATGGACTACGGACTCCGTGGAAATTTGATAACATCGTCGATCGGGACAACCAAAAACTAATCCCCCACTCAAATGTCAACACAATCCTGATAACGAGAAAAGCAAAATCAAAAACCCTGCAGAATCGGCAAACTAAAGGCCTCCATCAGAGCGCTTGCAATCTTCCAGCTGAAACGGTGGCAACACAAAGGACTAACTCTCCGACGATGACGAAACAAAATGCTGAAATAGAATAAAACAAAAAGTGCGTCAGCGAAAAACTAGGCTTTGGATTGGGTCACTTGTCAGTAAGTTTCCGCAACGGCGGCTGTGTAGATGACTACAGCCCCAACTAACAGTTCATAAGACTTTCGATAGTGAAAAAGGAAATTATCAAAACTTCAAAGCATCAAGTTCAAATCCACAGCATCAGCACACACAGATAGTCATTAACTCAATTTAACCTCAAAGATCGAAAATTGCAGCAGAGGATAACAAAGTTCATCAATCAGAAGCAAATCTAGGCCAGATAGAATTTAAAAGGAGGGTCCAAAATTTTAAAAAAATTAGGAAAACGTTGCAGCTGCAATATGGCCAAATGTGAAAAAAGAAGCAGCTGATTATGTAGCCCTATGTTTCAATTGTCATCGGGTTAAATCCATACACCAACACCCAGCCGAATTATTGTAGCCTATACCTATACTGGAATGGAAATGAGGAACTATAACTAGGGATTTTATTACAGGGTTACCAATAACTAAAAATAAGAATGAATCCATTATGGTTGTAGTGGATAAATTAAGGAAACCCATTTCATACCTGTAAAGTCAACTTATAAGGTGGTCAATATTGCTAACATATTTATGAAAGAATTTTTCTGGCTACATGGTATACCAAAGATAATGATCACAGATCGTGACACTAAATTAACTTCCAGTTTTTGGATTTCCTTATTTAAAGGTATGGATACGAAACTAAACTTTAGTAAATCCTATCATCCACAAACTGACAGACATAGAGAGCAGAGTGAATAAGGCCTTGGAAGGCATGTTAAGAATGTATGTGATGAATCAACCAGGTAAATGGGAATATTATATTCATCTGGCAGAATTTGCATATAACAATAATTACCAAGCCTCCCTCAAAATGAGTCCTTTTGAGGTATTGTATGGTAGGAGATGTAAAGTACCTATGATTTGGGGTAACTTGGAGGACAGATTGGATTTAGGGTCAGATATGTTATCACAAATGGAGGAAATGGTATGACAAATAAAAAAAAACTTAAAAACGGCACAAGACAAACATAAGAGTTATGAAGAAAAGAAATGAACAACTAACGAGTATAAAGTAGGAGAACATGTATTCCTGAGAGTCAAACCAAAGAAGACCAAGCTAAGATCAAGACTTTATGTAAAACCGGCACCCATATATGTTGGATATTTTGAAATCTTGGGTAGAATAGGGTCTATAGCTTATCAAATGGATTTACCCCCTTATTTAAGAATTCATGATGTTTTCCATATTTCATTGTTAAAAAAAATGTTGCTGATAAATCTCATATTGTTAATTGGGATAATGTACACGTGGAACCATAGGGCAGCTTCCACAAAGAACCAATGTGAATTCTTGATAGAAGAGAAATTTAGATTCAAAAGAAACTTATTGTACAAGTTAAAGTACAATGGAAACATTATTCAGAGGAATAAGCTACTTGGGACATAGAAGAAATTATGAGACAAATTTTTCCTGCCTTATTTCCAAACTTTAATAATACCGATTAAGCATTGAGGATTGTGCAAAGTTTTAAGGAGGGAAGGATTGTAATACCGTCTAGTTACTTTTGGATATTTTTTATTTATTTACTGTTAAATATGTTGATGTATTTGTAACTTCGGAAGATATTTTGATGTATATTATCATTGTATGTTGTTGTACCCCCATTAGGGATGTGTGTTACCCCTTTACATGATGTCTAAATTGTGTCTAGACCTTGAGTTACAACCTCCATTGGAAGTCGGGGCAACAGTCCTCAGTGTAACATCATGTAATATGTAATTGTGGTCTCTCTGGGATAAGTGGGCCCCATGTGAGATTACATGTAGGATCAGGTATTATATTTGGTCGGTGACGTGAAAGGGTATAAATAGGGAGGCGCTCTCCCTCATTTATACACACCTCACACACCCTCTAAGGTGCATGAGAGAGAGAGAGAGAGTGAGAGAGAGAGAGTCAGAGGAGGAGAGAAAGATAACTACTGAACATTTCTTATTACTGCTTTTAATCATCTTACTATTCTGAAGAAGTTTGCAGGGTTTTCTCCTTTATGGTTTCCCCAATGAAAATATTTGTGTCTTGTGTATATTTTATATCTTATGCACTTTGTTGTACTTCTTATTTTTTTAGATAAATATCTTGGACAATCTAATTAGATATTAATAAAATCTAACATGGTATCAAATCCTCTCTAAAAGAAGGAATTGTGCAGCTGCGGGAACTAGGGCTTCCTAGTTGAAGGTGTTCTCCCCACAGATCATTAAGAAAGGAGGGATATGATAACTCACCTCACTAGGGAACACATATTGGTGGTATCAGTTTCTGAATCAGAGTATTTTCACTGTACAGCCAAAATACAGCTGCAATAGCAGTTAATGGAAATTAGGGTATCATGCCTGAAAACCCCTAGAAGACTAAATTTAGTAATCCTAGAACTTTCTCTATAACGTGATATTGGAGAAGGATCGGAAGCCGAAACCTTTATATTCCAAAGAGAAATTCGTCTTGTACACTTTGTAAATGTTACATCCTCAAATTCACTATACTTCACGAGATATGGTTCCTCCAAATCAGGGTTCCAACCTCCTCCAAAATACAATCATAAACAGCTGACCTAGGGAGATTTGCTTTATCTCGGGATAGGAAGGTCCAAAATAAATTTCACAAGATTTTCCATGTAGGCAATGGACTTTAGTTTTCGTAGTATGATTTTTAGACCCATAAGATGAAATAGTGATACGTTGCAGTTCATACAAGTTCGCTATGTTGAACAGTCCCCAAAACAAGCACCTTAGGAAACTCAGCTTAAGGCCCACTTGGAGAATCCACTTCTGCTCTAAACTATGGGGTTGGAAATAGGACATATCAATATATTTCAGTGAGAAGTTTCAAAATGTAAGGAGCCTAAAATTCAGAGGTACAGCAGAATCAATATTAGTCATTTATGTAGAAGAAATTGGAAAACTAGGGCTTCCTGTCTGGGAGATTCCCTCCTTTAATTTCAGAAAAGGAGTACATTAGAAAAATCACCTTGAAGAGGCCCATATTTATATCCAATCATAAGTTTGAAATTCCAAGTTTTGAAAATTAGGGTTTCTCTGACAAATCCTAGATCAGCCAGCTCCAGAACTAGGACAAACACCTCAAATCGGACCTCCATGATCCTTTAAGAAATTGACTTGGATCAGTATTTCAGTAAGGAAGTTGTAAGATCCATAGGGAGATGAGGCTAGGTCTAGAGCCAAGAGAATCATTGCAGAATCTATTAAATATCATCTCATCCCTCATGTGTCATCCTTGAAGACACCAAAAGGAAGTGTTCGATGTTATGGTGAAGCAATCGAAGAAGAATAAGATATTGTTATAAACACCTTGATAGGCCTCCCAAGATCATGGGATTCATTCATTTGAGGAATGTATGCCATAAGGAAGTGATTACCTTTAGCAGACTCTGGGGAGAGTGCACACAAGAAGAAGCTCAACTCATAATAAGAGAAGAGAATATGGGAGGAACTGAAGATCAAGCTCTCATGATTCAAAGAGGATCCCTCAAGCGATGAGGAATATGAAGGACTCAATTCTTGAAGAACCTCTTATCCATATTAGCATTTGGATAAGAAATGATGCTATTATGAATGAAGAAAATGATGAAACTGAAGCCTCAATAAGGAGTCTACCCACAAAACAAATAAATATAAGTATTCAATTTTCATTTCATGATATTTTTTGGTTATGCACTTGTTTATATTAAGTTGATGTGTTATGCATGTTTGAGTATTTCAATTTATACTACTGAATTGCATATGATGGGTAAGAAGTCAATGACGTTGTACAACCTTCCATTACTACTTATCTAGATTAAAACCTCTTTGCTGGCATATTAGGAGTACTACACACTCTTAATAACATTAGGGTATAATGCATCTAAAGTTATTGTATGTATACATGATATGGATGAATGTTGTAGCATTGGCTAAAATAGTGGCATGGCTATGTGACATATATTTGTCACTATTAATATGTTTAGGAAATTATGATATGTTTCTAATCATGAAAATGAACTTGACTTGTAGATTATTCCAAAGAATAAGGAACGACAGTTCAGAAGAGGAACCTAAAGCTTCCCGAGTCAAAGACACCATAGCGAAAGAAAGAGCTTCAGAAGAATATAAAAAGAACGGTAGATCCACCTCGAGAGATGAACACCACCTTGGGCACGATAAATTATCCAATATGAAGAATAGTCTGATGATACTTCCAAAGAAAGAAAGAGGCCTCAGACACACTCTAGTTATGTGACACTTTTGAGCGACATCATTGATGCAGAGCCTTCCAGCTATGAAGAAGTAGCCAAAAAGAAAGGGAAGGAGAATATGATCAAAGAATATCAGTTCAAGAAGAATGATGTCTAGGATGCGGTGTTGAGAAAGAGAATTCTATAGTGTCTTCCATATGGATCTACAAGATCCAACATGTAGTAGATGGAAACATTGTGGGATACAAGGAAAGATTCATAGCACGAGGCTTCTCACAGCAAGAAGGCATAGACTACAAAGAGACATTTGCACTAGTGACGAGTCAAGTATACGTAGAGCAGCCACTAGGAGATGAGACACATGACAGATAGAATCATGTGTGCAAATTAAAGAATTCATTTTACAAGCTTAAAAGAAACCTATGAGATAGAACATACAGTTACATAAGGAGCTTGAAGATCACCTAGAGTGATGAAGATATTAACCTTTTCTACAATATTAATGATGAAATCCTATCGAGCATGACAAGCCTACAGATGGGTGCGAGAAGAAATTTTCAAAAAGTTCAAGATAGAGGATATTGGTGTCCAGTGACCCTAGATGGATACATAGAATATTAGTAGCAGAGGAAGCTACTTGTCACTCCATTACATAATGTTTCAATACATAGAGTATGAAAGGTAGAGGGAGAATGGTGCTTTGATTTAGAGGGAGTGACTGCAAAAGATCCCTAGGTTTGACATGGTACGACAGGATCGACAGCTTACTAATGGCTATAGGCTTTACTAGGAGTAAAGCAGATTCCAACCTTTACTTCAAGGTTGAAGGTGAAAGACCAATGATGCTCCTGTTATATGTCGATGACCTGTTCCTGACAGGAAAAGAGGAACTCATTAAAGATGCAAGAAGGAGACTTGCTGCTGAGTTCAAGATGAAGGACTTGGTATGATGCACTACTTTCTAGGCATAGAGGTGTGGAATAGTGTGGATGGAATCTCCCTTGGATAAGGGAATTATGCAGTGTAGATCATGAAGAGGTTCGGGATGATGGACTGCAAGGCCATGGCCACACCTATGGCATCGAACCTAAAGCTATTGAGTGATGCTTCATCAGAGACGGTTGATACCACGATGTATCATCAAATGATTTTTTCATTGATGTGCCTAACAAATAGAAGACCAAACACATGCTTTGCTGTGAACGAACCAATCTAGTTCCTGAAGGATCTGAGACATGCTCACCTGGTTGCAAAGCATTCAATGAGGTACTTGAAGGGTAAAATTGAGTATGGGCTCAAGTATGATATGAATCAGAAGACTAACCTGCATGGTTATGTTGATTGAGATTGGTAGTGCCAGTGAGAATAAGAGCACCTTGGGTTGCTTCTTCAATCTGAGATACAGTATGGGATATTGGTTTGGTAGGATGCAGTTCTTCATGGAGCTGAGTATAGCCTAGGAAAAATATGTTTCCACTTGCTCGACTATTTGTGAGGTAGTATGTTTCTTTTGAAAGATACTATTTGATTTGATTGTCTATACTTGCATTTTTGTATGATGCAGAGAGGAGCAGTGAAGCTCCAATATGTGATCCAGATCAAGATCTCTAGAAAGAGGGAGTGGTGAGTTCTAGCATAGACGGTGAGAAAGGTTTTCTAAGCAAAAAAATCACGGTGAAGCTCGTAGGTTTCTCAGACGTAATCAGTCATGTAGGTTGTCCTTGGATGTAATCCATCCTTACAAAGATCACAGGTTATCCTTGGACGTAATCAATCCTGATGTGATTCTGTGCTAGAAATGTACAGAGTGAAGTTTGAATACTTCAAATAGAAGCTTGGTGTACTTTAGATAGAGATTCCTTCCAAGGGGAAGTGATGAGTCCAGAAGACACAGATACACAAGCCTTTCTGACATGGTGGCAGGTTGGGCCTCCCATGGTCGTCGATGTAAGTGCTGAGAGCCTTTCCAACATGGTGATAGGATGGGCCTCCCATGGTCATTGATGTAAGTGCTGAGATCCTTTCCGACATGGTGGAAGGCTGGGCCTCCCATGGTCATTGATGTAAGTGTTGTGTTATGTGTATCTAGGCTGTGCTCTGTGTGACGATGAGATGATTTGAAGATGATGAGATAATAGTAGGGTACACAGGTGTTGCAAGGCATGTAATCAGTCATGGGATGCTCCTTCAGGTTTCGTAGTGAATCAGTCCTAGGAGATCTTACAGGTTTTGCAAGAGGCATATAATAAGTCTTTAGATGTACCTACTTGATGGCTTGCTCGCAAGGGTGATGAAGACCTCGCAAAGGGCTAGGCCTACATCCAACATGAAAAAGGGCTGGCACTGTAGATGAAGACCTGGAAAAGGATTAGGCCTACATCCAACATGAAAAAGGGCTGGCACTGTAAATGAAGAGCTGGCAGAGGGCTAGGTCTACATCCAACATGAAAAGGGTTAGCACTATAGATGAATACCTAGAAGAGGACTAAGCCTACATCCAACATGAAAAAGGATCGAAACTATAGATGAAGACCTAGTAGAGGACTAGGCCTACATATAGCATGAAAAAGGGTTGGCAGTGTAGATGAAGACCTGGTAGAGGACTAGACCTACATACAGCATGAAAAAGTGTTGGCACTGTAGATAAAGACCTAGAAGAGGACTAGGCCTACATCCAGCATGAAAAAGGGATGTCACTGTAGAAAATGTTGATGACAGATGGTATGGGATGATGATCAAATTATAAGAAGATGATGGAAGCATATATGATGAAGACTCTATGACTCCGTGATGATGATGATGCGATGAATACCTGACCATATGTGTTGATGACTATATAGAGAGAGAATATCCTCCTAGTTAAGAGGGAGCATTGATGTATTTGTAAATTCAGAAGATATTCTGATGTATATTATCATTGTATGTTGTTGTGCCCCCATTGGGGATGTGTGTTACCCCTTTACGATATGTCTAAATTGTGTCTGGACCTTGAGGTACAACCTCCGTTGTAATTTGGGGCAATAATCCCAAGTGTAACATCATGTAATATGGTATTGTGGTCTCTCTAGAAGAAGTGGGCCCCATGTGAGATGACATGTAGGCTCAGGTCTTATATTTGGTGAGTGCTTTAAAGGGTGTAAATAGGGAGGCGCTCTCCCTCATTTATACACACCTAACACACTCTCTAAGGTTCATGAGAGAGAGAGATAGTCAGAAGAGGAGAGAAAGATAGTTGCTGAACATTTCTTATTACTGTTTTTTACCATCTTACTATTCTGAAGAAGTTTGCAAAGTTTTGTCCTTTATGGTTTCCTCGATGAAAATATTTGTGTCTTGTGTATATTTTATATCTTATGAATTTTTTTGTACTTGTTATTCTTCCAGATAAAGATGCTAGATAATCTAATCAGATCTTAAGAAAATCTAACAAAAGAAACAAGTAAATTAAATTTGATATGAATATAACTTGGAATTGGGAGTTTTAGTTCAGTTACACAATAAATTGACAGAAACTTGGGTTTAAAAATTTAGTTATTAAACCTACAACATTCTCTAGGGAGACAAGTGGCCACTATTAAAGGGAATTGGCTATTTTTCTATAAAAGTCCTAGGCAAGGAAAATGGGGCATTATTATGAAGAAAAGTAATTTGAAAAGAGAGTTGCAAGGGATCACCATGGGTGAAGGCTCTATAATGAATACATGAGTTTGCACAGAGCTGCTAGTGAGCATCTTGCAGATGTTAGGCTCTGTACTAGAACTACCAGTGAAGCATAAGAGAATGCTAGATTCTAGAATAACTTATTCCTTTTAGATACTGGTGGCATCTTGAGGTTGCAGAAGAACTATTTTAAACCCAAGGGTGTCGGCAAGGGGGTGGAACCAAACAAATTTGTTTGCTACAAGGTTCTTGTGGTAGGGTGGTGTGTAGCTGTTGACACGGGCCAGTTTCATATTTTATAGATATGTTTCTTAAACAAATACCTGTGTTCAATTATAGTTCTAAAGAAAAACCTTGCTAATATTCTGTTTAAATATGAACAGAGTAACAAAGGAACTAGAAATATTTTCACAGACCTTAATAAATCATTTTTATAAAAACAAAATCCAAAACAAGCTGCATGGTGTCAAAAATCCTTAATTATTTTATAAGCATTATGGAGATTACCCTAAATGCAGTAACCATATGGATTAACCACTTAAACCCCAGCTGGAAATATTTCAATGGCCAAACCAAACCAGACACGGTTAAGCAAAGAAGCCACCATCAACTACACATGCATTTTTAAAATAGTCATAGAACCTCAATTTACAACTCCATCGAAATGCATAAAGGCAACGAACCAAAGTTTAAATATAAACCTTACCTCTAAAAATAAGCAATATCCTCGACGATCATTCCCGCAAACAAGGATTTGAATTATTAGTAGTGGCATAAATACAAATTGTTGAATAATATTTAAATTATTAACCTGTTATTGAAGTCTTTACCTATGAGATGGCACATATGCTAGGTTTGACGAGATGGAGAATCTGGGACAACATAAACTAATTGTTGTTACCAAATTATCAACATTATAATCAGTTCCAGGAGGTTTAACTATGACCTAGTCGGTTAAGAACACGATCCAAAGTATTAAAACACTAACAGTGGGAATGATATTGTGTATTTATTCCTCAACTAAACTATAGCAAAGCCGAGTCCTAGCCAAAATACTGAAGAAATCCTCGTCCAACAAAGGTGATTGACTAATGTAAAACATATTAAAGTCAACTCAGTACTGCTTTACAGCTATATTCACAACCAGATCATAAATAATATGGAAAGGGTGAAAACTCAAAGTTGGTAACACTTCTGTGAGAATCAGGTGCCCAACCAACATAGCGGGAGTTATTCGGCCGAATAACTAATCCTTTATTCGGCCGAATAAATTTTAACAGTAACCGTTTAATTTGACGGAACAGATTGCCGACCGGTAATTTTTATCGGCGTTTCAATAATTATTCGACCGAACAATTGTTCGGCCAAATACTTTTTAACCATATAAGGTCAGTTGCGGGCTCATTTTCCTTGTTTTGCCTACAACGATTTGTCGTCGTCCTATTGCTCCCACCACCCGTCGCGTCACCTGTCTCGTCTCGCCACCTATCTCATCCTCGTCCACGTCACCCAGCCGTCTGACGTGTACATCCACCATCCTGTCACCCCTTATCTGTGTGGTTTCCTCTCAGCTTGGAGGTCTATTCATGGAGGTCGATTGTGGAGGTCTGCTTGTCGAGGTGTACGTGGTCTTCTCGTGGTGTGGTGTTGTTGTTCCGCCCCTTGATTGTTAGGTAAGCCTTGAATGATAACTTTTATATTATTATGAGTATGGTAAAGATTGTCTAACCTTTGGTAAGTGCTTGTTTAATCTTTGTTATGTGCTTGTTTCATATCATGTTCAATTTTTCCACCTATTGTATTTACGTCTCTAAGCTTATAATTACAATGGTAGTAAGGACAGAGTTGAACAATTCTGCCCATTTGGACAGCACTACTTATTTTAAATGATTTTAATTAAACAAAATTTAACATAAAACTTGAAATCTGTTAATGTTTTTTATGTTTCTATATTTTTTAATTAGCTTATTCTTATTCTCTATGTACATGAAATTTTATAGAATATTTAGGCAACTCTGTTTAAAAAAAATACATAACTTTTTAATTAGCTTATTTTTATTCTCTATGTACATGAAAATTTATAGAATATTTAGAGAGCTCTGTCAAAAAGAATCCATGGTTATGTAGGCTTAAATAACTCCACCAGTATGTAGCATCTCTAAATGACATTTAAGACATATAGACATTTAATACTGCACAGGTAATTGCATCTCTATCCAAATGGACAGATTTTATCAGCTATGTACAAATGGACATAGCTCATCTGCTCTGTCCATTTGGACAGAGTTGATGAGCTCTGTCTATATGGATAGAGTTGAACAGCTCTGTCCACTGTCATATAAATTATTTACTTAGGGACTTGATCAGCTATGTCCATATGGACAGAGCTGATCAAGTCCCTAAGTAAATAATTTATATGACAGTGTTGAATAGCTCTGCCCATTTGGACAAAGTTGAACAGCTTTTCCCATTTGGACAGCTCTACTTATTTTAAATGATTTTAATTAAACAAAATGTAACATAAAACTTTAAATCTGTTAATGTTTTTTCTGTTTGTATATTTTTTAATTAGCTTATTTTTATTCTCTATGTACATGAAATTTTATAGAATATTTAGACAACTCTGTTTAAAAAAAATCCATAACTTTTTAATTAGCTTATTTTTATTCTCTATGTACATGAAAATTTATAGAATATTTAGAGATCTCTGTCCAAAAGAATCCATGGTTATGTAGGCTTAAATAACTCCACCAGTATGTAGCATCTCTAAATGACATTTAATACAGTTAGAAATTTAAGACTGTACAGGTTGCAGCTCTATCCAAATGGACAGATCTGATCAGCTCTATACAAATAGACAAAGCTGATCTGCTCTATCCATTTGGACAGAGTTGATGAGCTCTGTCCATGTGGACAGAGCTGATCAACTCTGTCCAAATGGATAGAGCTAATCAAGTCCCTAAGTAAACAATTTATTTCTGTATGTTTTTTAGTTGGTAGGGGACAAGATTTCAAAACCTTTTCATTTTAGTTCTTGCCTGAGTTACAACTTCAACTGTAGTGTAATAACTATATAGTTTTGTTCTTAACCTCTACTATTTGCTTTAGTCCATACAACTACTAGGCGAAGTATAAGTCCCACGGCACTTTATGACTATCTTAGTCCATTATGCATTTCATTAAGTAACATTTCCATTTCATGCTTTTTCAAAACATAGAGAGAAAAGGTTAGATAGATAAAGGCAAGTTTAAAGAAATAATTGCTTTATCTTCTTATGGGGATGGAGACCAAAACAACCAGAAGTGTAATGTAAAACGATAGGGATAGTATGGACTAATTGGGAGAATCCATAGGTTTATGTAGTCAATCCCTAGACGCTCGCCTTAGTCCAAGTTGAAATCTATATGTCCTTTCCATTTGATGTGATAAATCCATGAAATCACAACAACTGATTGATAGCGGTTAGTTGATTCACTTCCCTTACTCTTCATTTCTTTATACAACTAGAGGCACTAGGATATGTAATTCATTGTAAACACTCCAGATCCCAGAAGAAGGGAAGTGGAAGTATTTAAAGATGAGAAACGAAGAGAAGGAAAGGAATGCCAGATATCTATTACGAGATTATGTCAGTTCAATCGAGACTACAACGTAGAATAATCTAGAAATACTTTCTCTGTATGAGATTCAGGGATGAGCTAGTTGATTCACCTATGATTTAAGTTCAGTTGAAGAAATAGAAGCTCTATCTATATTTAATAGTGATGCTCTCACTAACAACTCTATAATGACTAGGTAGCTAGTAGCCAGCAATAGTGTTTGTCTGTAGAGTAGGTAAGTACTTGCACTTGCCTTAGACTATATTTTATACTTAGCAAAACGTAGTTCATGCACATGTAGTTAAAGGACTATTAGATAATATTAGTGATATCTAGGTCTTTATTGAAATATTAGTTTTTTTAGTTGCTAGGTCTTTGAAGTTGATTAATTAACATGTAGAAGGTTAGGCCCTTAGTGATTGAGGCATTATGGCTCTCGAACTTCAGGCCTATATATTTAGGCCTAACACACTATCTCCCTGCATTTTCCACCTCTCGACTTGCAAAATTGTTTAATGGATCAGCATGTTTGGCTTCAAATTACTCTATGTTTCAACTTTTGGCCTCTGAACCAAAACAAGTTTATGGCATGTGCCGGGGTCAAAATGTTATACAACATGCGTAGTAACCATCATATACTAGTGTATTTAGTGGATTCAGGGATCTTCCTTATCACAAAGAATCCTCATCGTCTTTATATATGTTACTTCTCCATACCACCTTTGTTTTTCTATTTATATTACATTGAAAGCTTAGTTTTAATAGTAGCTAGCTCTTTGAAGTTGATTAATTAACATGTAGAAATTGATATTTGTGTAAACTTGTAGATATCATATCCAATGGAAAGAGAGCCTCCTTTGCGACAGAAGCCTAGGAGGTCATCACATTCTTCAGGAGTTGGTGTCCAAAATGAAAATCGAAGATTATCGACTTCACCTTGGGACTCAAGCTTATTGTATAGTTCACATTCATCTGATCATCGACATAGTGATAGTGGTAGAGATGAATCCCCCTTATCATCTATGGGTGAACATGGATCTCGACCTTCTATACGGGAGACAAGTGTGGAAGCAGAGCAAGGTTCGCACAAGGCTCGTCATCCTACACAGGGTGGTGAAGGTCGAGCAAGGACGCAATATGTCCATCTAGCTAAGGGTTGTATGCCCATTACGACCTATCCATCATATTTACCAGATGAGATTCCATGGAAAAGTGGGCTTCAACAAACGACTCTTGAAAGTTGTAGGGCTCACTATGACAAGTTGCAAAATGATATTTCTAGTTTGGATCTCGCTCCAGAGAACAAACAAAGTATAGAGATGGTTTTGCTATCTTTACAAAAATTCATTGAAGTATATGAGGATCTTGGACCAACAACATATGGTTTTATTGCCTTGATGCAAAGAAGAAAGACAGAAGTGATGGGTCCAGATAAGTGGGTTGTTGTGAAGGAAAGGGTGACTAAAGAACAGGCCAACTCAATGTTCAACTTCAAAGAGGGCCTAAAGCAAAAAGCATTGAAAGTGCAATATTTTAAGCACCCTGAACTTACACATTTTTTATATGATCAGTTTCTTGCAGCCTATCGTCGGTTGCCATGGAACGATGAGGTTCTTAATTATTTTGCTAGGTTTTTTTATGCTGAATTGTTTTTAGGAATGAAGCCAGACTATACTGATATTCATTCCGAATTTTATGGAGTTGGAAAGGGGAGGATATACAATCGAAAAGGTGCCCTTAGAGCTCCTAGTACTCTTCAACCTCCACCTCCGATATCTCGTCCACCTAGGCTTGTGACTTACAAATCAGAGATGGAGCCCACATCACAAGTTGGGACAACTGCAAGGAATAATGTTGCCGAAGGTTTGACTTCGGCATTTGTAGGAGTTGATATTGGATTGAGTCGAGAGAGGGCTCGTGCCACTATTCAACAAAATTTTGTTTACAAAACAAATGATGAGTTAGATTGTATGGGCATTGAAGATCTAAAGGCCTATGTGAAGCTTTGTCGTAATATAGCTTCGAATAGAATATCTAATGACACGTCAAGCATAGGAGAGGTTTGTGTACTTCCAATCTATTACTTTTTTATTCATTTTGAATTAAACTTTTTGTTACATTATATCTATGTATGATAAATTATTTTTTGATGTATAGTAATAAATACGTTACGTAAATGTTTATTGTTTTCAGTTTTCTCGATTGTTAAATGAACATAATTTTAGAGTCTCCACTAGTCAAAAATGCTGAAAATGTAGAAGAGCATATTGGAGAGGTATATTTAAAATTTACACATTTATATTTATGTTTGAAAGATTTTTTATTTTTTTTTAAAGTTAACTATGTATCTTATTGTTAATTTGACTTATTTATGCAGATTTCATTAGATTCGAACTTTTTAGATGATTTTCCATCTATTGTGAGCTAATGTTTTATTTTTTTTGTTTTTCAAGTTAATTGCTAAGCTTAATATTTTTTGTTTTTACTATGATTTATTTATTAACAAAATTTAAATTTTAAGGGAAGAGAACATATTGAAATTGGAGGTGAAGATATAGGTTCTTTGACGGATATGGATATTGGCACTGAGGTAATTTTGTTCATAATTGAATTGTTCTTTGATATATATGTTTAAATAGTTTAAATAATGTTTGACATTTGTAAATTGCTTTTATATATGTTGAAGCTTGGGTCTCTTTGATCTTTTCGAGGCAAAGGAAAGACTCCATTAGACGATAGTGTTGGAATTATAAGTTTAATATTTTTTTATTTTTTTTATTTCGTTTAAAATAGTCTAAATAATTTGTAAGATTTATAAATTGTTTTTATATATGTTGTAGCTTGGGTCTACTCCACCTTTTAGAGGCAAAGAGAAGACTCTGTTGGATGATAGAGAATTGGAGGTAATTTTGTTAATAATTGAATTGTTCTTCGATATATTACTTTAATGTTTTAATGTTTTGATTTTGGTTTAAAGTTCTTTAAATAATTTATGCTATTTATAATCTGTTTTTATACATGTTGCAGATTGTTACGAGTCCAAGGGAAACGAATCCAAGGGAAGACCCTGGTTGAGGATAGTGGTGGACTTTTATTTAGAGAATTATTTATATTGTTCCTTTTATGTAGATATATATGTTGTAGTTGACTTGGACATGGAGGAGCTTAATTTTTGGATTATATACATGTACTTTGAACTCACATGTACATAATTTTTGGATTATATACATGTACATTGAACTCACATGTACATGATTTTTTTTTGGATTATATACATGTACATTGAATTCACATGTTCATGATTGTTTTTTTGGATTATATAAATGTGCATTGACCTTATATATTGTTTTTGGGATTATATACATGTATATGTAAAGGTTAGGAATGTTAGGAAGTTTTGATAGGTGCAAATATATGAATGTATGTAATTATTAAATTTATGTATGCTTCTTGTTGAGAAGTTGAGAGTGATAGAAATGTTATGAAGTTTTAATAGGTGCAATCCAATGTTAAGAATGAATATATGGGGAATGTTAATGTTAGGAGTGAATGTGGGAATAGGGGAATGTTAAGAGTGAATTTTTTGATAGGTGAAATATTAGGAGTGAATGTTTTGATAGGTGCAATGTTAAGAGTGAATGTGGGAATGGGGGAATGTTAGGAGTGAATGTTTTGATAGGTTCAATATTAGGAGTGAATGTTTTGATAGGTGTAATGTTAGGAGTGAAGGTGGGAATGGGGGAATGTTAGGAGTGAATGTTTTGATAGGTGCAATGTTAGGAGTGAATGTGGGAATGAGTGAATGTGGAAATAGGGGAATGTTAGGAGTGAATGCTTTGATAAGTGCAATCTAATGTTAAAAATGAATATATGGGGAATGGATATGGAAACGTTAATGTTAGGAATGTTAGGAAGTTAATGTTAGGAATGTTAAAAAGTTTTGATAGGTGCAATGTTAGGGGTGAATGTGGAAATGGAAGAATGTTAGGAGTGAATGTTTTGATAGGTGCGATGTTAGGAGTGAATGTGGGAATGTAGAAATGTTAGGAGTGAATGTTTTGATAGGTGCAATGTTAGGAGTGAATGTTATGATAGGTGCAATGTTAGGAGTGAATGTGGGAATGGGGGAATGTTAGGAATGAATGTTTTGATAGATACAATGTTAGGAGTGAATGTGGAAATAGGGGAATGTTAGGAATGAATGATTTGATAAGTACAATCTAATGTTAAAAATGAATATAGTCGGAATAAATATGGAAATGTTAATGTTAGGAATGTTAGGAAGTTAATGTTAGGAATACTATGAAGTTTTAATAGGTGCAAATATATGAATGTTTGAAATGAATGTTAAAAAATGTTAAGTGCAAATATATGAATGAATGTTAAGAAAGGTTAGGAATGTCAGGAAGTTTTGATAGGTGCAAATATATAAATGTAAGAATGAATATAGGGAAATGTTAATGTTAAGAATGAATATATGGGGAATGTCAATGTTAGGAGTGAATATGGGAATGGGGGAATGTTAGGAGAGAATGTTTTGATAGGTGCAATGTTAGCAGTGAAGGTGGGAATGTTAGGAGTGAATGTTTTGATAGGTGCAAATATATGAATGAATGTTAGGCAGTTTTAATAGGTGTAAATATATGAATGAAAGTTAGGAAATGTTCGGAATGTTATGAAGTTTTGATAGGTGCAAATATGTGAAAGTTAGTTAATGTATGATTGTAGATGTAGTGTTGAGAACTTAAGAATGTTAGGAATGTTAGAAAGTTTTGATAGAAATAATTTTTATTACTAAGGTAAAATTAGCAACTTGATTCTGAAGTTTTGATAGGTGCAATGTTAGGGGTGAATGTGGGAATGGGGGAATGTTAGGAGTGAATGTTTTGATAGGTGCGATGTTAGGAGTGAATGTGGGAATGGGGGAATGTTAGGAGTAAATGTTTTGATAGGTGCAATATTAGTAGTGAATGTTTTGATAGGTGCAATGTTAGGAGTGAATGTGGGAATGGGGGAATGTTAGGAGTGAATGTTTTGATAGGTGCAATGTTAGGAGTGAATGTGGAAATAGGGGAATGTTAGGAATGAAGGATTTGATAAATGCAATCTAATGTTAAGAATGAATATAGTTGGAATGAATATGGAAATGTTAATGTTAGGAATGTTAGGAAGGTAATGTTAGAAATGTTAGGAATTTTTGATAGATGCAAATATATGAATGTTTGAAATGAATATTATGAAATGTTAGGTGCAAATATATGGATGAATGTTAAGAAAGGTTAGGAATGTTAGGAATATTTGATAGGTACAAATATATGAATGTTTGAAATGAATGTTAGGAAATGTTAGGTTCAAATATATGAATGAATGTTAAGAAAGGTTAGGAATGTTAGGAAGTTTTGATAGGTGCAAATATATGAATGTAAGAATGAATATAGGGGAATGTTAATGTTAAGAATGAATATATGGGAAATGTCAATGTTAGGAGTGAATGTGGGAATGTTAGGAGAGAATGTTTTGATAGGTGCGATGTTAGTAGTGAATGTGGGAATGTTAGGAGTGAATGTTTTCATAGGTGCAAATATATGAATGAATGTTAGGTAGTTTTAATAGGTATAAATATATGAATGAATGTTAGGAAATGTTCGGAATGTTAGGAAGTTTTGATAGGTGCAAATATATGAAAGTTAGTTAATGTATGATTGTAGATGTAGTGTTGAGAACTTGAGAATGTTAAGAATGTTAGAAAGTTTTGATAGAAATATTTTTTATTACTATGATAAAATTAGCAACTTGATTCTAAATTTTAATATTTTTTATACTAAGGTAACAATATCAATTTAATTATTATATTTATTTTATGTTCCTTACAAGAAAATAAAATGAGCACTACAAAGTTGTAATAGTGAGGAAACTACAAATAGCATTCCTATATAACCCCCCAGGATGTAAAGAAAGGTGATGAAATGAATAATGAAAAAGAAAAAGAAAGACTTGTAGAGTTACAGGGAGAATTCAAAAAGTTAAGTCCCTTCATGTTTGATGGAGAATTTGAGGAAGAGATAGAATCTTGGTTGTTAAATCTACTCCGTAGTGGAAGAAGGCTAAGAGTGTCACTAGCATACGTAGTAAAGAGTTGAGTTGGAAATTTTTTTTTAAATTATTGAAAAAATGTATATGTCAGAACGATATTATGATGAAAAAGATCAATAATTCAATGATTTGAGACTAATATTGTTAACCATGGAAGAATTTGTAACTGAGTTTGTAAATTTACAACGCTATGTACCATATCTAAGAGTTGAAAAAACTAAGGTATACAATTTTATCAATTGTTTACCCCTAGTGTATAAGGAAAATATTGTGTTTGAAATTCTTCAACAATGGATGAAACAATTAGAAAGGCCTAGTTGTGCTACCATTTGTTTAAGCAAATATCCAAATTGAGTAGAAGTTGGAAAAATAAAAAAAAATTGAAAAGATCGATCAACGTAGGAAATGATTTAAACCCTCACCTTTTGGAAAAGGAACAAGAGGTCATACTGATAAAAATTACAACAAGCGAGGTTCAAAAAATAGCAATGGGGTAAAGAGTATCGAAACTTCTAGTGGAGGATGGAATAGTAACCCGTAAGCACATTGCAGGAAGCTTCACTGTGAATGACATAGCTAGGAATATCCAGGCTATAGTTAATGTTTATTTGGAATATCGACAGGTGGACCATTAATCCACCATGTTGGAAGTAGAAGGTAAAGTTTTGAACATACATGTTTCAATACTTATCGATTCAGGGTCTAGTTTAAGTTATATTGCATCAAAAGTAGTTGAAAAGTGTAAACTTAGTAAGGAAAAACAAAAAAATGCATGGTTTGTATAGCTGGCAATAAAGGTAAAAATGAAAGTTACGGAGATAGTTAAAGATTTGTTATTAGGTTTTAATGACTTGGATACCTCAGTTAATTTAAATATACTTCCCCTAGGATCCTATGACATTTTGATCAGTATGGACTGGCTATAATCTCATAAATATGTTATCGACTATTTGCATAAAAATTTTAGTAGTGTGGATGAGGAAGATAAGTATCATATAATGAATCAAATTTATAGACCTTTATCTACACGACAAATTTCAGCACTACAACGTAAAAAGTGTATTAGGAAAGGGTTTCAACTTTATGGCATCAAAATTAAAGAATTTGAGCCCGAAAAATAAAAAATGGAATTAGAACAATTTCCTATTTTAAAGGAATTTAAAGTTGTATTTTGTGATAAGATATGAGTATTACCACCTAAATGATATTTAGAATTTAACATACATCTAATGTCGTTTTCAACACTAGTATCATGAGCTCCATATCATATGAGTATCCCAGAATTAACGAAATGAACAATACAATTACATGAGTTTCTATAGACAAGGGATATATTAAGCCTAGTGTATCTCCTTGAAGAGTACATGTTTTGTTCGTGGGTGTGCTAGTAATATGATAAATTCTAATGTATTATTATTGTTTACTGTCGTGCATGGATAACTTATAGTTAATGAATAGATAACCAACCATTGATGGTAGATAACTAGAAGAACACGAGCTTAAAAAAAATTCGGCAGACGAAATTTTTTCCGACTGACGAACTTTTTTTTCGTTTGCGTTGTAAATAACGGTTCCGTAACGAAAAAATATTGTTCGGCCGAATAATTGTTCAGCAGAATAACCTCTAAGACCTGAAACTTGCACAATTTTCAAGTTTCTCCATTTTCGGAAGGTAAAATGGATGCCTTACACTACAAATCGACTGTCGGACTTGATACCATTAGTTTCATCATTGAATCTACTTTCCGTAGGTATGGATTTTGTTGTGTATAGGTGAGATCCGCTATTTTTTTTTGTTTCTTAACATGTGTCGAGTTTCATTTCATCTCTTTCAACATGCGGTGAAATGAAAAATATATAACTTTAAAAGTACACCACCTAAAAAATTGAAACAAATATGGTGCTTAATTGGAGTATCTACTTCAAAAGGGTATTCGTAGATTTTAAAATTTTATAGTCAATTGAGAGAAAAGTGGCGCAACCAAACACATGTTGAAAACCGACAAGGTTTCCCCATTGATCGAATTCAAATAAATATTATAATTAGTGTATAGATCCGTTGGTTACAAATTTATAGTCATCGCACTAGTATATTGTGTGTAGATTGTCGTAACATATTTTGTTTTTTCAAAACACAAGTTTAACAATGATTTTAGGGGCGCAACCAAACATGTCTATTTTTTAGTCCTTTCATTTTATAAGGAGACATTGTCAAACATTTTCCAAAACGACATATCAAATCTCAATAAAAAAAATTGAAAAAATTATGAATAAAAATCTAACATAATTCTCTAAAAGTTTTGTTTTTACTTGAAAGTGAAATTCTAAACGAAAATATCACTTTCGTTCGCCCAAAGTTGAAAAACATGAAAAAATCAAATTTATTTTTTTATAAGACCCCCCAAAATAGACACCCATCTTCATGGATTCACCCGAAACCACTTAAATTTTTGTTGGGCCAACTTTGGCTATAGTCTTTAGTCGTGATAATAAACCTTTTTACCTTGTTGAATTAATTTTCTTAAGTAGGTATCTTTAGTATAGTGCGAGGGGTAGATAATACACCTCCTATTTGAAAAATGAGGTTAGCCACAAGGCTATGTAAGGTTTATAGTTAAACAGAGGTAATTTCTCCTAGACTTTCTTTAAAGGAGTCTTTTACAAATAACATTTTAAAGTACAGGAAAATCATTCCTTCAAGTAAAGGTTTAAGTTCTTAAGCCAAGGGATGGCATAAAAGTAACCTTTTCATATTAGGATAATCAATGAGATTAATTTTATTGTTTTGGTTTGGTTTACTAATGGTAAATGTTGAGTACAATATTTTGGGTTTGTTACAAACTAAGTACTTATTTTTTAAATAATATTAAAAACAAATAGTTGAATTGAATTAATCATGTGAATTTATTTGTTTAAATAGTGTAAAAATAAGAAATTGAATTTGTTGGGATTGTAATGTAAAAACTCATAAATTAGTCTTTATTTGATGAAAAAATTATAAATAATTAATTGAAATTATAATTTACAAAATAATTATATATGAAATTGTTATGTTTATTGTGAAAATCCTCATAAATAAATTCTACATGTACATGTCCATGTGGCAAATAATTATTAGCACTACTTTATGGTACTTGCCAACATGACATTTCTCTTAACATACATAACATACATGGGTAAATACATAAACATTTACACCATATTAAAAGCACAAAATATAAGTGGTGCTAATACTACCACATTAACACCACAAATTGTAAGTGGTGCTAATACCACCACCTTAACACCACATAATTGTAAGTGGTGCTAATAACACTACTTGAACACCATAAATTATAAGTGGTGTTAACTTGTGATGCTAAAAGATGGATTTTCTTGTTATGTTAATGAATTTCATTTCTTGATTATACTACTTTTGGTTTAGTTTAGAATTGCTTCCTTACCTCATTTTTCTTTTCTTACTTTGTTAAAAACTTACATAGGTCAAGCACTAGTGGGTTGGCCAACAATCTCGACATGGAGATCAATGGGCAGTCATGAAACTCTTGCTCTAGCCTCGAAAGACATTATTCGACCATTGAGTTTGTTTGTGTTTTGAAGATTATTAGTTTGTTAAGATTTTTTTCTACTTAATTGTTTTTGGCTTAAATTATATAGCTATCAATTTTCATGCTAAAGTGCACCTCAAACACCAATGTAAAAAAGGATGTTAGTGTTAAGGCTTTTGGAGTACAGCTCCTTAGACTTTGTATATTTTTCCAAAGAAAAAATTCATAATTTTATTCAAAATTATATAGAACAGATGAACCACTTTCGTCAAAGAAAAATGATCATAAATCTGATATACATCCTCAATAATCATAAACATATGTCTTAATTACAACAAAAAAAGTCTTAAAACAGTCTTCATAGAGAAGAACAATAAACCTCCTCAACACTGGAAATCTAATCCCAAACTCTGCATCATCAAAAAATCGGAGTCACCAACATTTTGACTCCTTCCTATCCAAAAATATATCTATACAATACATTCATCAAATAAGTCACAAGATATAGTCTCCAAGAAACCCAAACTGGATTTCTCCAAAAAATTGCTATCATCTTGTCTACTATATAATATTCAAGTTCAGCAAAAACAGTAATATTATCAAGTGTAAAAACTGATAAAACATGAAGCTCAATAGTATCTGAATCAGAAGTCAAAAAGATAGCCCATGTCTCTCCTGACCCAATAAAAAAAACTAAAAGACCTGAAAAGTATCATGTCTATTAGAACCCTGATACTCAGTAATAAACCAATAACCACTCTGAACCTTCCCTCCTTCATTTGCTAACTGGTCAGCACATGTATTTCTTTCCCTGAAAACATGTTTAAAAACAGCCTCATCAAAAAAATCAACAAGTCTGTTAACCTCTTGAAGAAACTGAGCAAGTTGAACATTATGAACTCTAAATTTTCCAGAGATCCAATTTATGACAAGCATAGAATCGCCAAAAATATGGATATGCTTAATCTGCTTCTTCAAGGACAATCTAATTAGTAATTTCAAAGCATATAACTCCGCAATGTTATTTGTCCCTTCCCCCAAACTAGCTTTAAAAGTGATAAAATGATCATCTTTTAGGAAAAGAATACCCCCAGCACCACATACTTTAGGAATCCCCATAGCAGAACTATCAAAGAAACCCCAAGGCTTATTTCTATCAATAACTTCCTCTGAGATGATTCTAATTTTCAAATCAGATGTTTCCATAGGGTAAGTATAAATTAAAGCCAAACTATAAGCTGCAACCTACGCAGGAGATGTGTCAACATTGTCAAAACAGCTCTTGTTTCGAGATTTCCAAATAAACCATAAAACAATGAGGGGTAAAGACCTGATATTTTTTACTTGAGACCTGAAGACCCAATTCTTCAAACAGATAATAACATTGTCTCCTACCCACAAATTCTGTAATATAACCTTATCTTCAATCTCCTGCCAGACAACTTTAGTAAAAGGACAATCAACCCCTATATGTTGATTAGATTCAATATCATTTTTACATAAGTAACAGCGACCCGGACCTTCCCATCCCCTTCTATTAAGTAGATCCCAAGTAAGGGATTTTCCTAAAAAAAGAGATGAGCAGAAAATCTTAGACTTGAGAGGACTCTTCATATGCCAAAACATATTCCACCACCAAGCACATTCCCTTTCATTCTGTTCCAGAATGAAATGCATGTATCCACCTTTAGGTGTATACTTACCAGTTTTAGCCTCGTTCCAAACAAGTTCATCCATCACATTTCTAAGTCTGGTATGACTGGATTTAAGAATGGATAGGTATCCATTCCAAGCATTAATATCCATGATCTCAACCAGACCTAAATCATTAGAGCTTAACCAACCTTGATCCATAAACAAATTTACAAACACAATTCCAACGTCTTTTAAAAGGAAATAACCTGCAGCATGCAGAATATCAATCAGATGAGTAGGTAAAAAATGATGCCATTTGCAACCTGCCCAAGGGTCCATGCCAATACAAACATTAGCTCCATTCCCAATCTTCCAAACCAGAAAATCAGCTATAAGATGAAAAGACCAAATCACAGATTTCCAGCAAATGGAGATACCTGATTTCTTTTTGTCTTTTCTCTAATCCAATCCAGCAAAGTTAGAGGCCAAATATATTTCTGAGTAACAATCTGAACCCACAGCCCTGAGCCATGAATTATATTCCATACACTTTTAGCTACTAAAGATTTTGCAAAAAGAGATGGAACTTTTAATCCCCAACCACCCAAAGATTTTGGATTAGCCAAAATCTTCCATGAAATCCATGGCAAACCAGAAGAGGTTCCATCAGCACCAGACCAAAGAAATTTAAAACAGAGTTTTCTAATTTTCTCAATAATCCCAACAGGGATCCAGAAGTGCATCTAGAAAATAGGCAAAGCTTCAAGAACCGACTTAATCAAAATAAGCTTGCCACCCCTAGACAGCCATCTGTAACTCCAATTCTTAATACGCTTTTCAGCTTTAGCAATAAGCCAATCCCAGTCTTTAAGTAAATATCTCTGCATAGTTTTAAATAAAAACCAAGATATTTCATGCCACTGTCAATCTTTAAAACCTTATATGAAAAATATTTTGCAAGGATATCACCTCAGCTTCATCAAGCCTAGAGTAATAAAAAGATGATTTATCCTCATTAATCAACATCCCTGTAGCTTTAGAAAATTCGATCAAATTTTCATACAACATTGATAAAGACTGAGTAGTACCATCAGTGATCATGACAATATCATCAACAAAAAGTACATGGGTCAAAGAAATTCCATTTCCAAAGGAAATACCCCTGAAAAAACCATTGTTTTTAGCACACAACAGTGCCCTACTCAAACCTTCAGCAACAACAAGAAATAACAAAGGTGCCAGAGCACACCCCTGTATAAGTCCCCTTCCAGACTGGAAAAAACTAGAAGCCACACCATTTATCAAAACAGAGAAAGAGACAGAGGTAAGACTGCTCATAACCCATGTAATAAAGGGTACCCCAAATCCCATCTTGGTTAAAATAACCCTTAAAAAAATCCAACTAACTCTATCATATGCTTTAGACAAATCTATTTTCAGAACCACAGACTTCAAACCCTTTGTATGAATGGTGTGAATGCCTTCCTGAATAGCACCCACTGCATCATGAATTTGTCTACCTGGCAAAAAACCAAACTGCTCTTAATCCTTGTAGATAAAATCTTACCAATAATCTTATAGCTGAAATTGCATAATGATATAGGTCTGAAGCCATCAAAAGTCATAGGACAATCAGTTTTTGGTATTAAAACTATAAAGGTTGAATTAAGAACTGCAGGAATTTTACTGCTTTTCCTAGAGTCCTCAATGACCCTTAACAGATCCTCTCCCATCACATCAAAAAGTGTCCTATAAACCTCTACAGGTATCCCATCCAGACCAGGGCTCTTATCATTTTTGCACATGGCCAAGATAGACCTGATCTCATCCAATGTAACAAGTCTAATAAGATCATCATTTTCTTCAGTCGAAACAGAAGAAGGAAAATTTCCAGAAATTTTTAAAAGTTTAGAAAGATTAAGATTCAAATCAGCTTGAAAAAGTGACTCAAAATGACAGACAGCAGCTCCAGCAATGTCTTCAAAACCCTCCATCATATTTCCCCTATCATCTTCAATATTCCATATAGAGTTTATGTTTTTTCTTTGATTTGCAAATTTATGGAAAAAGGGTGTGTTATCATCCCCAACAAGAAACCAAGTTGCCCTACTCTTCATTCTAGCCTCATGTTCTCGTACCAATAGTATTTTCCTCTTCCGAGATTCCAGACCTATTAAAACAGCCTTATCCTCCTTAGACGTGAAGACAAAGCCACACTTATGTGAAAAAACAGAAAGCATAATTTCAATTTCCACTAATGCTCTAAACTCCATCTCCTTTTTCTTGACAGACCATGCAATAGAGACATCTTTAATTCTCTTAAGATTTGAATAAAATTGATTAACAAGAGAAGCTTGAAGGTTATCTGAATAAACCACCCAAGTTTCATTCAATAATTTAACCAAGTCATCACTCTCAAGCCAGTGTGGATTGAACTTGAAAGGAATAATCAACTTGATCCCTTTGTTCAATATCTTTAAAAAAATAGGATTGTGATCTGACTCACCCCAACTTCCCACCCATTGACTATAAAAATAATCAAAATCAAGCATATTTGCTGATAAAAGGAACCTATCCAATCTTTTGCTGATATTTTCAGTCCCAATTCTTCTATTAGTCCAAGTAGGAAGCAAGTCTGATGGTATGATATCCACCAATCCAAAGTTCTCCAAAGTTTTAGAAAAGAAATCAGAAAGGGGATCCATCCTAGCTCTGTTGCCCCAAATTTCAGAAAACCCAATGGAAAAATTCAAATCCCCTCCAAGGATTAATTTTTCACATTTAAGACAATCTAAATTCATAAGAAAATTTTAGAAACCTTCTCTATCTATGTAGGGACCATAGATATTGGCTAAACACACATCCAAATTTAAGTTTAAAAGAGAAAACAGATGCACAGAGACCAGAACCCACGCCCCATGCATTCAGAAGATGAAAGAATCTAGACTTCCATCCTAACAGAAGACCTCCAGATTTACCACGAGCATCCAAGGATATAAAAGTCCACCCCTTCAGCAAATTTTCCAATTCTACCACTAAAACATGCCCAATTCCCATGGATTCTTGTAAAAATAGAACATCGACATGTTGATCTTCAACAAGTCTGCAAATCGCTAGTTTTTTAGGTTTACTAGCCAAACCTCGACAATTTAGGGTCATCAAAAGCATTAAGTAACCAAAACAGGGGTCTGCTCTGCTCTAAGCACCCCAATAGCATGAGTCCGATCATTCTGCTTCAAAAGAGGATTAGTCGAGCTCAAACCTGTAATGCCATTACTCACATCAAAGCTGGATAAACCAGAATCCTTTTCAAGAAATTTATTACAGGATCTTAGAAAATAGCCAGTTTTACAGCTAGTCTTTACAGGAGAAATAAAACCCAAATCCCTTAAAGGAGGATCAAACATAAAACCATCAGTAGGTATACCATCATGTACCCTCGCATCTGTCAAACTAAGAGGTTTAAGGGTCTCAATACCAGAAATATCATACTTACAATAAATATCAAAACCCTCAACCCTATTTTGTGCAGAGACTAAACCCTACTCATCAAAAACAGCATTCACCACAGGTTTTTTTACTCTCCAAGCAAAATTAGATTTAAGATCATCATTATAATTCTTTTTCAAATGACAATTAGAAACCAAGTGACCATAACTGTGACACTGGTTACATCTAAATGTTATACCAATATAATCAAGAGTTTGATTACTTACAGTATCCCCAATCCTTATGTCGATATCTGCTGCTAAGCCCTTGCGAAGATCTAGTAAAACCAAAACCCTCCCCAGGAAACAAACTCTAGAGTCTAAAAAAGAAAGATTAGCTTCCAGAAAGGATCCAAGGGTATTCCCAATAAGTTAAAAAAATTCCTCAGACCAAAGCTGAAAGGGTAAATTTGGTAATTTAACCCAAATGGGCATTGTATCGTACCTCTCTATCCGCGGATCAAACATTGGAGTCCACCTTTTGAGGATCAAGCCTGAGGAGTTCCATCTCCACTTCCCTACCAAAATACGGGCAGCATCCACCTCAAATAGGAATTTGAAGGCCAACCAACCCTTTGGTAGAAAAAAAATATCAGGTACAGAGATATTCTTCCATGTGCCCAGAACCCAAGCCTTCAAACCATCAAATGAGGCCCTACATCCTCCAAATCTCCCAACCAATGTTAATGCATTGGTAAGCACTATTTGATTTAAAGATATATCCTCACCAACCACCAAAAGCAGGAGGTCAACTTTACGCATTGGTTTATTCTTTCTCTTGTGGACATGCTGTGAACTAAAAAAATCCTGACCCTCCGAAGGTCTATGCAGGGAATCAATCTTAGCAAGTAAACTACAATCTCCATGAAATCCCCCAAATGAGGACCCGACGAAGCTGAAATTTAAACCTTCTGCCAAATCTTCAGATACATAGCCATTATCCAGACTAAGATCATATCCCAGATCCTCCAAATCAGCATTATCAACAACAAACCCTAAACCCGAATCCCAACCCATAGGATAATCCACCACCCTATGTATATCCTCATCGTGAGCTATAATAGGTATATCTCCAACAAAACCCACATTACCATCAAATCCTAGTATAGAGAGAGCAGAGGATTTAATATTACTAACCTGATGAGTCGAAGTCTCATCACCCGACAGAGGAACCTCCTCCTTATCACTAACAAGAGCCTTCACCACCCGAGGATTCGGCACCGGTACCGACTGATCAGCAGGAGAAAAACCATAACGCCCCCATATCCTCTCACAATCTATAAATTGGGCTCACATGGATCGAAAGAATCCTCCTCAAGTGAACATGCAGAAACCCTTCGACCAGAAGACAAATTCTGGTGCGTTTTCGACACAGGTGCACAAAATGATACAGAAAACTTTCCAAAACAATCCTCCTCAGAGTACTTTAAAACCATTTGTCTGCACACAAATAGAGCCTCCCTCTCCATGATAGGATTTGGAACCGGTACACTACAAGCCTCTGGAGAAAAAATCATGGCCCCCACGGCTTCATTAACAAGCGAAAATGTTGATATCCCGACCGAACTAGTATTTGAATCCACCACCCGAGACTGTGTAAAGACTTGTTGACCCTTGGGTGGAGTCCAAGCCAACGTCTTAAGTGCTCTTAATGACATTAATCACATCCAAACAGATCATATGATGACCCTTCGAGAATCAATAAAGGAGAAATCAGAGATGTAAGCACGAAAACGTCACTCCCAAGCCATTTGTCAAAGTGGCAAAATGCCTCACATCACTTCACAAGTACACAAGGATCCCAAATATGACAGGTTCTGATGTTGTCTTAACTCCAATATCCACGCCCAAGGTCGCCAAATATCAATCACCCAAGGATAATTAAAACAATCGGTCAGACATTAATTCTCAAAAGATATGGACACACTACATTCAAAACAATAATTCCGATCTCCGAGAAACCAAAATGCTGATTGCCTCATAAAAAAAAACGATCACCGCAAAAATGATTGCAACAGAAGTGATCAGCACAATCAAGCATTCAAGGGATAAACGACCTGCGCAATCAAAAAATGATCATCGCTAGATCATGATACATTGGCTAAAAAAAAATATGTTCTGCGCAATCTCCACATGACCTAAACCACAACCCTGCATTCACACTAGTTCATGCATCACTGCATCATATCTCCGCATGACCTAAACCTCAACCCTGCGTTCTCTCTAGTTCTAGCAATTGTTAGGGTACACAGGGTACTCCCAAAGGACCGAACACCTTCAGAAACCGCTTCACATAAATAGATCATAGATCAACACACCGATGTTTGTCACGTGGTTAAAACCCTCGGGAGGAAAACAGTCCACGGCCCCAGCCAAATAGCTACTTGGAGCAATTTATTATGCAAAAGAAAGAAAGTTACATATGAGCTTCTAATAATCGCTCAACTAGCCAAGGACCCTCTATGCTCTTTAAATAGAGATCATAGACCAATCGGGTGTTAAGCCACGGATCAATGGTAGGTATGATCTAAGAGAAGTTGAACCATCGGATCACTCTATGTCTAGAACATATCGTGACTGTCGGATTAGAATATTTACAAATGCGTACTAATGCACACTAAAGAAACACACTTTTACCTAACGGATATATTACACAAGTTGATCTTAACTAACTCCTAAGTGTCTAAATATCTTAACATGCCCCCTTAAGAACAACTTGGGATAGGATTGAAGGGTTTACAAAAGTGAAACTATTAGGAGAAGGAAGGAGGAATTAGAGCCTATCCCCCTTTAAGGACACATTCCTGAACTCCTAACATAGACCGAAGTTTAGAAAACTTCACTTCTGTAAGAGACTTGGTGAAGATGTCTGCAACTTGATCATCTGAAGGGCACTAGAGAACTTCGATAACACTATCATGAACAAGATTTTTGATAAAGTGCATGTGTAGCTCAATGTGTTTGCTGCGCTGATGTAGAAATGGATCTTTGGCAAGCTTGATGGCACTTTGATTGTCGCACCAAAGTGGAGTAGGCTGCTGCTGCTCAAATCCAAACTCTGAAAGGATCTGTCGAAGCTTTCTGACTGGCATTAACTGCGGCTCGGTATTCTGCTTTTGCTGAAGAAAGAGAAAGAGCTTCTTGTTTCTTACAAGCCCAAGTGACAGGTCCATATCCCAGACTGAAAACATAACCTGCAGTAAAATTTCGATCATCAGGATCGCCGGCCCAACCTGAATCAGTGAAACCAACCAACAAAGGTTTCCCCCCTGTATTGTAATGAATCCCAAACTGAATTGTACCTCGAATATATCGAAGTATTATTTTTGCTGCTTTCCAGTGACTTTCATGAGGAGTTTGCATATAACGGGCAACACGACCAACAGCAAAGGAAAGGTCAGGACGGGAATGAGTCAAATATAAAAGACTACCAACAAGCTGACGATACAAGGTGGCATCTACTTCAGGGGAAGTACAAGTGGCAAAAAGTTTTACTCCAGACTGCAAGGGAGAAGGGGCTGGTTTACAATCTTCCATGTGGAAGCGACGAAGAAGGTCACAAGCATACTTAGATTGGGAAAGAAATATTCCTTCTTTGGTTTGCAAGACATGGAGACCAAGAAAATAATGCAAATGTCCTAAGTCTGACATTTCAAAATTTTGCTTAAGACTGGATTTCACATGGGTTATAAGTTTAGGGTCACTACTAGTAAGGATAAGATCATCAACATAAAGAACAAGTATGATGAGATGGTTTTCGACTTTCTTGGTATAGACATTGGGGTCAGAATAGCATCTAGAAAAACCAGTGTCAAGGAGAAAGCTATCCATTTTGGCATACCAAGCTCTAGGAGCTTGCTTAAGGCCATATAAGGATTTCTTAAGGAGACAAACAAGGCTAGAGTTATTTTGAAATATCCAGGAGGTTGTTCCATGCAAATTTCCTCATTAAATCACCATGTAAGAAGGCAGACTTGACATCCATTTGATGGAATTCCTAGTTATGTAAGGCTGGAAGGGAAAGAACAAGGTAGATGGAGTTCATTTTTGCTACAGGGGCAAAGGTTTCATTATAGTCAATCCCTTCAACTTGGGAAAAACCTTTGGAAACTAACCTTGCCTTAAGTCTTTCAACACTTCCATCTGATGCATACTTAGTTCTGTAGACCCATTTACATCTGACAAGTTTTCTTCCTTTTGGAAGAGGACCAAGATCCCAAGTATCGTTCTCCATTAAGGAACGATATTCTTCATCCATAGTTGCATCACAATCTAGATTTCCTGAAGCTTCTGCAAAACTTTCTAGATCATGATTCTTGGAAACTTGAGCCAAAAGAGAAGAGGCTTGCTAAAACTGAGAACGTGTTCAACGTTGATCTTTAGGATCACCGGCAAGATCACTAGCTGCTTCACATGTTGAACGGACCCATCAAGGAAGTATTGGTGCTAGTGCAATTGAAGGAACATGAGCAGGCGGAGGTGGATTTTCATCCTCACTGTCATCATCAAAAACTGGAGTTGGAAACCTGTCAAGGAAGCTGGAAGAAGAACAAGAAGAAGGCACAATCGATGAATCAGGCTCGCAGGCCAAAGATGGCACACCCACCAAGTTAGGCTTGCAGGCCAAGGGATTTTCATCAAATTTAACATCTCTTCTAATGATTATATCATGAGAATGTGGCTGAAGAAGTCTATAACCTTTTACATCTTCAGAATATCCAACAAATATGCACTTTTCACTTTTAGGTTGCAATGCTTTCTGTTTTTCATCCAGAATGTGAGCCCATGCTTCACAACCAAACACACGAAAGTGACTTACATATGGTTTAATTTTACTCTGTGCTTCTTCCAGTGTTATACCCTATAAAACTTTAGTGGGTGTGCGATTAACTATGTAATTTGCACAATTTATGGCCTCATCCCAATATTGAAGACTTAGTCCTTTATATTGGATCATACAAATAGCCATTTCTTTTAAAGTGCGGTTCTTCCGTTCAGCTACACCATTTTGTTGTGGTGTATATGGAACAGTGTGCTATTGTTGGATTTCTTGTTCAGTGCAAAAACTAGTGAACTTGTTGTTAACATATTCTCCTCCATTGTCAGATCTTAACTTAATAATTTGATGACCAGATTGTTTTTCAATAAGGGCCTTGTAGGCCAAGAACATGTTAAATACTTTGCTCTTAAGTTTTAAGAAGTAAACTCAAGTGCGTCTGGAGTAGTCATCAATGAAAGTTAAGAAATATTTGAAACCAGAAAAGGAAGCAGATGGAAGAGGGCCACACAAGTCACTATGCACAAGCTCCAAGGGAACCGAGGCGTGCCAAGAGGCACGTTTGTCAAAACTGTCCCGATGATGTTTTTTGAGTACACAATCGGAACAAACACCATCCTTGCAAGATACCAGCAGAAGACCAGTCATCATATTGTCTTTACATAGTTGTTGCAATGAGCAATAATTCAAGGAACCAAATCGCTCATGCCAAAGTTTGCTCAAGTTATCACTATGAGCAACAAAAACTGAAGGAAAAGGTGATGACCCAAATTTGTTAAATTTGTACAACCTGGTAATATCATCAACAGTTCCAGTAGCAAGGACATTTTGAGGATTTTTAAAATCCTTGATTACAACTTGGTGAGGTGTAAACGTCACAGTTTTACCTTCACCTGAATGAATAATTTGATAGACTAATAACAAATTGCAGGAAATTTTTGGAACACATAGTACATCACTGAAATGACCATTTTCTACTGGAACTGTTCTAGATCCTACAACACTTAGAGATCTATCATCACCAACAAATATTTGTTTGGTGTTACATTTATGCATAGTAGAAAACATGGCTTTATCCTTAGCCATATGATAAGATGTTCCAGAATCAATGAGTCATTCAATTGAAGTAGAAGAAGAAGATGAAGTATAAGAGTTACCAAAAGCACAAAGTGCATGTCCATGAGAGGTAGATTCTGAAGATGAATCTAGGCTGATGCGGTGCTTCTTCATTGCTGCTTCCAAGGCTGACATCTTCTTAAAACACTTAGATTCATCATGATTATCTTTCCCACAAAAATTGCAATGATGCTCAGTCTTCTTTCCTTTTTTCTTGGATCCTTTGTCATTTTTTAAAGAAGGAGCTGACTGAGAGGGTTTGGGACCCTTGTTGTTTGGCTTATTATTGCGAAAATTCTGTTTCTTGGGAGGCTTGGACTTTTCTTTCTGTTGGGACAATAAGGCTTTCCCAGATGTATCTGCATTGTTAATTATTCCAAGATGAATGGGATTATCTTGATCTCTAATTAATGAATAACAAAATGATTCAAGACTAGGCTCTTGATAGCTAGCTGCAGTCAAGGATTCTTTCATGGAGTAGAATGTAGATACAAAAACAGAATATGCAGGTCCAAGTTTGGAAATAATATGATAAATACATTGTTTGTCTTCTTTCTTAATATTGCATTCTGCACATAATAGTCTAAGAGTTTTATACTTAGATAAATAGTCTTGAATGCATGAAAAATCATTTGGATACAAGAAAATTAACTCATTCTCAACTTGATGGCCTTGAATTTCATTATGTTTACCAAACACAGATTCCAACGTTTCCCAAGCTTTATCAGGTTCATCAATTTCAGATATGTGGAAACGCAAATCAATAGAGATTGACATCCCAATCAATCCACAAGCTTCATCACATCTATTTGCCCATTTAATTTTATTATCATCATCAGTGGGTTTTGTTTATTACCCTGAGGTTATCCTGAAAAGTCCCCTACTTCATAGAACATCCTCCATATGAGATTTCCATGAGAAATAGTTAAAACTTGTAAGTATAATATCACAAGGGGCGGCCATACTGTAAAATAATGGCTGAAAGAATAGAAACTAACTATTTGAATGCAAAGATCTTGAAAAAATATGCGGTTAAAAAAAAAAGGCACTTAAAACTGATTTTGGATGATGAAGTTATGCTTGATCAAAGAAAATGTTGAAGATGTCCCCAATAATTACATGGCAGATATCAACTTGACCAACTAAAAAAAAGAAGCTCCCTCTTCCCAAGATCAACCTTTGACAATCACTTTTACAATAAAGTTGCTTTGAAATGAATAACTTTTGTAGAATAAGTGATGCTCACTTTTACAATAATGTGACTTTTTAAATAGTGTGACAATAAATTAAAATACTTAAGTGACTCACTTTTATTTTATTTTATTAATGTGAGATGCACTTTTATAATAAAGTAACTTGAAAATAGAAATTGCATGCACTAAAAAGTAGCTTGATAAGACTTGAACTCAAGACTTATCAAGGTGTAAAGCAACTTTGGACCAAGTGAGCTAAGTTTAAAAGGTACGTAAAAGTATAGAAAGATGAAGGGGGCTTCTTCTTCTTTTTTTTTAACTCTTCTCTCTCGTTTTCCGTGCTTTCTTTCTTTTCCTGCAAATCACAACAAAAAAAACGAAAAACAAAAACAAAAAAAAAACTTTTTCCACACAATGGGGTTAGATCTTGGTTAGCTTGCCTGGAAAATCTATGTTTTCAAGTTTTCCCGTTGTTTCTGATTTGTCATGATCGCACAAGGTGCACAGCAAAGAGCATTCGTAGCTGAGAAGACAAGAAAAAAAAACTTTCACTTGCTGTTTCTGATTCGTTGCGATCGCGCAAGGTGCACATCAAAGAGCATACGCAGTCAGGGAAAACAACAGTCCAATACTAAAACATAGAAGGTCTAATAATAAACTGATAAAATATGAGAGATTTAAAAAAAACAAATCCGTTACTGTAACATTATACCTTCAGATTTGCCCAAATTGGTGTTTCTGGAGCTAACGAAAATGGTTTTCGGTGAAATGGAAACGACGCTCCGGACGCAATGGAATAGCTCCCATAGGCCTCAAATACACAAAAAATCCAGAACCAAAAACCCTTTCAAAGTTTCGGCAACACAGGTTCCAGATCTTAATCAAAACCGAAAGCGGCTCTTCATAAAAGTTATAATACCATGTTAGGGTACACAGGGTACTCCCAAAGGACCGAACACCTTCAACAACCGCTTCACACAAATAGATCACAGATCAACACACCGATGTTTGTCACGTGGTTAAAACCCTCGAGAGGGAAACAGTCCACGGCCCTAGCCAAATAACTACTTGGAACAATTTATTATGCAAAAAAAAGAAAGTTATATATGAGCTTCTCATAATCGATCAACTAGCCAAGGACCCTCTATGCTCTTTAAATAGAGATCATAGACCAATCGGGTGTTAAGCCACGGATCAATGGTAGGTATGATCTAAGAGAAGTTGAACCGTCGGATCACTCTATGTCTAGAACATATCGTGACCATCGGATTAGAATATTTACAAATGCATACTAATGCATACTAAAGAAACACACTTTTACCTAACGGATATATTACACAAGTTGATCTTAACTAACTCCTAAGTGTCTAAATATCCTAACAACAACCCTACCAAAGAATTACGTTTAGCGCAATCAAGAAACGATCATCGCTAGATCATGATCCATCCATCGCTCTATTTGCATACAGGACAAGGAGGAAGATTGTATGGTTGTTAGCCATGTGCCATGGAGGTGAGCTGTGATTTCCAAGGAATCCAAGCTAGGTTTCTCTTTTTAGTTACAATATTCTCATTGATTAAAAATGACTAGCTCATCACACATTTGGAAGACTAAATTTTTAGTTGTGATTACTCAAAAATGAAGCAATTTTAGATTTATTAGAAAACCATAAAAGTAAATTTTTACTCACAATTATTAAAAAAATAAACAAATTTATTTGTGATTATTAAGAAAATGAAACAATTTTAAATTTTGGTAGAAAACCATAAAAATTAGTTGTAATCATAAAATATTATTGCATAAATTAAATATTTTAATCTTTAAAAATTTTATTTTAATTTTATATCTTTTAATTATAAATATTAAATTAAATTAAATATTTTAATGGTTATAAATTTATTTTAATTATAAATATTAAATAAAAAATAGTTCTAATCATAAAATATTATTGCATAAATTAAATGTTTTAATCTTTATAAAATTTATTTTAATTTTATATCTTTTAAATATAAATATTAAATTAAATTAAATATTTTAATCCTTATAAATTTATTTTAATTTTATATATTTTAATTATAAATATTAAATAAATTAAATATTTTATTCTTTATAAATCTATTTTAATTGTATATGTTTCATTATAAAATTAAAATAAATCTATCTCAATGCCCATTCTAAATTCACATAAAACTCCACTTAAGATGGGATGAGTTCACAACCCTAAATGAACAATAGAGAGAAAGACTTGAGCGAGATTACCATCCCACATACTCTTTCGAGGCTCATAAAAACACTATTTAAAGTCCTTTTCCAAAAAGTTATCAGATGGATATGCCCCGAGTTATCTTCACTTCACTGGGTAGATCTCAATTTTTATTCACATAAAACATTTAATTAAAATACACTCGCTTTGAGAAAAATGTTAATATTATAATGTAGACAGGTTTATGAATATGTTTCCTTTATTTCCACCTTTATCTTTAGTATATTCCATTCATCATGCCAACAGCCTTCTTCGGCCTTCTTCGGAACAAAATTTATAATTTTAACAACACCCTGCATGGATAATATAGAGAAAGAGTTAAGCAAGATTACTATCACACATACACTTTCAAGGCTCATGAAAACACTATTTAAAGTCCAAGTGTTTCCAGTTTCCCAAAAAGTGATCAAATGGATATACCCGGAGTTATATTCACTTTGTAGATCTGAATTTTTATTCACATAAAACATTTAATTAAAATACACTCGCTTTTGATAAAATGTTAATATTATAATGTAGATAGGTTTATGAATATGTTTCCTTTATTTCCACATTTATCTTTAGTCTATACCATTCATCATGCCAACAGGCTTCTTCTTCATTGTCTGAGGTAGATATTATTCGTCTTCATTGTCTGAGGTAGATATTATGTTAAATAGTGATAAAATGTTAATATTATAATGTAGACAGGTTTATGAATATGTTTCCTTTATTTCCATATTTATCTTTAGTTTATTCTATTTATCATGCCAACATGCTTCTTCTTCATTGTCTTATCTTAAATATTGGAACAAAATTTAGAATTTTAACACAACTTTTAATTGTTAGCCAAAACCAAGTCGACTAAACTTGAGTTTACCGTTCAGTTAATATTAAAATTATGAGAAGCTCACACCGACCTCTTTTTCTTTTTCACTTATCGGGTGAAACTTGTCTAAGTCCCGACTAGACAAGTCTATCAACTTTGGTCAGACTTTCGACCTGACTGAATTACTTCGACTTACTTGTCAGTTCTACCGACTGATTTTACCTCAACTACTTGTCACTTCGAAGTCGACTGACTTCGACCTCTAAGTCAGCTCACCTCTTCGACCACTTAAGTCGGCTGACCTCTTCGACTTCTCAAGTCAGCTCACTTCTTCGACCTCTCAAGTCGGCTCACTTAACCGACCTTGTCAGTTCACTTTGGTCGAAATCTACAGAGTATTTTTCTTAGTATAGGAGACTTAAGAAATTACAAATGCTTTTCACATGTGAGTAAGATGAAGTAAAATGGACACATTAGCAAATCCAAATAACTTATAAAAAACATATGCCCAAATATGTAGGAAGACTTGAGTCGTCCAATGTGCCGTAAAACCTGGAACTTTCAAGGAGTGAGAAATTTATGGGTTCTTATTCTTTCACTCAACGACAATGGTAAAAGACATTTACATAAGTAAATCTGGAAATAATGTGTAGCCAAATAAACATGCATTCAACCATAAACTATTTCATATATATAACTATGCGGAAATAACAAAGGTATTACAAATTTGTCTGTCCAGACTTGTCGGCTCACCAACTGATCCTTTTACAGAGCTTTGCCTCTTCGAATAAATCACTTACACAGAAGCTTGAGCTTCAACTTCTCTTTCTCTTTTCTTCTCACCCTGAGTTCCTCCACTCTCTCTCTCTATTGTGTCTAACTTGTGTCTAACCTTATTTACAATTTCCTTCTTCTATTTATAGGCAACCTGAAGATTGCTTCTACATGGGCTGACTGACTCACCATTAAATACTGTAATAACTATCTACCTAACAACTTAGCTTCAGAAATAAATTTGACTGGTTTACATTGCCGAATCGTGGACTTTTCCCTCTTGTCAGACTGACCGACAATATCTTGATTGATACAGACTCTGACAAAGTTGGCTGACAGTCAGGTACGGATCTGCGAGCAATTATTTTTTCCAACACCCCCTCTTAATTATGAGCAGATGGAGTTTTTAAAACAAAATTTACAAAATGTTTCAGATCTTAGACATGCTCTGTTTATGACAGAGTTCATTGTGGAGAACTTGTCATTCAAAGATAACTACGCAGATACTGGAATGTGTCATTTGCTAAAGGATTTTTGAAGATGTCTGCAAGTTGATCTTCAAACCTGCAAAATTCCAAACAAATTTCTTTGTTGTTCACCTACTCTCTTATGAAATGAAACCTTGTGTCGATGTGCTTGGTGCTCTTGTGAAACACATGATTCTTTGATAATGCTATGGCTGAATTGTTGTTGCAGAAGATGGTTGTTGGTTCTTGATGGTTCTGTGACAAGTCTTTTAACACTCTCCTCATCCATACAGCTGGACATGCAACACTTGTTGCAGCAACATACTCTGCTTCAACTGAAGACAAAGTTACTATGGGTTGTTTCTTTGAATCCCATGAAACAACACCTGTACCAAAATGAAATGTGTGCCTAGATGTGCTATTCCTGTCATCTATGCTGCCTCCATTGTCACTGTTAGTGTAACCAATGAGTTTAAAATTTTCTGAGGTTGAATACATAATGCCAAGGTCTTTTGTGCCACTTACATACCTCAGAATTCTTTTACCTGCTTGCCAATGAGAGTCTTTTGGTGACTCCATGAACCTTGAAATCAGACTTACTCCATACATAATGTCTGGTCTTGTCCCTGTCAAATACATAAGGCTGCCAACAAGCCTTTTGAATAGCGTAGGATCTACAGTGGATCCTTCATCATCCTTGCTCAATTTTAAACCTGTTATTACTGGTGTTGGGGCTGTCTTGCAATTACACATGTTAAATATTTTTAAAACTTCACTTGCATACTTAGACTGTGATATAAAAATACCACTTTCAGACTACTGAACTTCAATGCCCAGAAAAAACTTCATAAGCCCCAGATCAGTCATTTCAAATTCACTTTCCATGACTGCTTTAAAATCTCCTATGCCATAATCGTCAGTAAATATTAAATCATCTACATACATGCAAACAATTAACATCTTACCTTGCTCATCGACTTTGGTGTACAAATTCGGTTCACTTTCACTTCTGTGAAACCCATTTTTAGTGAGATAGGAATCAATCCGACTATACCAAGCTCTGGGAGCTTGCTTCAAACCATAGAGTGCCTTTTTCAGCCTATACACTTTATGCTCTTGACCTGGAACTTCATACCCTTGTGGTTGTTCCACATATACTTCCTCTTCTAGATAGCCATTTAAGAATGCCGACTTGACATCCATTTGATGAACATGCCATTTGTTTTTTGCAGCAATGGCCAAAACTGTTATGACTGTATCCATGCGTGCAACAGGTGCAAATGTTTCATTGAATTCGATGCCAGGTTGATGTGTGAACCCTCTTGCTACCATTATTGTTTTTTTCTTTTTCACATTCCCATCAACATCTTGCTTTGTCTTGTAAATCCATTTGACACTGATTACATCTTTGTCTTTCGGTACATCAATCAGTTCCCATGTCTGGTTCTTCTCAATGCATTCTATTTCTTCATCCATGGCTTGTGCCCATACTTCTTCTTCAACAACTTCTTCAAATGTTAGTGGATCATATATAGGGGAAAATAATGCAAAGAGAGAGAATGAATTTGGTGTACCAGCTTCATATATCTATCGCAGAATTCTTGTCTTCATCGGTTCTGTTGATGTCGACCTTGACGAAATGCTTTATGGAGTCTGCTGTCCTCTTGGTGTGCTTGTCGGTGTAGCTTGAGCTGCTACTTGTGTCGATGGTCCTTGTGCTGAACCATGCCTTGGTGTCATGGGGGTCGATGGTGCTGTGACCAGTTGACTTACATGTGGTGTTTGGACCACTTCCTCTTCCATATCATCATTGTCAACATTCGACACAATCTTGACATTTATGTTGACGGTTGCATCCCATGATTCATTCTCGACAAATTGAACATCTCGACTTATTATCACTTTCCTTGCGACAGGATCATACAGCTTGTATGCTTTTCTGTCTTCTGAAGAGTTGACAAAAATACATTTCTATCCCTTCTTGTCTAGCTTCCTTCTCAGCTCATCTAGAACATGAGCATATGCAAGACAACCAAAAACCTTTAAATGTGAAACACTATGATTCATACTTGTCCATGCTTCTTGGGGAACTTTGTTCTTCACACTCTTTGTCGGAAATCGGTTCATAATGTATACGGCAGTTGCGATTGCTTCACCCCAATACTCATTTGGAAAATGCTTGGCTGCCAACATGTTGCGTGCCATCTCCATGATGGTTCTGTTCTTTCATTCGGCAATACCATTCTGCTGAGGTGTATATCATGCAGTGAATCATTTTTGTATGCTATGGGTCTTGCAAAAATTCATAAATTCATTTGAAACATATTCACCTCCTCTGTCGATCCTTAAGATCTTGATGCGATGTCCACTCTGATTCTCCATGAGTGCCTTGAACTGCTGAAAATAACTAAATGCGTCAGATTTATGTTTCAAAAAATATACCCATGTTTTTCTTGAGTATTCATCAATAAAAGTTAGAAAATACTTGCAGCCACCAATGGATGATATCTGCATTAGACGACAAATATCATAGTGCACAATTTCAAGTGGTGTGCGTGCTATATAGGACTTTTCGACTGGAAAAGTCTCTTTGTGTTGCTTTCCAAAAAGGAAGCCTTCACAAACCCTTTCTGGTCCGTCGATCAATGGAAATCCTTTCACCATATTCTTTGTGTGCAGTAGCTTCAGCCCACCAAAATTCAGATGTCCAAATCTGAAATGCCACAACCAGGATTCATCCTGAACTTCTGTCTAAAATGCACCTTGCAAATTAGCGCTTCCATTTTCTTTCTTGTCGAGGAGCTCGACCATTTCTTCACTTTATGCCTTGAATGTAGCTCCTGTGTTTGTCTTCCCTTTCATGTCAGGAACTATCCTCAATGGAAACAAGCACTTGCTTGTCATTGGCACTTTTGCTATCAGCTGGTCCCTTGGACGCTTGTCTTTAATCACACGGTGATCATCTTCCATGTAGACTCTGTAGCCTTTTTGTATCAGTTGTCCAATGATTAACAAATTATGTTTTAGACCTTAGACATGATAGACATCAGGGATATACTTACTCCCCCCCTGTTTGGTTAGAATATCAACAGTATCTTTTCCTAAGATAGTAACTTGGACATTGTTTCCAAGTGTAACATCAATTTGAACTGAATTGTCTAGACTAGAAAACAAGTTTAAATTACCAGTCATGTAGTTGCTACAGCCTGAATCTAAGTACCATATGTCATGTATACTTTCTTGAACATCATTGCATTCAAGTGGAGATGTAGATGCCATTAACATTGCACTTGTCGAAGTGCTGGTGTTGGTCGACTGACTTGGGCTTTGCCTTCCTTGGTCATATTTCTTCTTCCTGCATTCATATGCATAATGACCAAATTTCTTACAATAATGACATGGAATTTTTTATTTATAAAACCTATGGCCACTTGGCTGACTTGGGTTCTGATTATCTCCTATGCCATTGACATTTGCAGGACTTCTGCCTCATCGTCCTCTTGAATAACTTCTTCCTCTGCCTCTGAAGTTGTTTCTTCCCCTACCTCTACCACGGCTTATGGATGATTGTGCTACAAATGCACCTTCCAATGATGTTTCTATTCTGCTGAGTCTGTGTTCATGATTGATGAGTGAAGCTTGCAACTCATCAATGGTAAATGTTGTCATGTCTGTGTGTTCTTCTAAGGTCTGGGGTTACCAACATACTCAATAAACTTGTAGACAATTGACTCTAGAGTGCAGTAAAGGAAATAGGAGGTTGAGAAAGACTTACCCGATATACGACAGTTGATCCTAGCTTGTCCTATTTCGCTCTGCTTCACCTCCAAAATCTTCAGGGATGCTTTCTCCTTCTCCTGTCAAGATTCAATCTTCCAAATACAAGATGATTCATATATATAAACAGGTTAGATAAATCATATACAGGATACTGAAACATAAACATTTATCAAACCACAATACATGAAATACATTCAAGACACATATGGAAGAAGGATTCTCTTTGTTAACAATAATGAGGAAGTTCATATTACAAACCAACGCCTGAGATAAGGACTCCTCTGCAACCAAAGGATTCTGAGTTCCACTGCTCCAAAGACTTCTGTATAAACTCCACCAGCATAACGTTTCTCTCCAAGTGTGTGTATCAAACACCCTCCCCAAGGCCTGTATTTATATGGATGAAATAAGGCAGTTTCGAAGGTTGAGGAGGTTGAGACAGTTAAGGAGATTAAGGGAAATGGCTTAACTAATCTCAAGTAATCGCGTGTTTTTATTTTAAATGTCAAAGGAACATCTCTGCGGGTATCAAGACCAGCAACTTGCGTATGATCCACGAGTTTCTATAAGAGCAACCCGCGGATACATCCATCCGCGACTTGCAACAACCGACACTCGCATATGATCCACGAGTTGCATATATATAGGGTCGCGGATATGACTTGACATAGTTAAAAAGTCAAAGTAACCAGCTGGATGGATGAGGAATGTATTTTATAATAAGCCCATCTATAGTGTTTTGGGAAAACCTCAATCCATAGATGTCCTTTTGTGTGCCAACATGAGGGATGTCGGCACTTGGACGGAGAGGTGCCATTCAGGTGGATAACAGATGCCCCCTAATGTGTGAGGTCAGAGGGAAACAATGGCCGAAATACATTATAATCTTTATCTTTGGAGAACTCAAAAATCCAATGGAGTAGAGAGAGTACCTGAAACAAATACATAATAATGTCATATACAAAGTTACATCTGAGGATGCTATGTTCAATTTACTAGAACACTAGCTCCTTTACAATATTTGAGTACATCATATGACACGAGTATAAAACCACATATATTACAAAGGTGGATCAAAGCCACAATATAAAATGATGAGTCTTCAAAGATCTCGAAGCTATGTAGAGGAATAGAACATAATCTTGCGCAACTTAGTCCATAGGTGAGGAACTAAGGTCTTCATAAAAGATCCCAAAGAACCAGTACAATCCAAGCCATGTGAATAAGGGTAAGATGAAGTCGAACATGGAAAGGATTCAACAGTTTGTCAATCAATAGATGATAATCAACAACTGAAGCAAAGGAATTCACCAATGATGAAAGTGAATCCTGAGGTACCATCATCAAAACTCTAGGTCTTCGTCATCAGGAAGTGCTGAAATGGAACCATGCTGTGATAAGGAAGGCAATAGATCCTCCAACAGATCACAAGAGTGACTAGGAACTGGGCAAAAGAAGGGAGACACAAATAGATAACAGATATAACAATGATGGGATTAGGCTATAGATCAAACGTTGAGTATAATCCTTGAACAGTGAGCACAACACAGAGATGACCCAAGGCAGCATATAAGATAGAACAACTAGACTTATCTGTCATGTAGGAGACATGATCAGATTCCCCAGGTATAATGGACAAGAGGATGAGTAAGAAACTCAAAGTGATAGTTGAACAAAAGTGGACACTGAAACATGGATATCATAAAACAAAGAGTGCTATGTTCAAGGATGACATGCTTCCATTATTGAAAACAAGAGAAAACTTCTTCCTTACCTTCCCTGTTAAATTTTAACGAGTCCAGGAAAGTTAACTCGGTTCCCTCTTCATTGTTTAACAAGCTTGAAGAGATGGGAAAATAATGCTTGATAGTTTCACTGATTCGTGGATTTAACGAGCCCGAACTAGTACATGCTCGACGGTGTTTTCATAGTTTAGAGAGTTTGAAAACTCCAAAGAAGACTCCAGGGGGGTGCTTTTTTGTACAATTTAGTCTCCTAAGGCCGAAAAAGTATAAAACATACCAAAGAAGAACTCTCTTAACTTCCGAAGAAGAAAAGGCGCACCTTTTTCGTACTTAGTCAGGAAGGTCTGAAAAAGGTTAAATTACCACCTACCCAACGCTCCTTCAAAAGAAGCATATAGCCTAAGTTTTACGAGTGTGAAGGAAGGCAAGATCACTCAGAAAGATCCATTTGATTACGAGAAATGGGGCTTACAACAATAAACTCGATACTTTGTTCTTTAGGGTTTAACGAGCATGACAAAGACACAAAGTACACTCAGAATCTTTTTCATGTTTTGGTCCAGAGCGCGAAAAAGAGAAAACTAAGCTCATACCGAGGGTTCCTTTTCCGTAAGTTTAGTCCCTCAGGTCCGGAAAAACGATAAACCTATGCCTGAGAATACTCTTCTCAAATTCCAAAGAAAAGAGAGGGATCATTTCTCGTATTATTCCACATGGTCCGAGAAAGAGATAACCTACCACCAATGTGGATGCCCATTTGTTATAGCGGATTTCAACACACTAGGTGAATCACACATTGTATCGCCTTCCCCTGTCTCGCTGCAGACTCATTAGCCCCTATAGACCACTTTTTGTCTTTTGATGTATCATTGACCATCCCTAAAAACATTAGAAAAATGATATACGCGGCCTTTTCCCCGATAACCGCGTACATACGCAGATATTCCCTCTATAGTCGCGTACATCGGGATGTGTACATAATCCAAAATCCTTTGGAGCGTTCCTTGACTTGGATCCGACTCATATGACTCCTGGCCTTCCATATGCCTTGAGATCGCATGGATTCAACCTTTCAGTATCTCTTTGAAAAGCTATATAAGGAACCCTTGAGACATTGAAAGCAGAGGAGAGAATTGAGAGTATCGAAACTATAGTCCATTGTTTCCAGAACTTATGCTTGAGTCTGCATCCCTTTGTCCCTTGGAGCACTGTTGTGTTCTTCCCAAGCTTGCCTTTTGCTAGTAAGCTTGCTATCGGAGTGATGGAGGCCCAAGTGGGGGATTCAGTATCTCCGGTTCGCAGACGTGCCGTCAGAGGTTGTCACTTGTAATCTCTGATTCATCTTAATAGAAATATCTTTTCCTGTCCAGTAATGTGTATTTGAATGAATGTTGTATCCATTGGAATATGTCAAATGATTATACATTATTGATTATATATGCTAGAATAGATCTAACACCATGAAATATAGTATTCTTGTATTGTTTACTTGTTGTTGAGGACATGCTATAACAATTCAAGCTGAAGATTGGAAAGCTCAACGGGGATCTACTTCAACCGTCCGGAATAAGGTACGAGGTTCGATCCTTTAGTGTTAGATGTTTTTATTTCTATTGCATATTGGGAAAGATTGATTTCTGGAGTCTAGCTGTCTATTGTGGTACCCCAAGCCATAGGAATTTCTCTCCGTAACAGAATTGTCGACTCCGCTGGGGAGTTCCTAGTAATTGTCCTTTGGGGGTTGATTTCTTGGCATTCAATGTATTTGAATTGCTCTATCTCTCTTGTTTCTGTGTCGTGTATGGCGGCATGTATGCCTGGTAGAGCCTGATTGGTGTGAATTTAGTCTCAGCCTGTCTGTTTACCTTGAATTGGTGCATCTTTTTCTTCCTGTACGCGGGTTTGTCACTTACAGTCGCGTATACACGCGGTTTCCCCTGGGATTTCTGCGTATACACGCGGGTTTACTGCGCACAGTCGCGTATACTCTGGTTTTTACCTTTTTGTGGAAGATAGTGGATTGCTAGGTGAATGCTGTTAGTTGCTGAGTCTCCTTTGGCACTGCCTGAGTCTGTTAATACCTCTGTTTCTGACCAGAAACGTTTTTTTTAGCCTAAATTTTTTCTTTTAGGAAAGTTCTTGTCATGGCATCTTTGATTTTTTGTTTGAGATTAGTGCATTAGAGTCCTTTTGCCTTAGTGCTTTGCTGGAATGCTGTTTATGTGTGCTTGCAGAGTCTAGGGTGGTTAGAATCATTCTTTTTCTTTTTGTATCTCTTTATTTTCAAAAAATCCAAAAACATTTGCTTATCATCATGCATTGCATTTTTCACTTTGCATTGTACTTGCATTAGACCTAG
>LPNX010295224.1:51592-103800 GCA_001517045.1 Pseudotsuga menziesii | reverse complement strand
TGTTGATCGGGATAACCCCTGGTTGGTAACTGTGTAGCACCGGCGATATAGCCAGGATTGTATTCGTATCTGGGGGCTCTTTCGGGAGTTTCGGGCTTTGATACCCTACCCATACAGTCAATCCCGCCTGTGACTATCCGCCTGAGCGTTGATTATATTGAGGTGACCTTAGTGACCTTACCTAGGATATCGAGGGGGTACGTGTAGAGGTTATTCTGCATGTGTCCCGGCCAGGTTGGGGTCGGACAACACAGTCGCTTTATGCGTTGAAGCTGAGGGCCAAAATAATTGGTTTCAAACCTTCGCTTGTGGTGACAAGGGCCTCTCAAGCCTCTCCTAGGCGAGACATACCGGCCACATTCGGGAGGTCACTTATCCAGCCCTTGTTTGCTTGCTTTTGGCTTTAGATTTTATAGTGATTGCTCGGTGCACACTAGTTTGCCTAGGGTTGATTTTATAGAGAGTCTTTGCTTTTTTGTTGAGTCATTGTGGAGTCGGGTGTGGTTCCGCGCCGTTCTCGTCGGTTAGCAGGACTTCCGCCTTCCACTTCTCCACCTCCTTTGGGAGAGGGGCCTAGACGGTCCAGGTGGACTATGTCACACACTGATTCACACACCATGGAGGATCATTTAGAGACTATTCCTGAGCCACCTCCTCCCATTCGTATTGATGATGGGGAACTTACTCCTACATACGATCCTTCACCTGACCTAGATGAGTTCGGTCCTGTGATTTCCCAGATAGGTTCTTCACATGATAGACCTACTCACACTAGGGCAGATTCCCCATTGACCTGTTACCGGTATGGAATGTCGGATGATGCCAAGACTCACTTTGACCATCCTAGCACTAGCTACGGTAGTTATGTTACGACTGGTTTTCCTATGCATGATTTGACATTGCATGTTGAATCCGACTTTGAGCCTAGCACTATGCCTGGGGGAAATCCCATGCCTTACCTTGCGGAGAGGTTTGGGAGTACTAATCACATTGCACCTTCCATCCCAGCGGTGGAAGCTCCATCTTATATACCTCCTAGGTCTAGAGTTAGTGATCCGATAGGGATACCAGGTTCCAGACGAGTGACGATAGACACTAGTATGTTTCTTCTTACATAGATTCCTTCGTCCTCGCTTCCGAGTTCTTCAAATGTAAACCCTCCACCTTACTCACGTGGTCCTTCGAGTCGGCACGTAGCTACGAGTCAAATCCGTACTGCGATTACTAGACCAATTGTGTCTCAAGCCTACATACCACCCGTGGTTTCGGGAGGTTATGTTCATGTTTCTAGAGGTCAGATTGCTACTTCCACGACATATATCCCTACTTTCGGTATGTATATTCCTACTTCCAGAACGTATCTTCCTACCTATGGAGTCTCCCATGGGGCATCGCAAGCAATGACCTATGGACCCTACTATGGGACGCAGTATGGACAGGTCTCTCCACCTTATGGAGGTGGGTATTCACAACCTACTTATTCTCCTAATTATGGCTTTGTAACTCCTACTAGTCAAGGTCCACCTCATTATGCTACTTCCACACCACCCTATACGAGTCATACAGGAGGAGGTCACTATGGCCAAGGTCATGGTGGTAATCAATCCTATATGAACCAGGGAGCGGTCCATAGACCTCATCATCCTAGGCTCCTTTCCTCGCGACACTCAATTTACCTGACTTATCGAGACTTACGAACGATCCTGTGGCTCATGACCCGGCTTGGCCGGCTGTCCCTACCAAGCTTCCTTCGGACATACCTAAGTTCGAAGGAAAACCAGGAGAGGATCCGAGTGAACACGTTACGAGATTCCACCTATGGTGCTCTTCTAATTTGTTGCATCAGGACTCAGTCCGTTTGAGACTATTTCAACGCACCCTTACAGGGCCTGCGGCGAAATGGTATATAGAGTTACCTAGGGGTGCCTTTACTTTTTTCGACGACCTTGCGATGACTTTCCTTAATCACTTCCAGCTACTAGTGCACTATGATGTTGGTACTGAACTCTTGTCGACATTTCGGCAAGATAAAGCCACCCATATTTCTGATCATATTCAGGAGTGGCGTAGATGGAAGAGATTAATCAAAGCCTTTATACCGCCGGAGTTCCTCCTTGAGTGGTTCCTCAAATATTTATTGCCATATATCACGAAGGATGTTTCCACATCCGGAGTGCAAAATGAGGAACAAGCAATCTTTAGGGCACAGGAACTAGACTTGATCTATGCTCAGTCTGGTTTGTTATATGAGATTATACCCAACGCTCCTCATTCTAGTTTCGATCCCAAGGTCAAACCTGGACCACATGCCGATGGCATTGTGGGTAGTGCAAGTAAGAAACCTGCAGGTTCGGTTGTGAAACAAGTTGCTCAGTTGTCAATCAACCAATCTGCCTCGGGACAAGCTACGGCTTCGTCTCAGCCTGCCCAAACTGCGAATGTACTTGCTATGCAATCGTCCGACCAGAAGGGTAACCAGCATCCCGAACGGAATAGAAAAAAAGGGTAAAAATAATAATAAAAAGGGTGGGAATAAGAATGAGAATGCCAACAATAATGACAAGAACAATAAAAATGCTGGGGGGGACAAGCAGAATAAACGTAAGGTTAAGTTTCCTTGCAACCTATGTAAGGATGATCACCTCACTTACTTGTGCCCTTGGATGGATGAAGCTTCGAAGTTCGTAGCACAGGGCCCAGCTGTGTTAACGAACCCTTTACCGCATAACCAGAATATGAACTCGAAGTCCCATGATCAATCTAGTGATGAAGATCCACCTAAAACTAGTGGTCGTGGGTGCATTAATATGGTCCGTGCCACGAAAGTTGTGACGCGTGCGAAATATTATACTTCGTCACAACCCAACCCAGGCAAAGAACCTGATCCACCAGGAACCCCTTTGCGCATTGAGAAACCTGCGGATAAACCTGAGGCTGCACCTCACATTCCTAAGGGGGTACTTAAGCGTTCGAGGCATAATCCAAATTCCCGAGCTGCCTAGAATTATTCAGTTGTTGAGGACTTGGGTCATACTCCTTGTGCGATGTCTGCATTGGAAGTGCTTCAGAGTTGTCCGTCGCAAAGGAATGCTTTGCTTTCCACTCTTGGTGTGAATGGTGATGATTCTTCCTCAGTGATCAAATTTGAAACCGCAGGACATCAGCCTCGCTTGCCCTACTATGTGTCCCTTTTGGTGCATGTAGAATGTCTTAATATGATCGTTAAGCGCACTGTGATTGATGAGGGCGCTGCTGCTTCTGTGATGTCTTTGTCTTGTTGGAAGGGTCTTGGTTCTCCTGAGTTGTCAAAATATATGACAATGTTAACTGATTTTGATGGGAGATCATTTAGGCCACATGGTACCTTCCTTCTCTTAAAGTCCATTTGGGAGGGAAGACCGTTGCGATAGAGGTCGAGGTGGTTGATGCGCCCCTTGACTACAATCTCTTACTGGGAAGGAACTGGATGTATAGTATGCAAGCCGTTGCGTCTTCCGTATTTTGCATTGTATGCTTTCCTCATAATGGGAAGATTGTAACGATTGATCAAATGGCATTCAAGAATCCGCCTGTTAGTGCATCTTTAGAAGCTTCGGTTCTGAAAGTTGAACATTCCTAGCCGGCAACTAGGAGTGTGGGTGTAGGCATGTATCCGTCCCTCATGGAAACCTTTAGTTGTCCTGCACCCGTCCTCATGATAGGATCTAGTTTCGATGGTGCTTCGACATCTACGAGATCGGTGCCTTTTCGCACAAGTCATATGGGAGATCCTTGGATTCTTCCTTCACCGAGTCCTTCGAGTGAGCCCATTGAGACAAGCGTGTTGTTGCCTACAGTCATGATAGCTTACCAAGCTAATCTCCAGTCTGCTGCAGAGCCTTGTTCTTCATCTTCACGGATGGAGGAGGAAGACCCCTATGTGCTGCCAGCATGGGCAGTACAGTCTTCTCATGCCCACGACTGCCTTGATACGGTTTTCCCTTCAGATGAAGTGATTATTGAGGCTATGTCAAGAGTTGAGCCACCATGGGAGAAACTTCATCATAGATCATATTTCCTTCCAGAGCTTGACCTTTTGGAGCATGAGGATTATAGGGATATTCTTAGTCAGAAAGTTGGTAGACCCATGGTTCCATTAAGCTCTCCTGGTCAAATGGCTGATGGAAACATGGCGAACATATCGTCAACTATTCCTATCAACATTTCTCGCCATCCTGGTACAATTGAGAATGTCTACATTGGGGCAGATTGTTCCCAAGATGAGATTCGAGAGTATACCGAGCTGTTCAAGGAATTCCGTGATATTTTTGTTTGGTCTTACGATGAGATGCCAGGAATTGACCCTCAGATTGTCGAACATGAGATTAATACTTACCCCAACACTAATCCTGTTCGACAGCGTTTACGCGCGGTAAATCCTAGGAAAGCACCCGCCATAAAGGCAGAGATAGAGAAGCTATTGAAAGCTGGTTTCATCTATCCCGTTCCCTTGATGGAGTGGGTTTCAAACCCCGTTCAGGTGTTTAAGAAGCAGGGAGCGATCCGTATATGCACTGATTTCCGTGATCTAAATCGTGCATGTCCTAAGGATAACTTCCCCACAGCGTTTATAAATCAGATTTTGGATGAGTGTGCGGGTAGCGAGGTGTTCTCCTTTATGGACGGCTTTTCCGGGTATAATCAGATTCAAATTAAACCCGAGGACCAACATAAGACCGCATTTATTTGTCCTTGGGGAACATTTGCGTATCGAAAAATGCCTTTCGGCCTTAAAGACGTCGGAGCTACGTTTCAGCGGGCAATGACCTTGATTTTCCACGATCTCAAGTCCATTATTGAAGTATTTTTGGATGACCTCGCTGCTCATTCTCGCATGAGGATGCGTCATTATTATCACTTGAGATTGGTGTTCGAAAGATGTCGGCACTATGCTATTAGATTAAACCCTCATAAGTGCATCTTTTGCGTGAAATTAGGTCGTTTGTTAGGATTTATCGTTTCAAAAGAGGGTATAAGAGTCGACCCTTTGAAGGTGGAGGCAATACTTCAGTTGGCTTCCCCCACGAAATATTTGTCATCTTCAGTGTTTGCAAGGCATGGCAAACTTCCTACAAAGATTTGTTGTCAATTTTGCCAATTTGACTAGAGGTTTCATGCGTCTCCTGAAGAAGGATACTCCCTTTGAATGGGATGAGCGAGCCCAGGAGTCCTTCGATGCACTTAAGCGAGCCCTAGCATCGGCCCCGGTGATTAGTCCTCCGGATTATAGCCGTGATTTCCTATTATATGTGGTCGCGTCTTTAGAGACGATTGGGATGGTTTTGGTTCAGGAGGATGATGAGCTCCAGGAGCATGTCATATATTATCTGAGCTGAAACCTTATTGACGCAGAGATTCGGTATTCTCATGTCGAGAAGCTTGCCTTAGCTACCGTACATGTGGTGCAGCATTTGAGACATTATATTCTCCTTCGCCAGACCTTGGTTGTTGCCCATGTCAATCCATTTCAATTCGTCCTCACATGTAGGATGATTGGGGGAAAATATAATAAATGGATTGTCATCCTGCAAGAGTTTGATCTCGAATTTGTTTTCGCAAAATCAAAGAAATCTTTAATCTTTGCAGAGCTCATATCGTATTTTCCGAACGAGGCTGACGAGTCGGTATGTGAAGATACGTTCATTGATGAACACATTTTCTTAATCTCAACGGCTGACCCATGGTACGGGGATATCATAGTATATCTGCAAACGCAGAAGACCCCTACTCACCTCTCGCGAGATGAACGACGACGATTACGTCACGTCTCCAAGAACTACCTCATAGTGGACAATACTTTGTACCTCCGTGGAGTAGATTCCCTTTTACGACGTTGTTTAACTCATGAGGAGGCTGAGGTAGTGCTTAATGATTGCCACGGAGGGGCGTGTGGTGGTCATTTTTCTGGGCTTTCTACAGCTCAAAAGATTTTGAGAGCAGGTTATTTCTGGCCGTAGATCTTCAAGGATTGTATTGAAGCGGTCAAGAGGTGCCACCCTTGCCAGGTGTTTGCACGTAATATGCGCTCGAAGCCTGCCCCGTTACACCCTATTATCACCATCAGTCCCTTTACCAAATGGGGGCTCGATTTTATGGATTGAAACCCAGCTTCGGCTGGGGGGCACCATCATATTATAGTGGCTATTGATTACTTCACGAAATGGGCTGAGGCAATGCCTACAGTAAAATCCGACGGTGAGACAGCCGCTCACTTTGTATTCAACCAAATCATCTCTAGGTTCGGGATTCCGAGAGAGCTTGTCACTGACCATGGCTCGCACTTTCAGAACCGTATGATGGAAGAGTTGGCATCCAAGTTAGGGTATAAGCAAAAGCACTCCTCTTCTTACTATCCTCAAGCGAATGGACAGGTTGAAGCAGTGAATAAATCACTTAAGTCCATTCTCCAACGAACCATCGCACAAAGCAAGACGAATTGGCATATTATGTTATATCCTGCTTTGTGGGCATATCGAACCGCGGTAAAGACTGCCACTGGTTTTTCTCCATATCAGCTTGTTCATGGAGTGGAGTCGATATTGCCGGTTGAATGCAAGATTCCTTCATTGAAGTTAGCCGTGGAACTCTTACCAGACACTTCGCCCTTGGAGGAGTGTTTGGTTCACCTTGAGCAACTCGATGAGCAGTGTAGAGATGCCTTGGTGACTCTAGAGGTTAATAAGCGTCGCGTAAAGGCCCAATATGATAAGTCTGTCCGTCTGAGAGTGTTTAGTGAGGGAGACTTGGTCCTTTTGTGGGATCAATCGAAAGAACCCTTGGGGGCAGGGAAGTTCAATCCTATGTGGCGTGGTCCTTACATGGTCAAGTGTGTGTCAGAGAAGGGTTCCTATGAGTTATTGGATTACGAAGGGACAGTCTTGGCGGAGCCTAGAAATGGGCTCTATATCAAAAAATACTATGCATGATTTTTAGCCAAGGTTGCTTGTTGTATATTATTGTACAGCTATTTTGCATAGTTAGGTCTTGTTTATCGTGATCGGTTTTGTGATTAGTTTCCATTTCTTGTGGCAGATGTCAATGGAATCTTCCACCTACATAGGATTCGCGGATGGTGCAAGCCGTCACACTCAACACTCAGCCTCAGCTGCTTGGGTGATTTATACTCCTATGGGTCATATACTGTCTTCAGGAGGTGTATGTCTATGGCCATCTTCCAACAATGTTGCCGAATATAGTGTCGTTATCGAGCTTTTACGGGATGCCATTTCGCATGGTGTTCTCTCTCTTGAGGTACGTCTTGATTCAGAGTTAGTAGTGTCACAGCTCAATGGTTTGTACCATGTTAGAGATCCGACGTTATTGAGGAGATTCTTACGTGTGAGATTGTTAGAACGGTAGTTTGAGAACATAACATATATGCACATTCCAAGAAATTATAATCAAATTGCTGACTCATATGCTAACTATGTGTTAGATTGGCATTTGTTTCATTCATTATAAATTAATCATAAACACAATTTTTACACATGTAAATAAATAAACCGATCACCATAAACCTTTTTTATATACATCAAAAATGTGGTAATACATAGTGTCATAATACAAAATTGGGGCTTTGAAAGCCACCATCATATACACGGTAGTACAAAATAGATACACTCCCAGGTGTCTATTCTTGTGGAGGTGGATGAGGGTTGTGATCATGATATGTCACCACGACTCTAGCTAGCCGCCGGAATAATCGCACCCATGCGTGTGGTACACCCACCACCTGTCTCTGCATAGCCTTAGGCAAGTCCTCGACTTGCGCCATGGGAATCCTGTGAGTCAGTCGCACGAATTTGGTATGGATGCTTTGGAGCGTTCACTCCGCATCCACACCGGTGGTATTGTCTCCTCTTCCCCTCCGTCTATGACGTGGGAAGCCCTCTGGTCACCGTGGTCCCACATCTGCACATGAATTGTAGATGTCACTATGTATTGTCACCCAAAACCATGTCTTTTTTATTCCATATAATCAAGAAAACAAAAAAAAATTAAATACTTCAAAAAAATTTAAAAAAAGAGTAAGGGTCGAGATTCATTACCTATGTCTCCATATGCTGATCCTGGTGGTAATGGCATGTCCGGATCTCCCCAGAAATCTATCCCTGCATAAGGGTAGTCCTCTATGGCAACAATCTGTCATCGCCACCATGGAAAAAAGTCTGCTGGATAAGGGTTGGCCACCCCACCACCCCCCAGTCTACGCATCGCGTCTGCCCAACGTCGTTGGGCCGGATCTTGAACCCCGTGGAGAGGAACATCCACTCTAGGGATCAATCCTGGAACACTCTCAAAGAAAAACGTGCTCAAGATACTGTTGAACCCGAAGTCTCGTATCCTACCTGCTTTGCACTCGCTGAGCTGATGTTTCATGTTGCTCAGTAGTGAAGTGCTCCAGTCATAGATGGTCGGTGTCATACACTCCACCGCATAGAACATCAGTGGCCGAGAGGCCTGATGGAGTGATGCTAAGCCTGCTATCCTACCCAGTGTCAGTAGTATGGCCTTTAGGCCCAGCACCTGTATAGCGTTGGTGGGAACTTGGCTCCTCACCTTCTCCATCTCTGGGTAGCAGTACACAGCTATGTACTCGTCGATAGTCATCCCATGACCTGTCCCTCCTCGGGCACGAAGGTTCACCATCTCACCTCGCCATGATAGACCTATAATAAAGTAGATATCCTCCACCTCAATGGTGAGGGACATGCCGTCTAGCTGGAAGGACTCTGAGTCCGGATCCCAATAGTCTACAAGCATCTATAGTAGTCCTGGTTTGGCCCTCAAGCCACCTAGGCACCAAAACTTGTAGAGTCCGCATCTTCTTAGAGCTTCTTGATCCATTCTGTCAGCCCTTACTGCTTCCTCTACATCACCGTGCTCGCGCTCTCGCCACTCTAGCACCATCCTGCATGAGAATTTGACCAAAATGTCCATTAGATTCTTGTAAATCTTAGTGCACGGCGTCATACGCGGCTATTTTGCAAACAGCCGCGTATGTACGTGGTTTCCAACCCCTTTTCCGCGTATAGCCATCCCTATACACGGAAAAAGCCTCGATACCCGCGTGGGCCGCAGCGCTCATGTAAGATTGGCCTTTAAAAATTCATTTGACCATGAAAAATTATAAAAATTGTATTGAAATGCAAGCAGAGAACATGAGTAAGTACCTGGAAGAATCGGTTGTGAATTCTGCCAGCTGGATCTCCTGGAATTTGCTGTTGAAAATTAGAGCTCCAATGGGTAAAAGTTTCAAATGATTTCTAATTTTTTACTATTTATAGAAAAAATTTCAAATATTTGAAAATTTTTACCCCCTTTCCTATAGTTTTGACCGTTTCTAACCATTTTGGACCGTTTCTGACCTAATTTGTGATGTAGAAGACCATTTTCAGCGTCGTTTTAGCCTTTGGATTGACCCGTTCGTACTGATCTCAGGTATAACGTCTACACTGGCATATAGGTTAGGTTCACCACCGTTTGCATTTTGCATGACCTTATGACCATGTCACTATATCCTTAGGTACGAACCCACTCTATTATGTCACGGAACCTTCCTACTGCTATAGAAGTCGCATGATATGAGTGGTAGAGCCTCACCTTACATGGGTACCCTAGTTAGCGCCTTATTTGCATTTGGTGCCCATGCCGATGTTTCCCCTTTAGGGTGTGGGAGTCCGTTGTATACTATTGCCATGACATTTAGCAAGAGCCTCATACTCCTCTTGATCTTATGCTGGCCATGACCCCCCGGACTCCCTTGTATCAAATTGTGGATGCATTATCATGAGCTTTTCCTATCTTATTGAGCTTTATGCCGGCTCCCTTGACATTGCGTTTCAGCCATATAGCCCAAGCTTGTCTCATGTCTAGCCATGCAGAGCCTTTATTTATATCCTTCGCAGCTTGATTCCCTTTTTACCGGGAGGGGATTTTCCCCCGAGTGTCGATATCCTACACATGTATCCTTGCATTGAACATAGGGATGTTCCACTACTTGGATCTAGTTTGTTTGCCCTCATGACACTCGTCTCCTCCTAGTTTGTAACTATAAAGCTAGTTTATTCTTTTTTCAAGCTTTTCAAATAACTGAAAAAGACCAAAAAAATCAAAAAACCAAAAATTCAGACAAGAAAAGATATTATCTTTGGCAGCTGTCGAGTCGTGTCGCCTTCAAACAGAGCACTGTATATCACATCCATTGGTTGGGTTATAGTTTGAATTTAGGAGTTGTACTCGTTATCTGAGTTTTATCTCCATCGACTGGTTAAGCTTCCAGTCCCTATGGAGCCTCTATTGATGCCTCCTGCGTCATAGAGATGTCTCAGTTTGTATATCGAGTCTATGCTGCCTTCATTCAGTCACCATATGCCGTTATGCTCTTGTTCGAAGGAATTTGAAACCTGAGTCGGCCATTCCTCAGTTATCTTGACTTTGCATGTCGGCCACTCCCGGTACAGTTACTGGTTCGTGCACCTTATGATCAAGTCCTTCCATATTATACAACTTTGCTGAGTACCTCGTGTTGGATGATGGGGGATGCCCTAATGCCCTCCTTCCAGCGGATTTCATCCCATCGACTTCAGATCATTTATTCTGGGATTGGAATCTAGAGTCATTTTGAGTGCCTTGAGACTTGCAGTCATCAGTGGCAGGTTCTCTCGCCATCGACAGTTTTTGGAATACATTAATGTCCCCTGATCGATGGATTCTCTCAAGTGTTCGACCTCAACACATTTATTCACACTGGTTAGTTTTCACTCTAGTACCTTGATTCCCATTTTCATTATTGGTGGGTGATCTCGCGTCTGTTAACGGTATACATCAATGACCGATAATCAGACGATGGACTACTATGTTCGACCTTGACACCTCTATTCGCACAGTAGGACATGTACTCGTAGCGGTGTGTGTCGAAGACCTTCCAGATTGGTGGCATCCACTATATGCTACCTCCTTGATCGTGCCAGTGTTCATGAGATTTCAGCTCTCGTGATTTGTTCCAGTATATGTCAGACATTTCCAGCCACTATGGAGATCTTGATCTATTATATATCTTCAGCCTTTGTGGAGATCATGGTCCTTTCTATATCTTCATCATGGAGATTCTGATCTATGTATATTGTACGTGGTGATGACCACATATGTGTTATCATGTTTCATGCCTATTCATGGCCATTGTACTCTTATGTATCCGGGACTGCTATATGTATTTGCAGTTATATGCAGAGTTGTATTATGGTATTATGCTGATTGGGTGGCTGGTCTTCCATTTGGGTACCTTCATCACTTCACTTCTGGGATGGACTTATAATGTATTTCGGCCATCGTATAACCCCTCTGATCTCATACATTAGGGGGCATCTGTTATAGCAGATTTCACCACACTAGGTGAATCACACATTGTATGGCCTTCCCCTGTCCCGCTGCAGACTCATTATGCCCTATAGACCACTTTTTGTCTTTTGATGTATCATTGACCATCCCTAAAAACATTAGAAAAATGATATACGCGGCCTTTTCCCCGATAACCGCGTACATACGCGGATATTCCCTTTATAGTCGCATACATCGGGATGTGTACATAATCCAAAATCCTTTGGAGCGTTCCTTGACTTGGATCCGACTCATATGACTCCTGGCCTTCCATATGCCTTGAGATCGCACGGATTCAACCATTCAGTATCTCTTTGAAAATCTATATAAGGAACCCTTGAGACATTGAAAGCAGAGGAGAGAATTGAGAGTATCGAAACTATAGTCGATTGTTGCCAGAACTTATGCTTGAGTCTGCATCCCTTTGTCCCTTGGAGCACTGTTGTGTTCTTCCCAAGCTTCCCTTTTGCTAGTAGGCTTGCTATCGGAGTGATGGAGGATTGAGGTGGTGGAGGCCCAAGTGGGGGATTCAGTTTCTCCGGTTCGCAGACGTGCCGTCAGAGGTTGTCACTTGTAATCTCTTATTCATCTTAATAGAAATATCTTTTCCTGTCCAGTAATGTGTATTTGAATGAATGTTGTATCCATTGGAATATGTCAAATGCTTATACATTATTGATTATATATGCTAGAATAGATCTAACACCATGAAATATAGTATGCTTGTATTGTTTATTTGTTGTTGAGGACGTGCTATAACAATTCAAGCTGAAGATTGGAAAGCTCAACGGGGATCTACTTCAACCGTCTGGAATAAGGTACGAGGTTCGATCCTTTAGTGTTAGATGTTTTTATTTCTATTGCATATTGGGAAAGATTGATTTCTGGAGTCTAGCTATCTGTTGTGGTACCCCAAGCCATAGGAATTTCTCTCCATAACACCATTCACATATTCTTAACGAGCCTGAACGGATAAGTTTACTCGGCAGTCAAGTTTATTTTGAGGAGTCAGACTTGGGCCTAAAGAAACTCAAAATATTTCTCGTGAAGTTTTAACGAGTCCGGAAAAGTCAACTCGCGGCCTCCTTACTGTTTTTAACGAGCTCGAAGGAGAGCAGAAAGAATGCTCTAAATGCGAGGAGACGAGTGTCATAGACAGGAGAAACTAGTTCCAAGCGCAAAGAACAGACCTATGCATAATGCAAGTAAAGTGAGCAAGATAAGGACACTCAGGGAACGTCTCCTCAAGGTAAAAGGTGTCAAGTTGCAAAGGCAAAATGATACAAGGCTTAGCGACGATGAGAACAAATATGAGGGCTTATACAACGAGCTAAAAGCGTGGAAGCTGACATCAAGCTCATAAGCGCGAGCAGGGCACATGCAAATGCAATTATAGCTTGAACAACAAGACAAGGCCAGTAAATAGTTGTGAATCCAACTAAAAATCCTGTCTCCAAGAAACAACAACATCATAATCATATTCAGAAGAAACGATCCAATGCGGGTCACTTTAGCAGAAACACATGTGACTTTGCTATCTTCTATAAAAGGTGAAGTCAAGGTAGAATCAACCGAAGAAGATTCTATAGAACCAAGGCTCGAGGGTTTATAATCAATAAGATCAACCTCAGAAGGAGAGCAAAAATCAACAAGGGAGATAGAGTCTGTAGGAACAAACTCAGTATCACAGGAGTTGAAAAATTCATAAGAAAAAATCAAACTCATTAGGATCACTGATTTGCTTTTCAAAGAAAGAGTCAAAAGACTCAACAAGACCAACATAAGAAGAAAGGTCGGGCTTACTAGGTAAATCAGGGTTAGACTTAGTCACAACTGAACCAACATCCAAAAGAAGGTCAGACTGTATCAAAGACTCTAGGAAGACTTCATCCGAAGGAAGGAGATCATTCGAGATAGGAAACATGTCTAAACTTTCAAATGGATCAACATAGTGAAGATTAGGCCCCACATTCTGTATAGGATGACTCACCCAGTCAACTGCTGGGACCAAGTCCCGAGAAGGTAAGCATGAAAACAGAGGCTGCTTCTCAGTAGCAAGTGAACGCAAAGAACATGAGGCCACATAGTTCACCTGTGGCGAGGTAGTGTCTATAGAAACAATGGAAACAAACAAAGGAAAGACCTGGTCTCTAGTTGGGTCAGGAGACGGATCAAGAAAATCCAACTGATCGATAGTGACAATTTCTTCGCCATGATTAAACTACATCACACGAAAAAATGTTGACACCACAGCTTGCATGGAATAGACATAATCACGTCCAAGGAGCATATTAAAGTCCAAGGGGTCTTCTATCACCATGAAGTCAACTAAGACGGTCTTCCCACCCAAAGTAACAAGTGTTTGAGCAAGAATTCCCAAGGCTATACAAGTTCTTCTATCAAACGCCAGTAACTGACTAGCATTCGACACAAGGCTGGGAGATCCCATGCCTCGCCAAGCACGAGTAGAAAAAATACTAACTGAGGCTCCTTCATCAACAATACAACGAGCAAACGTGTATGATTCAACTTTGACCTTTATCTGGAAAGGTGCATTAAAAGGAAGGCGCGGCTCAACTAGGATATCCCAATCAAATGAAGCAATCCGAGAGCTTGGTGGGGGTTGATCTGAAGCAAGTTCAGTGCCCCCGTGTTCAGTAAGTTCTGAACTGGCAGTGAAGAAAATTTGACTAGTAGACACTTCACTCTCCAAAGGAAGAGTGGGATTGATCGATACTAGAATCGATTCAACCGCTTCGTGAAAGTCACTCTCTGAAGGGAGAGTGGGATTGACCAAAGATGACATTGGTTCAATCACATCAGGATCACTCTCCAAAAGAAGAGTGGGATCGACCAAATATGAGATTGGTTCGACCACTTGATCAACCAAAAGTTGAGTAAGTTGTTGAGAAACTATAGGTTGTTCAGGAGAAGGAAATTCTTGAGTCTTGAACCACACTCTTCGCACCTCTGCGATAGCAGGGCACTTGTGAGTAAGATGATCTCCCTCGCATAGCATACAAGGGAACTTAAGTTTGCACTTCGAACGACCCATTTTCTCAACAGTGTCAACATGACTAGCAATGGCTGACTGTTTTCTCTCAACATGACCTGCAGAGGATGAGAGTTTGCCGCCAGCATGAACACCAGAGGCTGGGTGACTGGGTCCAACCTGACTAAGAAAGGCTGGTTGTTGAAAAGCTTCAGAATTTTCAAAAACATGATGACCATGAATCCAAACTTGTCGCACCTCCGCGATAGAAGGGAATTTATAAGTAAGGTGGTCTCCCTCACAAAGCTTATAAGGAAACTTAGGCTTGTGTTTTGAACGGGTAGTCTTTTCAACAGTGTCGACATGACTTGCAGTGGCTGACGAATTGTCTTCAGCATGAAGTACAGAGGCTGAGAGATTGCCCCCACCATGACTTGCAGAGGCTGAGAGACTGGATCCAACATGGCCTGCAGAGGTTGGATGGGACACCACCAACATGAACAACAGAGTTTGAATGGCTAGGATCAATCTGCTTTGCAGCAGTTGAGTGTGTGCCCCCAGCATGAACAACAAACGCTGGGTGGATGGATCCAACATGAACAACAAAGGTTGGATGGGGAGGTTCAACTTGAACAACAGAGGTTAAACGGGTGCCCTCAGCATGAACCACAGAGGCTGAGTGACTGGATCGAACGTGCCCTAGAAAGGTTGGAAGGATCCCACTAGCATGATCAACAGAGACTAGATGGTGAAGATCAACTTGACTTGTAGAGGTCGAGTGCTTAGATCCAACATGGCCCGCAGAGATTGGATGGGTGCCCCCAGCATGAACCACAGAGGTTGGGTGGTGAGGTTCAACATGACTTGCAGAGGTTGAACAGGTGCCCCCTTGCTTATGTGCCTTCTTCCTATTCCTCCTTCTTTTACTCCTTTTAGACTGCCGGTTACTAGTATCAGTACTTTCACCGCATGAGGTAGAAGGAGGAGGAGAATCAACTACAGGTGAAGGGGAAGCAGTGTTTTGATGCCCTTGATATAAGGAGCTTACTTGAGAAGCATCAGGAGCATTCAGGACAGTTGGAGTGGAAAACAACCACACCGGTAGCCCTAGTGTGAATCCAGGTAGATTCAGGGTGGCCATCAAGGGAACACCAACATTCCCCATGAGAGGAATATTACAAGGAGTTCCCATCATGGGGATCTCTTGGTTGGTGTTCAAAGGGGTGTTAGCCATAGTTTCAAACCAAGAGACAAAGTCTGAGGTTGATAGGGAACCAAAATTACAAAGCACACACCTAAAGGCACACTAAGTACAAACAAACCACAAAGCACTCACTAAAAATTCCTAAAGCCAAACAGACAAACAGGTATAAGATATACTTTCCAGAAGAAAGCTGAGAGACAGTTACTTGGTGTCCCTGTAGATGTTCTTAGGCACAAGTAGAGGAATCACCCACCGCCCTCCCACACTTTCTACCGGGGTTACCTTCCAAGCCCGTCCAAGGTCAACCAGAAATAACCTTCCGGTGTACCTGTGTATGAACCCTAGATGTCAAAGAGACTAAAGGCTACCTTAACTATATTGACAGTCTGGGAGGACAGTCACAAGCCTGATTCGTACGCATGGGCAAAGTAGCTGAGCCCGAAACCCTGTCTAAGACAGAATCCCCAGATGCGTAAAAACCTTGGTCTACGCTTTGACAAGGAATCGGAGGGTTATCTCCTCAGTCCAATTCTCCACGTGGCCTCGTGCTTAAGTCCCGTTTGAGAGGAGCTTCCCAGATACAATCAATGTAGAAAAGGATTTACCTAGTGATTGACCAACTACGTCTGAAATTTTAACACTTGTGGAGAGTTAAAACTCCCTAATCCACAAGTCTAGCCTGAGCTAGTTGGTGTATGACCCTATAAAATAAAACTTACTAGTAATTTTTAAATTATATCGCTTATTTTAAGAGCTGTTTTTAGTTAGAGGGTAAATGGCATGAAACTTATGTGGTGTTTTGACTCAAAGTTGAAACAAAATGACTAAGCAAAGAGATATGAAATGCAAAAAGCAAAAACTATTCTCTTTATTTTTCAAATAGAAACTTGAAAACCACAAAAGAACAAATTCTTTTTATTTTTATTTTTTCAAAAACAATGATATGCCATGCAATCTAGACTAAAAACCTAATCTACATGCATATAAAGAAAACATGTGTTTTTGTCTTTTTCTTTTATAAATGCAAAAGAAAAATCAGCCTACCAACTAATGCAAGCAAGTAAGTACTGTAAGAAAAACAAATAAACAACTATTCTACTCCCCACAAACAAACCCTAGGTTTCCCTAAAGTTAGATATCAACATCTATTGAAAAGAAGGCTCACAAAGGTGAACAAGCCAACAACTTTGGAATGAAGAAACTGAGCAAATAAGACTGACATAAACACAGGTCAAGAAGTCCAAAGTATCAATCTAAACCTACCAACAAAGGCTGCTCAGTACCTTGTCCAACAAGGTCAAGCCAAAGAAGGAGGTGTGGGGGAAGGCAGTAAAAAACAAGTATACGTTCTTTTTAATTTTCTTTTATAAATGCAAAAGAAAAACTACCTACAAACTAAAAGCATGCAGATAACAAGAACAAAGCAAAATGAATTCTACTATACAACCACCAAACAAACTCTAGACTGAACTAAAGTCAGCATAAACCCTACTTGGAAGGAAGGCTTGCATAAAAGATAAGTCAATTATTTTGACAAGGTGAAGTTAACCAACAAAAGAAGAAGGAAACCAACACCAACAAGCTTCTGAAATCAAATAAATATCACTGATAGAGCCTTGACTAGAAACATGAGCCAAAAATCATACCAAGCAAATGAAGGTTAGGAACCCTAGCTTGGGTGCACACAATGACAAAATCACTGTAGACTTATAAAGGCAAGTGACAACCAGCCACTGTCAAAAGACAGACTGGAAAAACAGAGCCCAAGACCCTGATCACTGATCTGGATAGAGACACTTTAACCTACAACCCAAACAGGCCAAACTACTTCAGCATGCAAGCAGAAAATAATCCAAGCAAAAGAGACTTAAGGGCTTTCGAAAAAGCACAAAGTGTGATCACCAAAGGTATTCAGACAAGCTACACAGCATTCATAAAGAAAATCAACTCACAAACAGGGATTACACAAAGAAAGGAACAAGCAAACCTTAACTTAAAAAATCCCTACTTCCAGGCACATACGCGACTATATATAAGTGCAACCCACGGATGATTCGCAATTGTTCAATACAGCAACTCGCGTATGCAGGCTTATATCCGCGACTGTGCAGAAGAGCAACTCGCGGATAGGTATAAAATTTTTCTCAAAAAACAAGAAAAAATCCCAAGACTTTCAAATACTGAGGCAAGTATGAACCAGGATAAAAGATCACACACAGACTTCAAAGCAAAGACTGGTCAGGGGTGACAGAAACAACCTACAGCAGTCTGGGCCTCCCTAGTGGAGTCGCCAATTCTGTTGTACAGGATTATGCACCTTATAACCATAGGTCTGGGGTTACCAACATACTCAATAAACTTGCAGACAATTGACTCTAGAGTGCAGTAAAAGAAATAGGAGGATGAGAAAGACTTACCCGATATACGACGGTTGATCCTAGCTTGTCCTCTTCCGCTCTGCTTCACCTCCAAAATCTTCAGGGATGCTTTCTCCTTCACCTGTCAAGATTCAATCTTCCAAATACAAGATGATTCATATATATAAACAGGTTAGATAAATCATATACATGATGCTGAAACATAAACATTTATCAAACCACAATACATGAAATACATTCAAGACACATATGGAAGAAGGATTCTCTTTATTAACAATAATGAGGAAGTTCAAATTACAACCCAACGTCTGAGACAAGGACTCCTCTGCAACCAAAGGATTCTGAGTTCCACTGTTCCAAAGACTTCTGTAGAAACTCCACCAGCATAACTTTGCTCTCCAGGTGTGTGTATCAAACACCCTCCCCAAGGCCTGTATTTATATGGATGAAATAAGGTAGTTTCGAAGGTTGAGGAGGTTGAGACAGTTAAGGAGATTAAGGGAAATGGCTTAACTAATCTCAAGTAATCGCGTGTTTTTATTTTAAATGTCAAAGGAACATATCCACAGGTATCAAGACCAGCAACTCGTGTATGATCCGCGAGTTGCTATAAGAGCAACCCGCAGATACATCCATCCGCGACTTGCAACAACCGACAGTCGCGTATGATCCACGAGTTGCATATATATAGGGTCGCGGATATGACTTGACATAGTTAAAAAGTCAAAGTAACCAGCTGGAAGGATGAGGAATGTATTTTATAATAAACCCATCTATAGTGTTTTGGGCAAACCTCAATCCATAGATGTCCTTTTGTGTGCCAACATGAGGGATGTCGGCACTAGGACGGAGAGGTGCCATTCAGGTGGATAACACATTGACATTTGCAGGACTTCTGCCTCATTGTCCTCTTGAATAACTTCTTCCTCTGCCTCTGAAGTTGTTTCTTCCCCTGTCTCTACCACGGCTTATGGATAACTGTGCTACAAATGCACCTTCCAATGATGTTTCTGTTCTGCTGAGTCTGTGTTCATGATTGATGAGTGAAGCTTGCAACTCATCAATGGTAAATGTTGTCATGTCTGTGTGTTCTTCTAAGGTCACAACCAAGTTTTCAAATCTTGGAGGAAGACTTCTAAGAATTTTTTCAAGAACCCTTCGGTCTTCTATGGCTTCTCCATGAGATTTCAGTTGGTTTATCAACCCAACAACTCTGGTGTAGAATGAGTCTACATTCTCTTAATCTTTCATGGACAGAGATTCAAAATCTCTTCTCAGAATCTGCAGCTTGGATGTCCTTACCTTATCCAAACCTTGATAGGCAGTCTCCAATGTATCCGATGCCTGCTTAGCATTAGTTTTTGCTGCTACTCTTGGGAGAATGCTCTCATGCATAGCTTGATGTATGTAAAATAGAGCTTTTCCATCTTTCTTCCTCTATTTTCTCAAGACATCTTTCTCATCCACTATCTCTCAGACATCTTGACCTCTGAATAAAGCCTTCATAGTTAAAGACCAATATTCATAATTCTTTCTTGTAAAAATTGGAATTTGCAATGAACCAGAAGTGGAAGCCATTTTAATTTTTTTTAATTAACTTTTCTTAGAAAATTAAATTTCCACCTTTTAAGACAAGATTTCTTTCCTAAATCTTGGGCTGATATAAACCTTGCTCTGATACCAATTAGCCAAAACCAAGCTGACTAAACTTGAGTTTACCGCTCAGTTAATATTAAAATTAAAGTTTTACTTTTTTCACGCCGACCTCTTTTTCTTTTTCACTTGCCCGATGAAACTTGTCTAAGTCCCGACTAGACAAGTCTATCAACTTTGATTGGACTTTCGACCCGACTGAATTACTTCGAGTTACTTATCAGTTTTATCGACTGATTTTACCTTGACCACTTGTCACTTTGAAGTCGGCTGACTTCGACCTCTAAGTCGGCTTACCTCTTCGACCACTCAATTTGGCTGACCTCTTCGACTTCTCAAGTCGGCTCACTTCTTCGACCTCTCAAGTCGGCTCACTTTGGTCGAAATCTACATAGTATTTTTCTTAGTCTAATAGACTTAAGAAATTACAAATGCTTTTCACCTGTGAGTAAGATGAAGTAAAATGGACACATTAACAAATCCAAATAACTTATAAAAAGCATATGCCCAAATATGTAGGAAGACTTGAGTTAACCAATGTGCCATCATAGTGAGAACTTTATGGGTTCTTGTTCTTTCACTCAACGACAATGGTAAAAGACATTTGCACAAATCTGGAAATAATGTGTCGCCAAATAAACATGCATTCAACCATAAACTATTTCATATATATAACAATGCTGAAATAACAAAGGTATTACAAACTTGTCTGTCCAGACTTGTCGGCTCACCGACTCATCCTTTTATAGATCTTCGACTCTTCGACTAAATCACTTACACATAATCTTGAGCTTCAATTTCTCTCTCTTTTCTTCTCACCCTAAGTTCCTCCACTGTCTCTCTATTGTGTCTAACTTGTTTCTAACCTGATTTACAATTTCCTTCTTCTATTTATAGGCAACCTGAAGATTACTTCTACATGGGCCGACTCACTCACCATTAAAGACTATAATAACTATCTACCTAACAACTTAGCTTCAGAAATAAATTCGACTAGTTTACATTGCCGAATCATGAACTCTTCCCTCTTGTCAGATTGACCGACAGGATCTACAGACTCTGACAGAGTCAGCTAAGAGTTAGGTACAGACTCTGACAGAGTCAGTGGAAAGTTAGCTGACTCTGTCACTGACTCTGACAGAGTCAGCTAAGAGTTAGGTACAGACTCTGACAGAGTCAATGGAAAGTTAGATACGGATCTGCGAGTAATTACTTTTTCCAACATTAATGCAATGTGTAAATCCAAATTCCAAATTTCATTATTATTTTTCTATGTTTACGACGAAGTTGATATTCTTTTAAATATGGGAACAAAATGTATAATTTCAAGACAGCTTTTAAGGTCTAAGTCCAAATTTCATTATTATTTTTCTATGTTTACGATGTTTAAGTCTCTCTGGCAACGACTACGCTACCAAGTAGCTTGAACGTGACTTCGGAAAAATATTGAACATGAAGAAGTTAACTACATCATGAAAATATTGAAGAGACACCAATCTATGATCTATACATGAAAGTGACTTAGGAAAAACATTGAACATGATCACTAAAATATTGAACAGACATCAATATATGATCTATAATCACTCTACTATTCACGGTGAGTAATCGCTAATTTTGGGGCAGAACGACGTCCTCTCTTGGCTGTAACGTTACCTTGAGACCATGTTCCATGAACATAGTAAGCCCGAACTTGGGCTTCACAGGATGCTCGGGATCGATTCTCATTCGGTAACGCAGAAGAACATTAGCGGCCACACACTTCATACTGAAATAAGCCAGCTCCCTTCCCAGGCAGAGCCGAGGCCCAGCATTGAAGACGGGATACTTGTAATCCGATTCCTTCATGCAAATCCCTGCATCTCGATCAATCCATCTGTCGGGCTTGAATTCCCTGCAATCCTTACCCCACACGCTCTCCATCCGATTCGTGGCATAAATAAAATACAGAAGCTTTGAGCCCTTCTTCACATAAGTCCCATCCGGTAAAAACACGTCGCGTACTGCTTGCCTGTAGCTGACGGGAACAGGAGGATAGAGTCTCATAGCTTCAGACAGAGCGGCATGCAAATACTGCATGCCTTTCAGATCATCGTGACTAAAGCGAAACGTATTGAAATCGTAATTAGGGTTATAATTACTGAATTTAGCCTTCAAGATCTGGTAGAGTTCCGACAGAATTTTGATCTCTACGTCTGGATGTTGGGTTAGCAGCCAAAAGAACCATGATAACGCCAGAGAAGACGTATCTCTCGCAGCAAGGATTATGCTGAGACACAGATCTCGCACAGATTCCAGAGTAGGAGAACGCCCTTCCTGTGTTTCCAGGTGGATGAAAGTAGACAAGATGTCTCTACAATGTGCGCGTTTTTCATTGCTGGCTGCTTTCTTCAGCTCCGCCATTTTGAACGTCACAAGCTCTGAAGCATATTCAAGTATTATAGCCATGGCTCTTCTGTGCTTTCTCTCAAAGCCAACATTGAGAAACTTCATCACTTTCGATAGAAATGGCGGAGTAATGAGGCGGTAAGTGCAGGATTCGATGGCTTCATCAAAGGTTCCGGCAAAGGGAACCTCTGGAAGATTGGGTAGCAGAAACCCGACATCTTTTCCCGATATAGTCAGACATATGTCATCGAAGTTCAAGCGAAGCAAAATGTCCTGTAAATCTAACGAAGATTTGTTTTTGCAGGATTCTTCCAGGATTGGAATGAGTCTTTCCAGAACTAATCTTTGTATCTGATTTATGTTCTGATCGCGGAAACTGGCGCTGCTCATGGCTATGGCCGTGGCCTTCCTCTGCCTCTTCCATGGCTCCTCGTCTGCCACGAAGAGCCCGTCTCCAAAGATGTCGAAGAAAACGGACTTGAAGCTGGGGCCTCTCGGGAAATTGGTGAAATTGTCTTTGAGAATGTACTCTAGATTTCGCGGGCTGGATGTGACCACTTCGAAAAAGTGCTTGCTCCCAAACGGTCCCTTGAATGCGAACGTCCCGCCATTGCGAATAACTATTTCCGCTGCCCATTCGTATGCGTTGCTCAGATTCCATAGCAGCGAAGGCAGCATGCCCACAACTGGCCAATTCACAGGATCGCCATTGTTTTTCCTCGATTTGGTCAAGTACCATATAATAGCTGCGATCACAGTAACCGCGGTGATGAATCCTCTAGAGTCGATTTTCATCATTTAACCGTAATAATAATAATCAAAATGTTAGGATTAACTCCAATCCCTGGATTAGTATAAAGCTCTCTACTGCTAAGGAAATTAATTTTATGAAAATCCTAAGGACGAACAATATGCACCTAAAGAATTAGATCCACCATATCTAAAATAAAGATTTTCAGGGAAGAAACTTTCTGTTTCAGATTGATAACAGGAGAACCTGAATCTGCACTCTCTTATAGAAAACATTTAGCAAATTTCACTCTATTACAGGGAACCAGACCCGTACTGCGAAGGATGGTATGACCTACCAACCGAGGCCAGAATAGTTGGTTCATTTATTTTGGTGTACCCATAGATAGATAAAGTATTTCAACGAGCAATCAAGTGTTTAAAACATTCATCTTCGGAATGTGCTGTCATTTAAAACGCTGACATTGATTACCTGCCCAGTACTCGAACAATTATAACGACGACCCTTGATCTTCCGAGGTTGTCACAAGCAATTTACAACCAACGGTTGATATTTTCACTTTCTTCCCAATCACGTTTAATGTAAGTTGTTTGGTAATGTAAGTTGTTAGGTATAGTTATGAACATTCAACGTTAGACTAGTTTTGTTCAATATTTAGCTGTTTAGTAGGTAATATGGAGTACTATCTATTAAAGATACTTGGTTGATATATTTACTATTTATTTATTTATTTAGCTTTTAGTATGTAATATGGAGTATAGTATTAAAGATGGTTGGTCCATATATTTACAATATATATTAAAAAGTTCATTGGTTGTATCTTGGGTGGTTGGGAGGAAAGAATGTTATCTTCTCCATCTAGGTTCAATTTTTATAAATGATATGTATGCTCTTGTTGAGTCACTATGAAGTTATGAATTATGAATGAATGTAATCTCGATTCTCGTGTCGATATGACATTATGACAAGTGGATTAGCACTCTAACCAATGGTGAACCACTTCTTATCCCTTTATATATATATATATGTGTGTGTGTGTGTATTAAAGACATAGTTGATATATGTAGATGAAACACATTATTAAAGACCAATGTGTATAGTTATTCATATGATTATATTAAAAGTGATGGGTATAACACATACAACTAATAGAGTGTTGTTTGAATTTTTTTTTTGCTTATCTAGGTAGGTGGTAGGACTTATGTGTTGATATTGGCACATCTATATCTATAAAGAAATTTCTAAATTTGTGAAGAGATTTAGAAAGGAGAAAAACAAACAAACAAAAAATAAGAGATCTTAATAACACTATTTGAACACCATAAACTATAAATGATGCTAACTTGTGAGTTAAAAAATAAATTTTCTTGTTGCTAACTTGTGGTGCTAAAAAATAAATTTTCTTATTATGTTAATGAATTTCATTTCTTGATTATACTACTTTTTGTTTAGTTTAGAATTGCTTCCTTGGCTTATTTTTCTTTTCTGACTTCATTTGAAAGCGTATATAGGTCAAGCACTAATGGGTTAGCCAACAATCTCGACATGAAGATCAATGGGCAGTCATGAAACTCTTGCTCTGGCCTAGGAAAACATGTTTCAATAGCCTAACAATACTAGCGATGAGTTATTCGCGACATGGAGATCAATGGGTATCCATGAAACTCTTGCTTTAGCCTAGGAAAACACGTTTCAACAGCCTAACAATACTAGCGGTGAGTTATTCGACCATTGAGTTTGTTTGTGTTTTTGAAGCTTATTAGTCCGTTAAGCTTTTTTTTCATTTTTTTTCTTACATGCTAGAGTACACAGATGTAAAAAATGATGTTAGTATTAGGGCTTTTGGAGTACAGCTCCTTAGACTTTGTATTTACCTAAGAGGACCAGGAGGAAGATTGTATAGTTGTTGGCAATGTGCCATGGAGGTGAGCTGCGATTTCCAAGGAATCCAAAGCTTTTCTTTTTAATTACAATGTACCAATTCATTCATTCAAAATGACTAGCTCGTCACACTTTTAGAATTGAAGACTAAACTTTCACTTATGTGACTATTAAGAAAATGAAACAATTTTAGATTTTATTAGAAAAACATAAAAGTAAACTTTTACTTGCAATTATTAAGAAAATGAATTAAATTTGCTTGTGATTATTAAGAAAATGAAACAATTTTAGATTTTACTAGAAAACCCTAAAAATTAGTTCTAAAATAGTAGTGCATAAATTAAATATTTTAATTTTTATAAAATTTATCTTAATTTTATATGTTTTAATTATAAATGTTAAATAAAAATAAATATTTTAATTCTTATAAATCTATTTTAATTTTATATATTTTATTTATAAATATTAAATAATGTTATATAAATTAAATATTTTATTCTTTTAAAATCTATTTTAATTTTATATGTTTCATTATAAATAAGTTTATAAATTCTAAATTATGGTTTCACAAACCCTACATGAACAATAAAGAGAAAAAGTTGAGCAAATTACTATCACACATACTCTTTCGAGGTTCATAAAAACACTATTTAAAGTCCAAGTGCTTTTAGTTTCCAAAAACTTATCAAATAGATATGCCCGAAGTTATCTTTGACAATCCTTAAGTCGATTGCATATTCTCTCAACCTGCAGATGTGGAGGCTTGGGATCGCCTCTTAATCTCCGTCTACATAGACGGACGTTGGCCTGCACTACGAGAACGTTTTCTCTCTTGCGATTTTTGTTTTTGTTCTTGCACTTTTTCATTTCACAGGAAAAAAAAGGTTGTCACACTATGGAGAGTATGCTAACTGAAGATTCTATATCACTCTTACTGCATGGTGCTGTCAACATTTTCCCACTGGTACAAGTGTCCTCATTAAACCAAGTGAACTCACTCAACTCATCATCTATTCGGGTTCGAATTTTTATCTCAAATGAGCTTCACGGCCTTCATTTAGCCTAATTACGAGATGATCCAACACCCTTGCTTTGTTTTGTTGTTATTGTTGCTTTGACTGAAAGAGAATGACATAATCCTTGGTTTGTTTTAGTTCAACCAAATTAAGCAAGGGTGTTCCATGAGATGGTCAAACACCCTTGCTTTGTTTTGTTGTTATTGTTGCTTTGTCTAATTATTAGTTGTTTATGTATTGCCTCATATTTTTTTTCTCAGTAATACAAAATTTGATACATTTTTGCTTGAAAGGAACTCTAAAGCTGCAAATAGCAAACACCTTTGCTTTATTGCATATAAACACACATGAAGGTAACCACATATTGATTTTGGTGCGCTTCATTTACACTTTACAGTTTTCCTTAAATTTACAGGACATGAACGGTCCTATAAACAGTTATATTGTCGATGGAAGAGTAGAGAATACCACTGGTCCATAGTTATATTACACTATTTTGCAAACGTAGACTGGGCTAAACACAACTAAATAGTAGACTGGAGTTCTACAAGCACGTTCAAAACAGTTGAATCCTTGCGCTGTCACCAATGATTGATTTTCGTATAAATTTCTTTCACAAAAATAGTATTCAATTTTTTCCTTTTTGTCTTGTGGTTTGATTTAGGATTTATATTCTGTGTTTCCACAACCTGCAACCCGCATTTTGTGGGATTGCGTGTTTCCGAAAAGGAAATTGTGGGATGCGGGCTGTGGGATGAGGGTGGTGAATACAATATTTTTTAGTAATCCCGTACCCCGCAACCCGCACCCCGCATCTCGCCTTGCAAATGCGGGATGTGGGCTACGGGATGAGGGTGGTGAATGAAATATTATTTAGTAATCCCGTACTCCGCATCCCGCAGCCCGCATTTGCGGGGAGCGGGTTACGAGATAGTGGATTATATATTAGTCGATATACTGTATTAAGAAAACTAAATGAATATTAATCTATATACTGTATTAATCTATATATTAATGTTTATTGCAAATTTTGAACAACTGCCATAGAATCAATCTCAAGAGTGGTTGTGTCATGCTCATAGATATTTTTGACACACATGTGACAGCTTGGAATCCTCCTAATTCCCAGTTTTCCACATCCGAGTCACGCCATTCTACTACAAATGATCCATGCAGTCTTGCATCACCATCGATATTTGCATCAAACTACTCAGCTGACTATGAAGAACTTGTCAATCTTAAATTTACAGGACAAAAGCAGTCCTGTAAACAGTTATAATACCAATGGAAGAGTAGAGAATACCACCGATCCATAGTTATATTACACTATTTTTCAAACGTAGACTGGGCTAAACACGACTAAATAGTAGACTGGTGTTTTACAAGCACATTCAAAACAATGTTCTCCTTGCGCTGTCACCGATGATTGATTTTCGTATAAATTTCTTTCACAAAAACAGTATTCACTTTTCGGGTTTTTGTCTTGTGGTTTGATTTAGGATTTATATTTAGTGTTTCCGCAACCCGCAACCCGCAACCCACATTTTTCGGGATTGCGCATTGCCGAAAGGGAAATTGCAGGATGCGGGATGAGGGTGGTGAATGAAATTTTATTTAGTAATCCCGTACCCTGCATCCCGCAGCCCGCATTTGCAAGGCGCAGGTTGCGGGATAGTGGATTATATATTAGTCTATATATTGTATTAAGAAAACTAAATGAATATTAATCTATATACTATACTAATCTATATATTAATGTTTATTGCATATTTTGAATAACTTCCATAGAATCAATCTCCAGAGTGGTTGTTTCATGCTCATAGGTAAAAATAAAAAAAAACATACATCTTTGTCTACCCCAGATTTCAATATTCCTCCTTCCTGTAAGTTCAACCGAAAAAAAAAATGTGATATCTGCAAGTATTTTTTGTCACTGGATCACATGAATATGTGACATTGCGATTTTTTTTTCTCTTGCCCTTTTTCATTTCACAGGGAAAAAACGTTGTCACACTATGGAGAATATGCTTACTGAAGATTCTATATCACTCTTGTTGCATGGTGCTGTCAACATTTTCCCGCTGGTACAAGTGTCCTCGTTAAAACAAGTGAACTCACTCAACTCATCATTTAGTTGGTTCCGAATTTTTATCTCAGACGGGCTTCATGGCCTTCATTTAGTCTAATTACGAGATGATCCAACACCCTTGCTTTGTTTTTCTGTTATTGTTGCTTTGACTGAAAGAGAATGACATAATCCTTGGTTTGTTTTAGTTCAACCAAATTAAGCAAGGGTGTTCCATGAGATGGTCAAACACCCTTGCTTTGTTTTGCTGTTATTGTTGCTTTGTCTGATTATTAGTTGTTTATGCATTGCCTCATGTTTGTTTTGTCGGCAATACAAAATTCGATACAATTTTGCTTGAAAGGAACTCTAAAGCTGCAAACGGCAAACGCCTTTGCTTTATTGCATATAAATACACCTGAAGGTAACCACATATTGATTTTGGTGTGCTTCATTTACACTTTATAGTTTTCCTTAAATTTACAAGACACTAGCGGTCCTATAAACAGTTATATTGACGATGGAATAGTAGAGAATACCACTGGTCCATAGTTATATTACACTATTTTGCAAACGTAGATTGGGCTAAACATGACTAAATAGTATACTGGAGTTCTACAAGCACGTTCAAAACAGTTGAATCCTTGCGCTGTCACCGACGAATGATTTTCGTATAAATTTCTTTCACAAAAACAATATTCAATTTTTGCCTTTTTGTCTTGTGGTTTGATTTAGGATTTATATTCTATGTTTCTGCAACTCGCAACCCGCATTTTGCGGGATTGCTCGTTGCCGAAAGGGAAATTGTGGGATGCGAGATGAGGGTGGTGAAAATAAAAAAAATTAGTAATCCCGTATCCCGCAACCTGTAGCCCACATCCCGCCCTGCAAATGCGGGATGCGGGCTGTTGGATGAGGGTGGTGAATGAAATATTATTTAGTAATCCTGTACTCCGCATCCCGCAACCCGCATTTTCGGGGCGCGGGTTGTGGGATAGTGGATTATATATTAGTTTATATACTGTATTAAGAAAACTAAATGAATATTAATCTATATACTGTATTAATCTATATATTAATGTTTATTGCAAATTTTGAACAACTGCCATAGAATCAATCTCCAGAGTGGTTGTGTCATGCTCATAGAGATTTTTGACACACATGTGACAGCTTGGAATCCTCCTAATTCCTAGTTTTCCCCATTTGAGTCACACCATTCTACTACAAATGATCCATGCAGTCTTGCATCACCATCGATATTTGCATCAAACTACTCAGCTAACTATGAAGAAATTGTCAATTTTGTTCAAAGGCACACCAAATGTTCATAGTCAATTTGCCTTCAGAGTCAGTTTTTATCTATGTGTGCAAGTCGGACATCCTGCAACCCGCAATGCGGATTGTGGGATCTTGAAGTTTATAATTTGTCAAATTTTCATTCCGCAATCCGCCATTTTGCACACAAAATATCTCGGCATCCCACATTTTGCGGAATATGGGATGACAAAATTATCAAAAAAACTTGTTGCGTGTTCCTACAACAAAAATGACAAAATAAAGATGGGATAGTTAATAAAATTTAGAGAGAGGCTGTCATTTATTTCCATTCTCTTTTTTCACCTGTGAGAGAGGTTGTCATTTATTTCTATTTTCTTCTTTCTTCCATGAGGAAAGGTCTTATTTCTTGCCAATACTGTATTTTTGAATTTTGTGTTGTTTAAATTATTGTTCTAATTTAGCATTTTAATCTTTATGTTGTGTGTCACTTCATTTCCTGTTGAATTTCAATTCCTTTTATAATTGAGACAAATAGTGTGTAGACAATTAAGTGATACACCGAGACACAAACTCGAGGCATCAATTTATCCATTTACACAAAGCAACAGGCTTCTAGAGGTGTTTGAAACATAAAACCTATTGTTCAATTTATCAATTTATCTTTAATTTAATATTATGTTATTAATTTACCATTTTCCTTAAGCTTTCCGCAACGTAGAGTTTCCGTAATCCGCAAAGATAAATTGATAATCAATTTATCAATTTACTTTTCAGAATGTGGTAAATTGATAAATTGATTATCAATTACCTTTCCACTTTCCATAGCATATACTGAGACACTCCTATACTGAACAGGTCAAGTTGTTCAAATATTGGTGTTGGGTGCATGGGCAGACCCGGGTTTACTATAATCAACCAACAACACCCCTAGCTCACTGGCCCTTTCGGCGACAGACCGCACAGCGGCCTGAAGTCTCACCCGAAGTGATTCTAATGGGTTGGCCAAGGACTCAAGCGTCTTGGACCAGGTTCCGGGGCAATCCTACTGGTGGCTCGCAGCTCTCCTAACTGCAAGATCTCTTTCCTGCGCGCCGCACGATCTTCCACTCGCGATGCGCGATCTATTCCCCACTCGTGGCCCTTCTAGCCACGGCGTCTCTACCCTTGCGCACGTCGTGCAGATTCTTCTCCCGTCGCACAACTTCCTCCTTTCCACAATAGTCCCAATCTCACCACATCGTCGCGCCCCGTGCGACACGTAACTCCTGCTCAACACTAAGTCCTCAACCTATGGTATCACACACCGCAGCTCCTCTGCCGGTGCGGTATCGCCTTCTTGCGATACCCTCCTCCCGCGGCTTAGCGCACTTAGCGTTGTTCGTGTCGACGCGCAAGACCTGATACCCAGACTGTCTTACTGTGATTAATTGACTATCTAAGGCAAGCATAAATAAGTCCTTATACGATGTGCCAAGGATTTCAACTTGTATATATCTTCCTGTAGTTTTGTAACTAAACAACTCATTCATACATTAACTGTAAACAAATTGCATAACATAACGGATGGATGCAGCAAATAAACACAATATGCAAATCAATCATAGAACACGGGATTTTAACGTGGTTCGCCCCCAGGATGGGAGTTACTTCCACAGAACTGTGCTTCTCTATTATAGCTTAAGGGAAGGCAAACACAGTTCTGCTGCACCTCACATGCAGCTCGAGATCTTCTCTCTTAGATCTTTCTTCTCTACCTTCAGGTCGTCGCTCTTACAACATACTCTTCCCTCTCAGTCAATCCCTGCGGATCGTTACCTGCATACTCTATAAGCCAGCTACTGGTTTCAGTAAGATTGCTACAGCTAAGTCCAGAACCAGAGCTCGGCTTTTACAACAGTCTACTTATCCTTATTGCCTATTTAAATCACGACTATCTAACTATCTAACCAACCCTTTACAATACAAAATTACATCCTTTTATAAGCAGCTCGAAGGTCTTGCTTTTACAACACTGTGGGCCTGTCCCAACAGTAACCCAAACCCTAATTAGTGATAGTCGGTCCTCTCTGTCCTTGAGGTAGCCGCTTCCCGTCACACCACAGCTCTCTGCAGTCTTCCATGCTTCCCGGCATTGACCATGGGTACTATGCGCCGCTTCGCTTTTCTGTCCTTCGTCTTCAATGCTTGAGCCTCGTTGCTCCTTCTTCTTTATGAGGGTCGCTGAGCCCTCCTGTCTTCCGCCGCTGCCTTCAATTTAGTGGGTGAGCTCTCCCTTCTCAGCCGCTCAGGTACTGTTGCTTTTCTTTGACTTTCGTATCTCAAAAATTCATGGTTTCCGGCTCTGCTCTGCAGCTAGAACCGTGCTACGGCGTCGTAGCTCCGTCTTATCTTCTTTTCGCCAAAACTAGCAGCTTCTTTTGTAGTTGCGGGACCCTACTCCAACAGTCCCCTAACACTTACTTGTGGCTCGCCCTCGAGCCACTACCAGGGGGCTTCTCCTGCCGTAGCTTCTCCTTCGCCTCCTGCGAAGTGCGCTGTAGCTTGTCCCGAAGTCCTGCGACTTTGTTCTTCATTACCTCGACACGTTCTCTTGCCGAGTCAAGTAGGGCTTGATCAAATTTGGAGTCGTCTGTCTGATCAATTTCTTCTCTACCTTCAGGTCGTCGCTCTTACAACATACTCTTCCCTCTCAGTCGATCCCTGCGGATCGTTACCTGCATACTCTATAAGCCAGCTACTGGTTTAAGTAAGATTGCTACAGCTATGTCCAAAACCAGAGCTCGGCTTTTACAACAGTCTACTTATCCTTATTGCCTATTTCAATCACGGCTGTCTAACTATCTAACCAACCCTTTACAATACAAAATTACATCCTTTTATAAGCAGCCCGAAGGTCTTGCTTTTACAACACTGTGGGCCTGTCCCAACAGTAACCCAAACCCTAATTAGTGACAGTCGGTCCTCTCTGTCCTTGAGGTAGCCGCTTCCCGTCACACCACAGCTCTCTGCATTCTTCCATGCTTCCCGGCACTGACCATGGGTACTATGCCTCGCTTCGCTTTTCTGTCCTTCGTCTTCAATGCTTGAGCCTCGTTGCTCCTTCTTCTTTATGAGGGTCGCTGAGCCCTTTTGTCTTCCGTCACTGCCTTCAATGCAGTGGGTGAGCTCTCCCTTCTCAATCGCTCAGGTACCATTGCCTTTCTTTGACTTTTGTATCTCAAAAAGTCATGGTTTTCGGCTCTGCTCTGCAGCTGGAACCGTGCTACGACGTCGTAGCTCCGTCTTATCTTCTTTCCACCAAAACTAGCAGCTTCTTCTGTAGCTACGGGACCCTACTCCAACAGTCCCCTAACACTTACTTGTGGCTCGCCCTCGAGCCACTACCAGCGGGCTTCTCCTGCCGTAGCTTCTCCTTCGCCTCCTGCGAAGTGCACTGTAGCTTGTCCTGAAGTCCTGCGACTTCGTTCTTCATTACCTCGACACGTTCTCTTGTCGAGTCAAGCAGGGCTTAATCAACTTTGGAGTCGTCTGTCTGATCAATTTCTTCTCTACCTTCAGGTCGTCGCTCTTACAACATACTCTTCCCTCTCAGTCGATCCCTGCGGATCGTTACCTGCATACTCTATAAGCCAGCTACTGGTTTTAGTAAGATTGCTACAGCTAAGTCCAGAACCAGAGCTCGGCTTTTACAACAGTCTACTTATCCTTATTGCTTATTTCAATCACGACTGTCTAACTATCTAACCAACCCTTTACAATACAAAATTACATCCTTTTATAAGCAGCCCGAATATCTTTCTTTTACAACACTGTGGGCCTGTCCCAACAGTAACCCAAACCCTAATTAGTGACAGTCGGTCCTCTCTGTCCTTGAGGTAGCCGCTTCCCGTCACACCACAGCTCTCTGCAGTATTCCATGCTTCCCGGCACTGACCATGGGTACTATGCGCCGCTTCGCTTTTCTGTCCTTCATCTTCAATGCTTGAGCCACGCTTGATCCTTCTTCTTTATGAGGGTCGCTGAGCCCTCCTGTCTTCTGCCGCTTCCTTCAATGCAGTGGGTGAGCTCTCCCTTCTCGGCCGCTCAGGTACCGTTGCCTTTCTTTGACTTTCGTATCTCAAAAAGTCATGGTTTCCGGCTCTGCTCTACAGCTGGAACCGTGCTACGACGTCGTAGCTCCGTCTTATCTTCTTTCCGCCAAAACTAGCAGCTTCTTCTATAGCTGCGGGACCCTACTCCAACAATTGGATAAGTTGTGGTTTTTTAACAATACAAGAAATGTATTTTAATATGATTTTTATGGAGAAAAGATTTGAAACGGTCGCATTGGATAACTGATTGTTGAAGTTCAGACTTTGTGAATCAACAATCACGTAAAAACACATCAAAAATAAAAAACAAATGTTGGATTATGCAAAAAGAAAAATGAACACAAAGTTACCATACCCTAATGTCCAAAAAAACAAATGAAAGTCCAAGAGCCATAAAATACATTTTAAAAGTGGAGATTATACACATTTTTGTTGAACACTTAATTCTTAAAAACAAGCATTTTTAAAATTTTTAAGTAAATTCAAGATGCGTATTACAACATTATGAAGGTACATAAGCAATATAAATCACAACCCTTTTTTGATAGTTTTGCGACATATACATAAATACTATGTGTTCAATTACAAACATGTCGATCTTCCTTTTTCAATTTCTAACAATTCGGTATTAGGAAATCTATGTCGTGTGTTCTGTAATAAGGAACATACTATATTTCAATATCGATCTTTGTAGCATAAGCAGAAATGCTATGTGTTCAAATAGGAACATGCATGTGTTTCTATTTCCGAAATTTTGAAATTCGAAATGTCGATTTTCATGCTTTATTTTCACTTTTTTTGTGCTTAAATAAATTATTTTAATGCATATCGAAATAACGAAAGAGACGATAACAATTTAAAATATGTTCAGTGTTGTTGTTTGCAAAGTGAACAAAAATAGATTTGCGAAGAACAATATTAGAGAAAGCTAAAAATACCTAAATGTTAAATGCAAATATGTTTTGGAATCTCAAAACTCAAAAATCGGAAATATGTTAAATAGGAGAAAGGTCATCTTATTTTTATGAACGGACACTCAATTTATACACAATGATAATGTTGAACCAACTAAAACATGGAAACATTTCGATAGGTTTCGGTAGGTAATTTTGCAATTGTTGTGAAGGTGAAAAGATTGCAAGCCTGAAGAATGCTTTAGCAGTGTAAAAGACTTGATGCTGAAAAGAGCTAGAATTGAAAGATGCTTAGTTGGGGTATTTCAGTGTAGAGAAATATCCATATGTGAGAAAGAGCAAAGCATTTGATATCCTGTTTAGAAATATATAGCATAGTAGCATATTAGGAAATCCTGAACAATAAATTTGTTGCAGTTTCATTATTCATCATGATGGAAAACAATTGAGAAGAAGGTAAACAAATAATGATACCCTTTATGTAAGTTCCAACGAGTAGAGAAATACAATGAAATTTGTAATCATCACCAATCCCTTGTCTCTCCAGAAACTATAGGCCTTTTGTTGGAAGTAGCAGTGCGAACTTATCTTCCCATCTCTTCCCATTCCGAGCTTTGATATCATCATGCTCTGAGTTTTTTCTTTGGCAACCATGAGAGCGGAAATAATGACGCTGACGAGTGCAGTTTTTGTGCATATAAAAAATCATAAATTAGGTCCAAATGATTTTTTCCTCAATAGGAGGGTCTATATATTCACTAAATCTTACAAATGTAATCATGAGTTCGTAAATTTCATGATGTAGCATATATCTATAACTTGGTATTAATGTGATCTATATATAATTTCCTTAGCTCTTGTAGCATGCAAAAGGTCACTTAAATGGTGATATGAAAGCTCGGAAAGGGAGCAAAATCCGAGATGTCAAATATATTGGATTTGAAAGATTGGTCTTTGAAGTGGGTGATACTGACAATGATTTAATGATCAAGCAAGATAGTTCATATATTTTACGTCATCATATTAATCGCAGAATTGATTGTTACCCTCATTCTTTGAATTTTGCTCATTCATCTTAGAAAAAAGTGTTTTATACACAATGACAATGTTGAAGAAGCTTAAAAATAACAAAATGCATCAATAATCATTATTTTTATAATACAAAAAAGGAATTAAACACCAAATCGTATTGATACAAAGTGATGTGTTGGACATTCATCTACGCTACAATCCTCACCTATTTCCATATGTTTTGCTAGCTAAATTTCCATACATTTTCCTAGCTAAAGTGAAACCATTTCCATATGTTTTTGCATTTCCTTTCTTCTATAGCCCCTTCTTCAAAAGTAGAACTCCCAAGTTATCTTCCCATCTCTTCCCATTCCATCCTTTGGTATCACCATGTTGGAAATTTTTTCTTCGGCAGCCACGATAGGGGAAGTAAGGATGCTCAAGAGTCCAGTTTTTGTGCATATAAAAAACCATAAATGAGGTCCAAATGATATTTGCCTCAGTAGGAGGCTCTATTTATTCACTAAATTTTACAAATGATATCATGAGTTCGAGATTTTCATGATGTAATATATATATATAACTTGAAATTAATGTGATCTGTATATAATTCCATTATCTCTTGGAGACCGCAAAAGGTCACTTAAACAATGATATGAAATCCCGGAATGGGAGGAGTATCGAAGATGTGAAATATGTTGCAGTTGAAAGATTTGGTCTTTGGAGTGCATGATATTGACGATGATTTAATGATTAAGGAAGATATTTCATATATATAATGATTAGGCAACAAGGATATCTTTATACCATCATAAGAAGGCATCGATAAAGTGACAAATGTCAAGTTTACACACTATGGGATAACTTAAGGCTCACAGTAGGTGAGGGTAACAGTCACTTCTGTGATTAATATGATGACGTGATAATGTTTCAGTACGTTCAAGAGACCTTTCGAGTTGTCAAAGAGATAAGGGAATTATATATTCAAGTCATAAGCGAGTTTGTTTGTACATAGGTATTTATACATTCAGTCTACTGACGGATTCAAACCTGAATGTTTTGTACAAATTATGAGGGTTTGCTCATCCTAAATCATTATTCAGAGGGATCACTCATACTTGTTACCGTTGAATATAGTTTTGGGGGATTTGATTTGAACCCAAACAAAAAATACATGAGCAAGGATGCCCATATGAAATCAAAGAACAAAAAGCTACCCACGATTTATTCGGATCTGTACCCAAATCCTCCAAATGGCCAAAAGCAACCGAATTAGATTTCCTCTTTCTGCAGTGTGGAACACAGAAATGAGAAGTTACAAGTTTCTAATAAAAAGTGTACATTTATAATTGAGTTTTTTGCGGTTCTGATTTTGGATTATAAAGTGTGCAAGAAATAATAATAAAAAAAACTGACAGTGACCTAAAATTATCGCATACAATGATTATGCCAAAAATTGCAATTAATAATAATAGAGTTCAAGTTCCTGCAATCCGCAACCCAGAAATTGCGGGATGCGGGTTTTGTGAAAGTTTAGCGCGATGACGATGGACAGTATATATGTTATTTGAGATTTGATTGAGGGATCGAATGTAGTCTGCAGATGAGATTTGCGCAATGGATTGAATCGGATCAACTTGGAAAAAAATAAAATTACCCACGATCGAGCGGTCCAGATGAAGCCAGGTTGCAGATCAAGGGTCTGTGTTGATTTCGTTGAACTAAATTGTGCAAATATTAATAAGAAGCTGATCCACAGTGAATATAACTGGAGAATCAAATGAAATATATGTGGTTCAATAACGACTGATGAACCAAATCTCTCAGCGTGGATGAAATGTCCCGATGAACGTGGTACAAAAAGAACATTCCCACGTATGATATGTTTTTTCTGACCAGTAATTGAGTCCCCAGACGCCATTCGCAACATTCCATAGGTCAAGATTATGTTCCCAGCATTTTCTACTATCCCAACTTTAAGGATCCATCATGAAATTTAGATATTTGAAATAATGAATCTTGCCTTTACATGAATCAAAGAAATGCAACCAGCTGAATTCGTTCTTATCCCACCTGCAGCATTTGCGGAAGGGCAAGGAAGATCAAGTCCAAATGCCTTGACCCATCTAGTCAGCAATACGGGAGAACACCTAAGGTCTTATCCATGGCCGGAATGATAATTGAATATCAGAGCAGATGACTTGACTGGATTTTTCGCAAGGAGTAAAGATCCTCTCTCACTTGTCACTTGTATTATTGTTATGATTTTTAGTTGTCAAGTGTGCAGCTATGCTGGTAAGGTATTTTTCGGTCTATCTAGCTTACCCTATATAGTGCCACTATCCAGAGCTATGAAAAAACGGGGATGAATGAGCACTGAGAGAAAGGCCAAAAGTGCTCAAGTATGTGAGGGCTTGAGTTTCCTTTTAGACAGCAATGGTTGTATGGTTCCAGAATCTCATTTGTTAGGGGGTATTGATGGTTGGAGAATACGAAATTATGTTCCTTTATCATCCTGGTTGTTTGCACCAGGAAATTTCCAACCATCAGGGCATGGATGTGATGCACTTTGAATATTTTCGAATAGGAATACTTCCAGCTACACAATACGATGGTTTTCCTGTCTCTGGAGTGTGTCCCTAGAAATCCTCGAAGAGGTCACGGCTTCCAAAGTCCTATTGCATGAGGGCCATGTTCAACGACAGGCAGTCGGAGCGAATGCTCATACTGGGGTGGCGAGTGTCCGAAGTCTTCATCACCTCATTTGTAATTCCCACTTGCTAATTTTCTCTAAGGTGGTGACGAGGTTGAGGACATACTCCACTGTATTGCCTGTTGGAGAGCCTATTTCATAGGAGGTGAGGAGAATAAGAATGCTTGTCTCCAAGAGCCCTCATACAACAATGTTACTAGCACATAGGGGAATTGTGGACAAGGGTGAGCACAAAAAGCACATAAAGTCATTTGGCAGTAGGAAACCATGCATAAAGGCACCATTGAGCACGAAACACACAGGCAGGGAAGGATATTTCACAAGAGTTTGAGCGTTTCGGGGTTTCAAACCATAGTCATATCATAATATTAGTTGGTTAAGGTTTGTTTATGGTTAATTTATTCCAAAAAATTGCTTGCTTATAACAGCAATCTTAATAGTTTATGGTTAAACTTGGGGTCATAATAATTGAGCTACAGTTCAGAATCATTTGGACTTTGAACAAGAGACCGAGACTAATATTGTGTAGTTAATAATGGGAAATGGTAAAGAAAATCATAATTTACTTTATGTAACCAATTTAACTAACAACGCAAGCTATCAAAGTATTTGTTAAAGCAATTCTCTAATGCAAACCTTAGTGACTCTCAAATAATTCGTTTAAGAAATTATTTCAAGGTCTGTTTTCTAATTAGTGTGCTTTTTTGTACTTAGAGATTAATGGTAATTATTTCAAGTTTTATTTGTTTCAGTAATAGCTCTTCCACTTTCATTTGCACACAACGAGGGAGCATATGAACTGATTCAATAGACAGACGAGTGGTCAACACTATCACTTTCTGTAATTTTATGCTAACAGAGATGCAAAATCATTATAATTATTACATTTCAGAAGATTTTGAACGCCTAATATTAAAAATCTTATTAACAATGTTAGTTGGTTAAGGTATGCAGGATCAGCTTTGCAAGAGGCGGGATCAAAACAAAATTTGCAAGTTTATTAATTGTTCCGCAACCTGCACTCCGCAACTTACAACTTGCGGGATGTAGGAACACAAAGTATTACAAACTTGATTCAATTAATTCCGCAACCCACAATTCCGCATTTTACGGGATGTGGGTTGCGGGCAGACACAAACCAAACGAAAATAGTAGGAACTCCGCAACCCCCATCCCGCACATTGTGGGATGCGGGATTCAAGTTTATTAAAATTAATACATATAAAAACTCTCCCGCATCCCGCATTTGCGAGATGTGGAATGAAAGGTTTGCCGCATTTCACAAGTTGTGGATTTGGGGGTTGTGGGATGTTAAAAAAATCCAAACAAAAATTCATCATTCTGCATTCAAAACAAAGAAATCAAACATAAATTTTTAAAAATTGGGTAAGTTAAGGTATCCCGATAATCAAATAAAATCTTAATAGAACCCTTTAAGATTTACAAAGAGTCTTACCAAGTAATCTTAGATTTAGAACCCTTTAAGATTTACAAAGAGTCTTACAAAGAGTCTTACCAAGTAACCCACACTTATCTTGAGAAAAACAAAGACTCTTATGGTTAAATAAATTTAAGCATTAATATTGTAAGAGTAATAGGTAATAAAAGACTGTGTTTTTTAAAATTCATCAAGTTTTTATTTTTTTATACCATGTGGTTAACTTTTAGAAGGGTCTAGGATTTTTCATAAAGGAGTTATGGTTTGTTAGGAAAAGCCATCAAAGTTGTTCAAAACAAAAATGACATATCACCTTATATATTCTCATCATATATGGTTGATCCTCATCCCTTAAAATGTATAAACAAAGCATTTATCTCTAAAAAAATATGGTAATTTTTTTTTTAATAAAACAACGTGATAGCGATAATTGTTGAGTCAAGTCATATATGGTATTTGTCACATACTACAACACAAGTAGTTGTTGGGCATAAAATTTAAATATAAAAAGACATATCCATAAAGGAGTTATTGTTTGCCATTAAAAGTTATTTAGCTAGGTAAAGTAATAGATGCACACAACATAAACGACATCCCACCTTATAGTACAGGAGCCCAAATTAATCTAAAATTTGGGCTCCCATGTCATAATGACATGGGATCTGTTGTACTTACACATTGGTACTTCTACAACAGAAAATTTCCTAGTCACTGTCAGTTATTTTTTATTATTTCTTTCACACTTTATAATCCAAAATCGAAACCCCAAAAAAACTCAATTATAAATGTCTTAACCTAAAATTTCAAAACTCAGTATTAATATGCACTCTCCCAAGGTAAAAAGCAAAGGTTGACTTGCGAAAAGACAGAATATTTTTACCCTCTTGGCATTTTTTTGCACCTCTTGGTGCAAATGCTAGTTAATAAATTGTAGTTTATTTATTTTAAAATATAAAAGATTAAATTAAATATTGTTTAATTAAATGGCATTATATGGGTAAATTATGTTAAATAATATATAAATGTTGGATTCATTGATTTCTTGTTTTTTTTTAAGTTAAGAATGAAATGTCTCAACTTATTTTTTAAAATTTTTTAAAATGTTTTAATGAGTTATTTTTTCATAATTAAATTATTATTTTGATTTTTTTAAATTTGTTTAAAAAAATTTAGTTCCGTAATTTATTAATTAATTTTAACATAAAAATTATAGATTATAAAATATATAAAATTTCTACAAAATAAAAGATAATAAAATTATTTAAAAATTATCTATATCTATATATATATATATATATCTTTGATGGTGCCAGCCAAGGAGATCCAACCATTGGTAGGGCAGGTGGGGTCATATGCATATCTGATTCAAAAAAAATAACATTCAAACTAGGCACGGGAAGAGCTACCAATACTAATGCAGAGCTAATGGCTCTCTCAGCCACCCTAAAGATAGCAAAAGACAAACAAATTGCCAAGTTGAATATACATGGGGATTCTAAAACAGTGATAGAGTGGGCACAAGAAAGAAACAACATTCGAGCCCCTCGTTTACAAAATCTGTTGAGAGCAATTCGATCAATTCTACCCTTCTTTGCAGCTCTTAATTTCAACCATGTATACATGGAATACAATACAGAAGCAGACACGCTTTCAAAGCAAGCTTTAGCCATCCAACCAGGCATAATCAAGGGCAAGATCTTCGATGAAGGGGACTCCATCATGTTCGACATTCCGCTTTGAAACAAAGAATTGTGTATTTTGATTTTGAAAGCAGACATAAGACAAGGAAATGAAAAAAATGAAGGTGCAACATTGTTTTAACAATACAGTGATGAAAAGTATAGAAGCGGCACTGTACATTTTGTGATGTAAGCCGTGTAAGGCATTTATGTACACCTTTTATGGTGNAATTTACATAATAATAAAATGATATATATAATTTACATAATAGTCAATATTATTATTTTTAAGATAATTACGCCAGAGACGTTTCACAATGGAAACGCAGTCTCAAAAGATTCCTTGTCTCCCTGGCCACTAAAATTTCAACATGTGTCGCGACGGATTAGTGAATAGAGACTGAACAGGTGTTGTGTCTCGGTTTCCCTCTCAAATGTGTCCATTCAAAGGAAATCATTCCTATGCTGACCAAATGGCATCATGTTACATAATAATACATATTATTATTATTTTCTTAAAAATATTTTTGCTAAATCTATTCTAAAATTATTTTAAATTATTTTATTTATTTATTTATAAGATTTTATTTTAAAAAACTATATATAAATACAAATATTATTACATATCAAATTTACATAAAAATTTATATTTATAAATTTATATTTAAATTAATATAGTATTATTATTATCATGTGAAATAAAAATTTAATAATTTTAAATTTTGTCTAAAAAAATAAACTTTAAAAAATAGCTTTAATGAATTGATACACAATTGCCTATTTACTCAACACAACATAAAGTACATACTTGGATAAAAAAAAATATTACAAACATATAAACGTATACGTATGGGCCAATCATATATATGCATTGAAATCACAAAGCCAAAATATTTATGATTTCAATTTTCCACAAAGGCATTACAGAGATTGCACTATGTTCCATACCAAATTCGAAACATGCACTACGAAATAACCCTTGACAATCGCCATAAAAGAACTCAGATAGAAATATGTCTCTTCCTAAACCAATAACAATTTGAACATTAATAATGACAACCCCACCAACAATCCTCAATTTACCTACCCCTTTGATATTGTCGACCCCAAACCGCTTGCCACACCTCGAATCTCGTTATCACAGGTTTAAGAAACACCCACATGTTATCCCAAGGCAAGAATCTGATTGCTTTACCACAAATGTTCCAATCCAGTGAGGGAGAAGTAGAGGTTACCAAATCCAAGTTATGATGTGAAACAAATGTAATAGAAACATTCCAGAATTCTCGAGATTCCTCTCCATATCTAAGATCAAGGATTTCCACCTTTACTTTTATCATGCAAGATGAGGAGGCTTTGGACTCCAACCAAGAGCAAAGGCTTCAATGGGTGCAAAAGAACTACATGATCTATGATTATTGTGCAAATACTAAGAGGTTTCTTGCCTCCCATTCATGCAAATGAGCCCTCAACTCAATTCCATTTCCATTGATTGAATGAAGCCATACATTCATAGACTCAATTCAAGATGTCCTACCCTTCCAATGATTCTTTCCCTCCGAGTATTTTGTTCCATTGCATCCATTCTTCCATTCTTTCCATACATATAGAAATAGAAATCTATGTAAAATTGTATACATTTTACAAGGGATCAATTATTATTTTTCTATAATACAATTTTAGTGACAATGACAGATTCTTTTGGGGATTGTTACAACTGGTTTCTATGTGTTAGCTCCACAATTTTTGAAAATCTAGAATGCTTTTCTAATGCTCTTTGACTAATATTCATATTTATAGGACACAAAAAAGCTTTGTAATTTGTTTGACAAATTTTGATATTTTAAATTAGGACTTCAATAGGCGAAGGTTTTTTTATCGATTCTAGAATTTCTCCACGTGTGTCTGTAGCAAAGTTGATAATAAAAAAGATTGAGTGGCAATTGCAATTATAGCGACTACCAACTTACAATTTTAATTGGTATACTAAAGAATAAATTCACATTTTTCTATGAAAACTACAACTTCATCAACCAAGAATTGCAATTTCAACATTTAAAGAACTATAAAAATTGCACTTTTAGCTTCTAGAGATTACAATTTCAACAATTAATTCATTGCAATCTCATGAATTCAAGAGTTCTAATTTCAACAATTGGAAAATTATAAAAATTGTAACTTTATAATTTCAATACATGCATATTTAAAAAATTAAGTGAACTTTTAATTCAAATTACAATTTCAAGTTAAAGAAATTGCATTTTTTAAAATTAGTATTCATAAATGCATAATAAATTTGTAGTTTAGACAACTACAAATTCACAATTTGAATAGTAGATGAGTGAGGAGAGATTCACATTCTTCTAATGAAAATTGAAATTTCAATTGTTGGTTGATTGCAATTTCAACGATCTTGAATTGCAATTTCAACAATTAAAAATTTGTTAAAATTGATTTTTTTTAAAACTACATATTCAACTTTAGGAAAATGCAATTAGGGCATTATGATGATTACAAATTTGATAATTTAAACAAGTATATGATTGAAAAGAGGTGAACACGATTTTTAAAGAAAAGTGAAATTTCAACAACTGATTTACTACAGTTCCAATAATAATAAAAAATTATATAAGTTCCAATTTATTATGAGAAATTGTAATATTACCATCTAGAAATTGTAATTTTAACAATTAATCATAACAATAAAATTTCAATTTCATCATTACAAATTAGCAATTTGAACTATATTATTGAGTAGATTATAATTTTAGTGATCAAGAATTAAAGAAGAAATGATTAAAATTACAATTTCAACAAGAGGAAAATGCAATTTTGTCATTTTGATAATTACAAATTTGAGAATTTAAAAAAGTATAAATGAGGAGAATTCACATTTTTTAAAGAGAAAAGAACATTGAGCAAATTTCTATTCAAAGAGAGAATCAAAGTTACATAAAATATCCTTGTGTGGAACAACGTTGATATGTGACAAAACTGAAGCTACATTGAGAAAAAACCCTACTATAGTCACACCTCAAAGTACCTATATGACTTCTCCCTTCCCAGGGAGAAGTTTACAATAACAAAATATATTTTTAAACCTACTACCCAGAAATGAAAAAACAAACATGTTAGGCGTAGATAACTCTGAACAAAGACAAAACAAAATGAAGAGATTTCCAGCTAGGAAGACAGAGTAAAAGGAAATTGAAGCTAATAGAGTCTTAAGCACCCTGAGTTCATATTTAAATTCCTTCAAGTATCATGTAATCCTTGAATATCACCCACTTCTCTCCTCGATATTTCATCCACCATCCCATTTAATTCACAATATATATACTTTATCGAGATCATATTGAAGCTTTCCATCAACCCGAGGACCCTGCTACACCAGTGGTCTAAAGAAGAAACATGTAATACATACCTCTCATTTTCCCAATCCACAATTATCTTAGAATCCCCAAAAATTTGAATTGACAGAATATTCCTATCAGAGGCAAAGGAAAGAAGACCCCAAAGCGCTAATAAATCTATCCGAGTGTTACTTACATTGCCACTTCACATCCATAGGAGTAAAGAATGATCTGAAGATATCTTTAGGACCATTCCTCCCCCACAAATATTTTATTTGGAAGCTCCATCAAAAAAATCAAGAAGAAATCCTGCATTGAACTCAAGATCATATAAGAAACTCGGAAGATTGACTCTATTAAGTTTATAAAATTCCTTGAAATAACTTAATATCTTCATACTACAATTTACTAGGAATTGGACCTCATTTTCAAAAATCCTTTTGTTCCTTTCTCACTAGATTCCCCCTAAAGAAAAATAGGGAAAAGGTTTCATATTATGCATGGAAATAAACCATTCTTTCAACAAGTCTTCCAACATCACATCCGACCACCTAAAATAAATTTTGAGAGCCCGAAACAAGTGATTCCAGACATTTTTGACAAAACCACAATGCATAAATAGATGTTGAATAGTTTTAGCATTGTTTTTGCACATATAACAGATATTAGGGTCAAAGAAGCCTCATTTCATTAAGTTATCATATGTCAAAATATTGTTTTTCAGACATAACCAACCAATGCACTTAATTTTCGACAAAGTGCTTTTCCAAAATTTGGTATGCCATCAAGTGGAAAATTTTTGAATGAAAGAAGTTTTTATAGCTTGATAAGCTTATTTCTCCTTGATATGTCCAATCTTATCATTCCACTCCCACAAAATAGTATCTGGTTCTCTATTGAGTCTTACCCCCAGGTGGTTCAACCCAGTAATATACTGGGTCCATTTAGATGACAAGTCGCTTGTCAATCCCAAATATAAATCTGAAAACCAATGATCATTTGTATCCACTTCCATTGATATAATATGCGCAAGTCTGGATAGAGCTAGCCTATAAAGATAGGAAATAAAAGGATTCGAAAGAATATAAAATGAGTCCCCTCTAATGAAGGGATCCACACCCAAGACCACCTTTGCCCCATTTTCTCCAAGAAATCCTCGGAAGAATTCACATTTTGTAAAATAAAAATGTAATTTCAACAACTTGTTAACTACAATTTCACATCATGAATTGCAGTTCCAAGAATTAAAAATTTAAAGATATTGTAATTGTTATGAGAAAATGTAATCTACAATCCAAAAATTCCAAAGCAAATTTCACACAAATGAGTAAATTTTTCATTAATAAAATTGTTATTTAGCGGTATCAAAAGAAATTATAATCCTAGTGTTTATATCATCCTCGGAAACACTATGAAATATAATCAAAATTCGAAATCCTATCCTCCATTTTAAAGCAATTTCTACAATTTTTACTAGTATAAGTCCTATAAAATTGTCCTAATATCAAAATGCATTTACATAGCATAGGAATTACTTATTAGTTTGAGTGTTGACTCCCTCAAGAGGACTATGAGATTTCAATGATTTCCACTTGTTCTTGAGTTTGTTGTATTATTTTATCCTCCCTTGGAAGGCCTTGATCATCTTTCCTTTATACTTTGTTGGTTTGGGGCTTTTCTACAAAGCTATGGATATCATTATTGGTTATATATATGAGATTGACCATCGCTACTTCGAGTGCAATTAAGTTTTGTCGATGGGTATCCACAAATTTTGTTGTAGTTTCATTTTCCATTCCCAAATGTATGACATATGTTGTGAGAAATTGAATTATTGTTGCATCATTGTTAATATATTCCTAGCATCTCATTGCTTTACTTAGATCAACTATATCATATGAATTTTAATACAATTTGGGCATTCCATTCTAAAGGATTTCGAATTGTTGTATAAGTTTGAGTTCGGCTCCCCCCTGTCTCTATTCTTGCTTTTATTAGAATTTAAAAATTCCCAACATAGAATGGAACTAATCTCACTTCTGCTAGCTCTGGATTGGAATTATTTTTCTTTGTTATAGATGAGCGTATGGGCTACATGAATTTGGTGGCTTAACTATTATATATTTGAACTAGGATTTGATGGATTCTTTTCTGGAAATTCTCTTACAATGCTTAGAAGTCTTCATACCCTTTCAAAAATTAACATTTTCTAGTCAAAAATTGTTTGTCTTATCCTTTTGGTTGTTATAACTATGATTGAAAATTCCCCTTCAAATCATTATATTTCGAGCCACCACCAGAATGTAGTTGAATTTCTTGGCCTCATTCTTGATCTGAGTTACCTATCTAGATAAATTAATGTCCTTTGGAGAAGATTTTCTTAGCATTAGTTTGATCAATATCTATGAGTCTCCTATCACGACAATCCTTTCTCTTCCAAACCTAAGTGCTTGTAGAAGGCCTTGATAAAGAGACATTACTTCCACCTAATTATCAGTAGCCTTACCTAGACCCCATTCATACTGCAATTCTTTGTGTCTTTTGGGATCAAGTATAACCCCCCTTGCACCTTCCACCCCTCAAGAATTGCAATTTCAACAATTAAATGATTACATTTTTCATAATTACATATTGAGATTTGGATAATTACAAATTCAACATTAAACAAATTGAAGAGAAATTCCAATTTCCGAAAATACAATTTCACAATTTTAACAAGTATGATTGATGGGAATTCCCTTTTTTAAGAGAAAATGCAATTTCAACAATCAATATTTACAATTTCAACCATTCAAAAAAAGGAAAAAAATGTAAATTTTTATCAAAAATTTCAAGATGGACAATGTCAACAATTCAACTCAAGTAGAGAATACAAATAAAAGAAATAAAAAGCTCTTGTTCACTATTTACATTAACAATTGATTGGAAATTGCAATTTAAAGCAGTTTCAACAAGCATAAACCATACTTTTAGGATCATAGAAATTGCAATTTTAACATGGAGAAATAAATTTACAACTATTTTTATAATTTTGTGGATCCTATATTGTTGTTTAATGAATTAGTAATTACTATTTTATCAATCATAAATTGCAATTTCAGCAACTACAAATTCACAATTGTTAGTAATAAAGTGATTTAGGGTTTTAGAAAAAAATCACATAGTTTTAAAGGAATAGTGACATTTCAATAATTGATTAGTTTTTATTTCTTATGAGAAAGGTAATCTAACCATTTCTTATGAGATATTTATTATGAGAAATTTTAATCTAATCGTCCAGAAATCGCAATTTCAAGAATTGATTACAACAATAAAATTTCAATTTTGACATTAGAAATTAGAAATTTGAACAAGTATATGAATGAGGAGATTGCAATTTCGATGATCAAGAATTACAATTTGAACGATTGAAGAATAACTAATTTATTGCAATTTCAACTATAAGAGAATGCAATTTGGGCATTTTGATCATTACAAATTTGAGAATTTTAACGAGTAGAATTGAGAAGAATTCACATTTTGTAAAAACAAATGTGTAGTTTCAACAACTCACATGCTATAATTTCAACCATCACCAATTGCAATTTTTATGAGAATATGTAATATACCATCCAAAAATTGCAATTTCAACAATTAAATGATTGCAATTTTCCTAATTACACATTGCAATTTGGGCAATTACAAGTTCAACATTAAACATATTGAAGAGAAATACCAATTTTGGCATATACAAATTCACAATTTTAACAAATATAATTGAGGGAAATTCACATCTTATTTACAGTTTTTATAATTAAAAAATTGTAAAAAAAGTAAAATTTTAATCAAAAATTTCAATTTCAACAATGTCAACAATTCCACTGAAGGAGAGCATCCCCAATAAGAGAAAAGTGAGGATAGGAAGCATAAAATTCTTTCTAGTATTTATAAGAAGCTCTTGGTTCACTATTTATTAACTTAATTTTTAATATAGTAGAACACTCATTTAGTGTGGTTGTAGTGGTATGAATACCACATGGCCTCACATAGAGAATATCCTTTAGACATATCTTGCCCTTTGTAAATTACAACAAAAATCCATTAATATCCCATTAACAGTAGATTAGAAATTTCAATTTAAAGAATCGATTGACTAATAGTTTCAACAATCATAAACCACAATTTTAGGATGATAAAATTGCAATTTTAACATGGAGAAAATAAAATTATAATAATTTTTTATAAGTTTGAGAATAGTATATTGCAATGTCATGAATTAGAAATTATAATTTTAATAATCATAAATTGCAATTTCAGCAACTACAAACTCCCAATTGTTAGTAATAAAGTGATTTATCTTTTTAGGAGATATTCAAATTTTTTAAAGGAAGAATGACATTTCAATAATTGATTGATTGTTATTTCATGATGCTTAGGCATGGAAAGCTATGTTTAAGGGAGGAGGTTGTTATGATAGAAAGTGCAATTTCAACAAATGATTGATTGATTGTTATTTCATGGTGCTTATGCATCAAAGCTATGTTTAAAGTCAAAGGTTGTTATTTCCCTTGCTTAAGAAATGCCATGGCCTGACTATTGTTTACCTACGATGAATATGATGAAAACCTCAAGACCCATCCATAGTATGTGAAACATATTAATAGTACCTAATTAAATCTACCATGAACAAATCTTGAACACATTGAGACATGCCCTCACTAGGGAATCCTTATCATAGAAGTTGGATATATGTGCCATTAAGATGTTTTTCCCATCATGAACAAATATTGAGGCCTTGACCATAGTTTCAATAGGGAAACAATATAACCTTAGGCCCTTAAGATCTAGCCTAAGCGACTTATTTACTAATACCTTAAAGACAAAGGGCCTTAATCCCTGATTAAAGGGCACGTGCATGAAGATGGTTCCACTTTTAGTGCCATTATAAAAATAAAAAAGGGAAGTCCGAAAACGAAATCCATAATGCATATGCGTTATGGATGGTTTGGTTCGGGAAAAAATTTCCTAAAACCAAAGCTAGACTATATCGCAAGTGCGATATATCACATTTGCGTTTTGATGAGTTAGAAATCACAAGTGCGATACATCACACTTTCATTTTGATGAGGTACAAATCGCAGTTGCGATATATCGCACCTACGATATATCACACTTTGCAATATGTAAAACTTAAAAAAAAACTAAAACAGAGGCCAGCGGGCCACGGCCTCTATTTTCTCATTTTGCATTGCAGACCTCACAAAACGGAAACGGGATATATCGGGAAGGCGATTTGGAGGGAATACTATTTGGAGGGCATACGATTTGGAGGGAGGATATCGATTTGGAGGGAAGGAGATCAATTTAGAATGCATACGACTTAGAGGGCATATAATTTGGGGTAGCGTGGTCAGTCAGAAGTATGTCGACTGGGTACTCGTTGGATGCGAAATTTAATTTCGTATCCAATGAGCTCTCCTGATCGAAATTTGAGTAAAAACATGGGGAGATAAGTCGAAAATACAAACAAAAAGTAGTTTTTTTCTTTTCTTCCTCCAAAATTAATAAATATTATTTTATTAATTTTTTTTAGGGGGCCCATTTTGAGTTGAAATTTCCTCTAATGGCTTATCAAAGGACATACCAGATTATCAAGAATACTACTCTTTTACTATTATTATTATTATTATTGAAATATATTTTAATGATATGTTTACATGTTATTCCAGTGCATTATAATAATGGAATGAAATATATAATAAAACATTGTTATTTATGTAATAATTTCAAAGGTAACAATTTATATTTGTAATTTAGATAATGTCTCAAATTATAATGTATTTATGTTTTTGGTAGTGTTTGAAACATTTTTAATATAATAGTTTTATTTGTTTTATTAGCAAACTTAACATTTTGCAGCAATGACCTGTTAATGTTGGTGCTTTCTAATGCAGCTAGTCTTTGTGAGTCATAAGCTCACATAGGCATTCTTATTTTCCCAATTGTTTTTAACTACTGTTGGACCTCTTCCATCGCTATAAATGGAAGAACTTCTCATGTAAAACCAATATTATATTAATATCAATAGAGTTCCTAAATTATGTATTGTTATGAGTCTCATTCACGATCTCGATTGATCCCATATTTCTACATGGTATTCGAGCATGCGTTTCCTTCCCTACTATAGTCTACTCGTTGGGATCATATAGATATACATTCATATGGATTCTTGTCCATCCAAGTAAGAATGATAAGGGTATTGTTTCTCCCTCTATATAGGGTCTTGACCTTCAGTCTTATCTCCCTTTCAATATCATTGTTCCTCCTCATTTCCCTCCTGGGAGGATAAATATTCCTTTATCTCCTTAGGACGAAGCCTTGGATGTGCGATATTAATAAACAAATAATACCTTTCTTCTTTCTCTACATAGAAAGTGGATGATAAGAATCCCAATCTGTATCTACATTACGAGGATGTGGCTATGTGCTCCTATGTTTTCTCAGTGTGGGCATGATAGTCTTAATTAGATGAGATCATATTTTGGCAGGATTGTTATCCCTCAAATCAACACTTCTTCGTCTGAGTGATGATACTAATCTTTCTATCACACAAAAGGAAAAATGGATTGAAGACCCACTTTGCTATAGATGATCATGGTCTTAATCAGTCATTGTTTGCTACGGATTTGTCTCTTGTTGTCATGAGATTAAGCAATACATGCATGTGGAAGTATAGAAACTCGTGTTCCACTTGCTAGTTGACTATATACAACTAACGTTTTCCCCTAAAAGTTGTACATGAAAATTTTATAAGGGAAACTGTCATGTCACATGTGAGTTGTCTTTGTACCACTAGCGTGTCCCTAAAAAAATAATTAAAAAATAAAAATGGATTAATTAGAATGTGGTTGAGTTCAATGTTGTAACTTCTACACCTTTCCCAACTTCTTTAGCCTCGCAACTACTATTCTCATTTTGTCATAAAAGGATGAGAGAGACTAAAAGCAAGGGGGAGAACACTTAACCTAAGGATATGCTGGAGGATTTTGGTTAGGAAAGAGGAGCAAGGAGACTCGGATCATGGTTTCAAGGAGTCAATGTCAGACTGAAATATAATTGTACTTGTTTCAAGTTACTTGATTAATAAATTGATCTTACCTTTCCAATAAATTGTGTAGACTTTTGATCTTTGATGAATTATATTCATAGATCTTGATTTCAATGTTGAGTTTCAATCTCTTTCTTATATATGTTTCATATTTATGATAGTCAAAAGTGGTTGAGGAGGGTGTCTTTTCTTTCAAGTTTTGGAGCAGCAGATTGGAGATTGGTTTGAAAAGAAAGCACAAAGCTAGGGCCAACCTTCATAAATAAGGTACATAATATCTATTACTCAAACCCTCTTTTCTTTCTCTTATAAAATTTATGCTTGGTTTGAGTCTAGTTTGTAGCTGTTCAGTCTAAGAATAATCCAGTATGTTAGTGACCCCCAAAACCCCAGTCGTAGGAGTAATTCTTAACAACAAGGACAAAATCTTAAATTTGTAAGTTTTGTGAATTTTCCATTAGATCTATATCTATGCAATGATGATGGTGGCCCCCCTCCTCCATATCATCGTTGTCGTTAGTTTGTATGCTAGTGTAGTGAAGTTCGATCCATTTTTCTTTGTACATGATGCAATTTATGGGGAAGAGAAGGGTTTAAAGGGAAAACTGCACAGCTAACCCTTTGATTTGAGATACGGAGTGAATACTTAAATTACTTGCAAAGTAAAATATTCGACAACCCTCTCTTCAACAATTCCACACCTTGACAGACCTTACAATATTAAAAAAGTATTTACTACGACATGAAAAACAACATTCAGCGCCTGATAAGAGAGAGGCCTTGACACAAGTAAGAAATATTTACCACAACATTTTATATCGTTCAAGTTGAAGGTCCGCAAGATATTAAAAAAAAAATTTACAAAGAAAAGTATTAAATGAGATTTTGTTGCAAAGTT
>LPNX010295224.1:33762-51423 GCA_001517045.1 Pseudotsuga menziesii | reverse complement strand
TATATATATATAGCAACAACGGCATACATAAACCTACAATATCCGCACAAATTATTTGCTTCTACAGAGCTTGGGCTCTCACAAAATTTCTCCAAGCTCTTGTTTCTACTAGCTTGAGCTCTTCAATATTCTTGACTCTCTCCTTCTCCTTCTTCTCTCTAACTCTTGTCTTCACTAATGCATATATATATATATATATATATATATAGATATAGCAACAATGAAAGAGTAGCTACAATTGCATACATAAACCTTCAATATCCGCACAAATTATTTGCTTCTACAGAGCTTGGGCTGTCCCAAAATTTCTCCAACCTCTTGTTTCTACTAGCTTGAGCTCTTCAATATTCTTGACTCTCTCCTTCTCCTTCTTCTCTCTAACTCTTGTCTTCACTAATGCTTCATTTACGTATAAATAGACTTAGTAAGGAATCTACCAATCAACATCAAATACAACAATTAATTTCTATCTCGAATCTACCTAATAACTTGACTTGAAAATTACTACATGGATAAATAAATATGCGGAGACAGGAACCATACTTCTGACAACTAATTGACAAAACTGAACCCATATAGACTCAGACTGAGTTGGTGTATATGCGAAGTAGATATGGTCATAATTAATATTTCAAACACTCCCGCTTAATTATGAGTAGATGAGGATCCTTAAAAAAATATGTTAGACCTGGAACTTTACTTTGTGTATAATAAAATTCATTGTGCATAATTTGTCACTCTTAAACAAATTCGCGGATACTAGAAGATGTCCATTTCCAATAGTTTTGTAAATATGTCTTCCAACTGACCTTTAGACCTACAAAATTCTAAGTAAATCTCTTCGTTATTTACCAATTCTTCGATGAAATGATACTTTGTGTCATTATGCTTGGTTCTATTGTGGAACACGCGGTTCTTTGACAGTGCAATGGATGAACTATTGTCACAATATATGGTTGTGGGTTCTTGTTTATTTTGCCACAAATATTTTAGCATCTTTCACATCCAAACAACTTGACATGCAACATACTATGATTTTGCTGAAGAAAGAGCCATAATAGGTTGATTCTTAGACTCCCATGACACAACACCTATACTAAAATGAAATGTATACCCATATGTGTTTTCTTGTCATGTATGATGCCTCCACTATCGATATCATTCACAAGAGCTTGATTGAGCTTTTAAACTTGATCGAGGGTTTAAAAAACAACTGATCGATCTATTGAGATCGATTGAGGGTTTTCTTAACCCTTAATAAAGAGTTTAAAAATAGATCAATCAAGTTCTATTAAACCCTCAATCAAGGATTTAAAATATTCATTGAAGGCTTAACAAAATCTTGATCGAGCTTGTTTTTTACCATACTCACTTCCTCTGCTTTCCAAAAGTGTTACCCATATTCATGGGGACACCCTATCTACTTGGGGAGCACCGGTACTATTTGTAAAGAAAAAGTATCGAACTCTGAGTTTGGGTATTGACTTCTAGTAGTTGAACAAGGTTATTGTGAGGAATAAGTATCCTTTTCCTAGAATGGATGACTTCTTTTATTAGCTTAGAGGAGCAAATATTTTCTCAAATATAGATTTGAGATTTGCTTAACATAAGGTGAGGATAAAATATGAAGAGATTAGAAAGACAACCTTCATGCCTAGATACAACCGTTATGATTTTTTGTTGGTTCAATTTGAATTAACAAATGAACCAACTACATTTATGTGCTCAATGAATGGGATATTCACAAAGTATTTAGATATGCTTTTCGTTGTATTTGTGGATGAAATTCTTATTTATTCAAATTTAGAAGAATAACACGAGGAACACATGAGATTGGTACTACAAGTGTTAATAGAACATCAAATTTTTTCTAAGTTGAGTAAATGTTCTTTCTATCAAAGGAAAATTCATTTCTAGGGACATATCATATCTAAACAAAGAATAGAATTGGATCTAGAGAAGATAGAATCTATTATTAGATGTCCTACACCTCAGAATGTAACACAAATAATGTCATTCATGGGATTAGTGAGACAATATATAACATTTATAGAGTGCTTTTCCAAAGTGGCACATCCATTTACATCATTGTATAAGAAATGAATTAAGTTTCATTAGACACCATAGTGTGAAGAAAGTTTCCATCAATTAAAGAGATTTCTCACCAATACACCAATTCTCAAGATTCTTGATTGAAATGAAGATTTTGTAGTAAGTACATATGCTTGCCAAGAAGGAATTGGTGGAGTCCTTATGCGAAATGGAAATTTGATTTGTTATGAATCTAGAAAACTTAAATAACATGAGAAAAAATATGTCACACATTACTTGGAACCTGTTATTATTGTGCATGCAATAAATATGTGGAGGCATTATATCATGGCCAAACAATTTGAGTTGAGAGGAGATCATAGTTAGATGAAGTATTTGTTTGAGAATTTTTTTTGAATGCAATACAAACAAGGTGGTTGGAATTTTTGTGTGAATTTGGTTTTGATTTCATCGAAAGTAGCGAGGTGTTCTACAGATCAGTATGTGGGATATGCTGTCACATAACATAACATAACATATTAGATCAGTCCGTTTAGTTTTTTTTGGCTTAAATTATATATCCTGTTAGAGACCCATGCAGGCTCAGTCACCTCTTTAACTGACAGCCTTGGTGTTAGTTCACTCCTTAACTGATAGCATGCATCAGATCTCTTTAGACCACCACTATGGAATGTTTCTTATTTTTTGCTAATCAGGATAGCTATTATGTATTGTAATCTTTCTCACATATCAGAACATAATCATTCATTCCTTCTCTTTGTTTTTCATTATTTTTCTCTTTTGCAAGCTGTGTGCTGTCTCTTGCTAGCTAGATCTTTCCGTGCATGTGTTCAATACTCATCTACATGGTATTAGAGCTTTGCTGCTAGGAAAAAGGTGAACCAGTACTTTTTATTTGTAGGTACAAAAGATTGAAAATCGTTGGAAGAATGGAGTTTCCAAAGGAAGTTATTCTCACACCATACAATTACTTTGCATGAGAACAAAAGATGGAGATATTTATTTGAAGCAGAGGATTGTATAGGATTTCTATGACCATGGAGGTTGAGCCTACAATAGCCATAGAAAAGTCAGAATACCTCAATCGGATGAATGAGGCCTACGGAGCCCTCTGCATGAACATCTCCCCTTAGTTGCTTTTCCATATTTCTTCTTGCAAAACTTCCAATGAAGTTTGGACCACCATGAAAGGACTCTTTGGAAAGCAAGATGAGATGAAAGGCCACATGCTCGAAGTGGAGCTGCTCTCTTTGGATCCATGAATCTTCGACAATATACAAGATTTCTTCACAAGATACAAGGATTTGTTGCTGCAATTCAAGGGTTGCGAGGTTGATAAACCTGAGGAGGAAAAACATATGGTTCTATCCATCCTCTCCAAGCTTGGACCAGAATACTCTGTATTTGTCTCCACGTTTAATTTTGTGAGGCTCACCTCTAGTAATAACTGAACCATGCCCACTCTTGATGCTTTTATTGAATATTTGTCTCAGGAACAAGATAAGCTCATCGGTATAGGAAAAATCAAGGGCTCCAAGGCACAATCTCTTGTTGTGCATGATGGAAGTCATAACCCAAAATAGAGATCTAAATACAAAGACACAGGAAAGGAACATGCAAATCCAAAGAAGGAATGGAACACCATACCCTTCAATGATTCCTCTGGATCCAAAGGTGAAAAAGGGAAGAAATGGGAGAAATGCACATACTGTCAGAAAGGATTCCATCCAGAATCCTCATGCATGAAGAAGTAGGTATATCAGATGGCCCAGATACTTCAGAAGCACAACCTTGGGGATCAAATTCCAGAGGGCACCAAGAAGAAGCCTAAAGATCATGCTCCCGGGAAAGGTAACTCTATCCATGGTTTGATTGCCATTAATTCATCTCCCTATGCATGGATTGTAGATTCAGGTGCATCCAACCACATGCCATGCCACCATGGAAGCATTCTCTTCATTGGATGCATGCAAAGGTCCTCCTGTAATCATGGGGATGATTCTCCTGTTGAGATCACCGGCAAGGGAAGAATTGAACTCAATCATGGTAGCTTTGAGGATGTGCTACATGTTCCAAAACTCTCGGTTAATATTCTCTCTGTCTATCAGATTACACATTCTAGAACCAAAAAGAGAGTTGAATTCACTCCTGATGTTGTGAGTATCTTCGACATAGAAAGAAAATCTAAAGTTGCCACTAGTGAGGTAAACCAAAGATCTAGGCTTTTCACCTTTTCTGAATTCATTGAACCAGATTCTTCCCTATTATTAACGCATGTTGATGATAGTAGTAGGTTATGGAACAAAATATTTGGTCATCTTAATTTCATATACATGCAGCAAATATACAAGCAGGGAATGGTCATTGGCTTGCCCAACATTCATTTTTCCAAAGGAGTTTGTCAAGGATGTGTTCTCGGAAAACATCCTCAAGAGAAGTTTGAAAGAGGGAAGGCTCAGAGGGCCTCCTCTCCCTTGGAGCTCATCCATAGTGATCTTATGGGACCCTTTCCTCATTTGTCCATCAACAAGGAGAGGTATGTGCTTACATTTATTGATGATTTCTCATGATATACTTGGGTGTATTTTCTCAAACAGAAATCCGAAGTTTTTGAGCATCTTAAAGAATTCAAAGCACTTGCAGAGAACCAGTTTGCGAGAAAGATCAAAATCCTCCACACAAACAATGGGGGGGAATATGTGAAAGAGAATGTTCAACATATTTGTTTAGAGGTAGGTATAAATTTGCAACATATAATACCATACATTCCATAGCAAAACAGAGTGGTTGAGCGAAAGAACAAATCCCTCAGATAGATGGCCTCTTGCATGTTGCATTCAATGTCTCCTCCTTCTAAACTATGGGTTGAGGAACTTAACTGTGACAACTACATACAAAAAATATCTCCTCATAGATCTATCAAGGATACCCCTTTTGAGGCATGGACCGATTGCAAACTGGAAGTCACCCACTTCTGAATATGTGGATCACATGCATGGGCCCACATACCCTCTGAAAAGAGGAAAGCATTAGATCCTTAGAGCACTGCATGCATCTTCGTGGGATATCCCGATGATGTGAAGGGTTACAGGTTGATTCATCCTTCAATAGACAAGATATTTATTGAGCGAAGTGTCTAGTTTGATGAAATCCCCTTGCATGCACCATTGAAGTCACATGTATAGACCTATGTTCCTCTACCTACACCAAAAATCCATGATGACGAGTCCACTCATTCATATCACGATTCATATTTTAGTTTTGAATGTGACGGAGAACATGAGCATGAATACAGTGGTCCACATCCTTTCTCCATTAAGAGAACAAGGAGCTTAAGAGAGATATATACACAGAAAACCCAGAGGATGCAGGTGACCTTGTGGGGGCCCCAGTGGATTCGAGGATGCAATCCTAGTTTGAGGAGCCTTCTCATGCACTCACAACTACCGAACCAGTGATTCACATGCATTGTTACATGGGTCTATCTTCAGACCCACAGGCCTATGCAAAGGCTGCAGCGAATCCCCTCTTGGAAGATTCTATGCATGATTAGTACAAATCTCTCCTCCAGAACCAGACTTGGGATCTGGTGGCACTTTGTTCAGATAGGAAGCTTGTCAGATGCAGATGGCTCTACAGGACCGAGAAAGTAGCAGATGCACAAATAAATAGATACAAAGCCAGGCTATTCGCCAAAGGTTTTTAGTAGCTTCATGGGTTAGACTATGATGAGACATTTGCTCCAGTAGCAAAGATGGATTCCATTCGATTGGCACTTGCCATTGTTGCAGCCAGGAGGTGGGAATTCCATCAGATGGATGTGAAGAATGAATTTCTTCATGGTGATCTCTCTGACAAGATCTACATGGACCAGCCACAAGGCTTCATACAAGATTCATCCTTCGTTTTCAAACTGAAGAAGTCTCTCTATGACCTTAAGCAAGCCCCGAGAGCATGGTATGCCAAGATGGACTCCTTATTGTCCCAAAAAATTGTATGGTGTAAGTCAGATCCGAATGTATACATGCTTAGGACAACTTACTCACTTCTACTACTAGTTTTATATGTGGATTATTTTTTGATCACTAGCAGCTCGACTTCAGCACTTGCTGCATTCAAGAGGATTCTACATGACAAGTTTTTGATGATGGACATGGTTCCATTACATTTATTCCTTGGTCTTTAAATCATCCACGATGCCTTAGGCATCAAACTATCTCAGGCCAAGTATGCTCGAGATCTCCTAGAGAGATTCCATATGACAGACTACAAGTCCGCACAGACTCCTTTCCTATCTCGGGTCAAACTTGAGGATGGAGGGGACACTCCATTGGTTGACAACACTCTGTACAGACAATTATTTGGGAGCTTGATGTATCCTACACACTCTAGACTAGACCTCTCATATGCATTTGGGGTAGTCTCTCGGTTCATGCAGGAGCCACATGAGCTACATTGAAAGGCTGCCAAGTAGATCCTTCGATACGTACAAGGCACCATTACCTTTGGGATTCATAATGCAGTAAATTATGCATTGGATCTCATAGGATTCATTGATTCTGACTGGGATGGAAATAACATTGATCGTAAGTCCACATCTAGGTACTCATTCAGTCTAGGTTCAGGGCCCATTTGTTGGTCGTGAAAGAAGTAGGTTGTTATTTCTCTATTTTCATCCAAGGACGAATACCAAGGGGTAGTCAACATAACCATTCAGGCTATGTCTACAACATTTTCTCACTGAGTTGGGCATCTAGTTCCACCAGCCTACTGTCATTTGGTGTGACAACCAGAGCACTCTAAAGTTATATAGAGATCCGTACAGAGGCAGCAGACAAAGCACATAGAGATCCACATGCACCACATCAGAGATTTAGTACATGAGCGAATCATCGACTTGTAGTTCTGTCCTTCAGCTAAACAGACCGTCGAAATCTTCACCAAGACCTTCATTGCATAGAAGTTCCACTCTTTGCGCGATCATCTTGGAGTGAAGGACACAGTTGCTTAGCAACCATTTTTTTCTTCTTTTGGTACATTATATCTTGAGGGGGGGGTTTCCATGAGGTTTTCCCTCTTTCCTTATTTTATTTCAGTGTTCATTAGTTGCATTGTTTTTGGGTGACCTATTATGGCCTTAGTTGCGGGGGACCTTCCTTTATTACCCCATAGTAGTGTTCAGGGGGGGTGTTGGAGACCCATGCAGGCTCAGTTACCTTTGTAATTGACAGCCTTGGTGTTAGTTCACTCCATAATTGGTGGCGTGCATCAGATCTCTTTAGACCACCACTATGGCATGTTTCCTATTTTCTGCTAATCAGGATAGCTATTATGTATTGTAATCTTTCTCACATATCAGATCAAAATTATTCATTCCTTCTCTCTGTTTTTCATTATTCTTATGTTTTGCAAGTTGTGTGTTCTCTCTTGCTAGCTAGATCTTTCTGTGCAGGTGTTCAACACTCATCTACATAGCCATCAATTTTCATGCTAAAGTGCACTTCAAACAACAGTGTAAAAAAATGTGTTAGTGTTAAGTATTTTGGAGTACAGCTACTTCGACTTTGTATTTACCTAAGAGGACAAGGAGAAAGATTGTATGGTTGTTGGCGATGTGCCATGGAGGTGAGCAGTGATTTTTGAGGAATCCAAGGCTTCTCTTTTTAATTACAATATATCAATTCATTCATTCAAAATGACTAGCTCATCACGCTTTTAGAATGGAAGACTAAACTTCCACTTATGTGATTACTAAGAAAATGAAACAATTTTAGATTTTATTAGAAAACCATAAAAGTAAACTTTTATTAAGAAAATGAATCAATATTACTTGTGATTATTAAGAAGATGAAACAATTCTAGATTTTACTAGAAAACCATAAAAATTAGTTCTAATCATAAAATAGTATTGCATAAATTAAATATTTTAATTTAATATGTTTAATTATAAATATTAAATAAAATTAAATATTTTAATATTTATAAATTTATTTTAATTTTATATATTTTAATTATAAATATTAAACCACCATGGCTTGTTTCCTATTTTTTGTTAATTAGGATAGCTATTATGTATTGTAATCTTTGTCACATATAAGAACATAATTATTCGTTCATTCTCTCTGTTTTTTATTATTTTTCTGTTTTGCAAGCTGTGTGTTCTCTCTTTCTAGCGAGATATTTCCGTGCAGGTGTTCAACACTCATCTACATGGTATCAGAGCTCTGCTGCTAGGACACAAGCACACCAACATTTTTTATTTGCAGGTATAGAAGATTGAAAATCGTTGGAAGAATGGAGTTTACATAGGAAGTTATTCTCACACCATACAATTACTTTTCATGGAAAGAAAAGATGGAGATCTTTCTTTGAAGCAGAGGATTGTATAGGATTTTTATGGCCACAGAGGTTGATCCTACAACAGACATAGAAAATTCCAAATACCTCAATTGAATGAACGAGGCCTACGGATCCCTCTGCATGAACATCTCTCCTGAGTTGCTTTTCCATATTTCTTCTTGAAAAACACCCAATGAAGTCTGGAACACCATGAAAGGACTCTTTCAAAAGCAAGATGAGATGAAAGGCCACATGCTCGAAGTGGAGCTGCTCTCTTTGGATCCACGAAGCTTTGAGAGTATACAGGATCTCTTCACAAGATACAAGGATCTGTTGCTGCAACTCAAGGGTTGCGGGGTTGATATACCTAAATAGGAAAAATAGATGGTTCTATCCATCCTCTCCAAGCTTGGACCGGAATACTATGTATTTGTCTCCACATTTAATTTTGTGAGGCTCACATCTGGTAAGAACTGGACCATGCCCACTCTTGATGCTTTTATTGAATCTTTGTCTCAGGAACAAGACAAGCTCATCAGTATGGGAAAAATCAAGGGTTCCAAGGCACATGCTCTTGTTGTGCATGATGGAAATCATAACCCAAAACATAGATCTTAATACAAAGACACAGGAAAGGCACATGGAAATCCAAAGAAGGAATGGAACACCAAACCCTTCAATGATTCCTCTGGATCCAAAGGTGAGAATGGGAAGAAATGGGAGAAATTGACATACCGTCAGAAAGGATTCCATCCAGAATCCTCATGCATGAAGAAGTAGGTATATCAAATGGCCCAGATACTTCACAAGCATAACCTTGGGTATCAAATTCCAGAGGGTGCCAAGAAGAAGCCTAAAGATCATGCTCCTGGGAAAGGTAACTCTAGCCATGCTTTTATTGCCATTAATTCATCTCCCTATGCATGGATTATATATTCAGGCACATCTAACCACATGCCATGCCACCATGGAAGCATTCTCTTCATTGGATGCATGCAAAGGTCCTCCTGTAATCACGGGGGATGATTCTCCTATTAATATCATTGGCAAGGCCAGAATTGAACCCAATCATGGTAGCTTTGAGGATGTGCTACATGTTCCAAAAAACTCAATGAATCTTCTCTCCGTCTATCAGATTACACATTTTGGAACCAAAAAGAGAGTTGAATTCGCTCCTAATGTTGTGAATATCTTCAACATACAATGAAACTCTAAAGTTGCCACTAGTGAGGTAAACCATAGATCTAGGCTTTACACCTTTTCCGAAATTCATTGAACCAAATTCTTCCCTATTACTTACACATGCTGATGATAGTAGTAGGTCATGGAACGAAAGATTTGGTCATCTTAATTTCAAATACATGCAGCACTGTCTACAAGCAGGGAATGGTCATTGGCTTGCCCAACATTCATTTTTCCAAAGGAGTTTGTCAAGGATGTGTTCTTGAAAAACGTCCTCAACATAAGTTTGAAAAAGGGAAGGCTCATAGGTCCTCCTCTCCCTTGGAGCTCATCCATAGTGATCTGATGGGACCCTTTCCTCATTTGTCCATCAACAAGGAGAGGTATGTGCTTACATTTATTGGTGATTTCTCATGATATAGTTGGGTGTATTTTCTCAGGAAGAAATCCGAAGTTTTTAAGCATCTCAAAGACTTCAAAGATTAAAATACTCTGCACAGACAATGGGGGGGAGTATGTGAAAAAGAATGTTCAACATCTTTGTTTAGAGGCAGGTATACAGTTGCAACATACAATAGCAGACATTCCACAGCAGAATGGAGTGGTTGAGCGAAAGATCAAATCCCTCAAAGAGATGGGCTCTTGCATGTTGCATGCAATGTCTCTTCCTTCTAAACTATGGGTTTAGGAACTTAACTATGCTAACTACATAAAAAAATAATCTCCTCATAGATATGTCAAGGACATGACCCATTTTGAGGCATGGAGCGATTGCAAACCGGAAGTCACCCACTTCTGAATATTTGGATCGCGTGCATGGGCCCGCATACCCTCTGAAAAGAGGAAAGCATTAGATCCTCAGAGCACTGCATGCATCTTCATGGGATATCCCGATGATGTGAAGGGTTACAGGCTGATTGATCCCTCAATAGAACAACTCTTTATTGAGCGAAGTGTCTAGTTTGAGGAAATCCCCTTGCATGCACCATTGAAGTCACATGTAGAGACATGTGTTTCTCTACTTGCACCAAACATCCATGATGATGACTCCACTCATTCAGATCATGATTAAGATTTGAGTTATGAATCTGACATAGAACATGAGCATGAATACGTTGATCCACATCCTTTCTCCCTTGAGAGAAAAAGGAGCTTAAGAGAGATATATACACAGACAACCCCATAGGATGCAGGTGACCTTGTGGAGGATCCAGTGGATCCGAGGACGCAGTCCCAATTTGAGGAGCCTTCTCATGCACTCACAACTATTGAACCAGTGATTCCCATGCATTGTTACATGGTTCTATCTTCAGACCCGTAGGCCTATGTAGAGGATGCAGGGAATCCCCTCTTGGAAGATGCTATGCATGATTAGTACAAATCTCTCCTCGAGAACAAGACTTGGGATCTGGTGCCACTTTGTTCAGATAGGAATCTTGTTAGATGCAAATGGGTCTACAGGACCAAGAAGGCAGCATACGAATAAATAAACAGATACAAAGCTAGACTAGTTTCCAAATGTTTTTAGTAGGTTCATGGGTTAGACTATGATGAGACCTTTTCTCCAGTAGAAAAAGATGGATTCCATTTGATTGGCACTTGCCATTGCTGCAGCCAAGAGGTGGGAATTCCATTAGATGGATGTGAATAATGCATTTCTTCACTGTGATTGACGAGATCTACATGGAGCAAGAACAAGGCTTCATACAAGATTCATCCTTCATTTGCAAACTGAAGAAGTTTCACTATGACCTTAAGCAAGCCCCGAGAGCATGGTATGCCAAGATGGACTCCCTATTGTCCCAAAATTTTGTATGGTGTAAGTCATATCCGAATGTATACATGCTTAGGACAACTTTCTCACTTCTACTACTAGTTTAATTTGTGGATGATTTGTTGATCACTAGCAGCTTGACTTCAGGACTTGCTGCAATCAAGAGGATTCTGCTTTACAGCTTTTGATGACGGACATGGGTCCATTACATTTCTTCCTTAGTCTTGAAATCATCCACGATGCCTTAGGCATCAAACTATATTAGGCCAAGTATGCTCAAGATCTCCTAGAGAGAATCCATATGGCAGATTGCAAGTCCGCACGGTCTCCTTTCCCATCTGGGGTTAAACTTGAGGATGGCGGGGACACTCCATTGGTTGACAACACTCTATACAGACAACTAGTTGGGAGCTTGATGTATCTTCCACACTCTAGACCAGACCTCTCATATGCAGTTGGGGTAGTCTCTCAGTTCATGCAGGAGCCACATCATTGGAAGGCTTCCAAGCAGATCCTTCGATACGCACAGGGCACCATCACCTTTGGGATTCACTATACAGTAAATTCTGCATTGGATCTCATAGGATTCATTGATTCTAACTGGGCTGGAAATAACATTGATTGCAAGTCCACATCTGGGTACTCACTCAGTCTAGGTTTAGGGCCCATTTTTTGGTCAAGCAAGAAGTAGGTTGCTATTTCTCTATCTTCATCTGAGGCCGAATACCGAGGGGTAGTCCACATAACCGTTCAGGCTTTGTGTCTACAACATTTTCTCACTGAGTTGGGAATCTAGTTCCACCGGCTTACTGTCATTTGGTGTGACAACCAGAGCACTCTAAAGTTCTGCAGAGATCCCGTGCAGAGGCAACGAACGAAGCACATAGAGATCCACATGCACCACATCAAAGATTTAGTACACGAGCAGATCATCGACTTGTAGTTCTATCCTTCAGCTAAACAGTCTGTCGACATCGTCACCAAGACCTTCACTACATAGAAGTTCCACTTTTTACACGATTTCCTTGGAGTGAAGGACACAGTTTCCTAGCAACCGTCTTTTTCTTCTTTTGGTACATTGTATCTTGAGGGGCGGGGGGGGGGGTTCCCATGAGGTTTTCCCTCTTTCCTTATTTTACTTCAGTGTTCGTTAGTTGCATTGTTTTTGGGTGACCTATTATGGCCTTAGTTGCTGGGGACCTTTCTTTATTACCCCATAGTAGCGTTTTGGGGGGGTTTTGGAGAGCCATGCAGGCTCAGTTACCTCTGTAACTAATAGCCTTGGTGTCAGTTCACTCCATAACTTACAGCATGCATACGATCTCTTTAGACCACCACTATGGCATGTTTCCTATTTTTTGCTAATCAGGATAGCTATTATGTATTGTAATCTTTCTCACATATCAGATCATAATTATTCATTCCTTCTCTCTATTTTTCATTATTTTTATGTTTTGTAAGTTGCGTGTTCTCTCTTGCTAGCTAGATCTTTCTGTGCAGGTGTTCAACACTCATGTACATAGCCATCAATTTTCACGCTAAAGTGCACTTCAAACAACGATGTAAAAAAATGTGTTAGTGTTAAGTATTTTGGAGTACAACTCCTTCAACTTTGTATTTACCTAAGAGGACAAGGAGGAAGGTTGTATGGTTGTTGGCGATGTGCCATGGAGGTGAGCAATGATTTCTGAGGAATCCAAGGCTTCTCTTTTTAATTACAATATATCAATTCATTCATTCAAAATGACTAGCTCATCACGCTTTTAGAATGGAAGACTAAACTTCCACTTATGTGATTACTAAGAAAATGAAACAATTTTAGATTTTATTAGAAAACCATAAAAGTAAACTTCTATTAAGAAAATGAATCAATATTACTTGTGATTATAAAGAAAATGAAACAATTTTAGATTTTACTAGAAAACCATAAAATTAGTTCTAATCATAAAATTGTATTGTATAAATTAAATATTTTAATTTTATATTTTTAATTATAAATATTAAATAAAATTAAATATTTTATTTTTTATAAATTTATTTTAATTTTATATATTTTAATTATAAATATTAAATAAATTAAATATTTTATTCTTTATAAATCTATTTTAATTTTATATGTTTCATTATAAACTTAAAATAAATCTATCTCAATGCCCATTCTAAATTCACATAAAACTCCACTTAAGATGGGATGGGTTCACAACCCTAAATGAACAATAGAGAGAAAGACTTGAGCGAGATTACCATCCCACATACTCTTTCGAGGCTCATAAAAACACTATTTAAAGTCCTTTTCAAAAAAGTTATCAGATGGATATGCCCCGAGTTATCTTCACTTCACTGGGTAGATCTGAATTTTTATTCACATAAAACATTTAATTAAAATACACTCGCTTTTGAGAAAAATGTTAATATTATAATGTAGACAGGTTTATGAATATGTTTCCTTTATTTCCACATTTATCTTTAGTATATTCCATTCATCATGCCAACAGCCTTCTTCGGCCTTCTTCGGAACAAAATTTATAATTTTAACACAGCTTTTAATGTGTAAGTAAAAACTTCATTAGTATTTTTCTATTTTTACGATGAAGTTGATATTTTTTTAATGTCCAAGTCCAAATCTCATTATTATTTTTCTATGTTTACAATGTTTAAGTCTCTCTGGCATGGTCGTGTACTCAAACATTTTTTTTCACGTAAAGGAAAAAACAGTCCCTTGCTATTTCTATTAGAAATCAAAAGTGACTTATCCATACAATGGTTTCAGTATACTTCCAATATCTTCAAATAGTCGTGTACTCAAACATGAGCGTGTACTGTGATTTAAAAAAACAAAATTATAACGACGACCCTTGATCTTCCGAGGTTGTCACAAGCAATTTACAAGCAACGGTTGATATTTTCACTTTCTTCCCAATCACGTTTAATGTAAGTTGTTAGGTATAGTTATGAACATTCAATGTTTGACTAGTTTTGTTCAATATTTAGCTTTTTAGTAGGTAATATGGAGTACTATCTATTAAAGATACTTGGTTGATATATTTACTATTTATTTAGCTTTTTAGTATTAAAGATGGTTAGTTGATATATTTACTATTTATTTAGCTTTTTAGTATCTAATATGGAGTAGTATTAAAGATGGTTGGTCGATATATTTACAAATTATATTAAAGACACGGTTGATATATTTACAAATTATATTAAAGACACGGTTGGTATATGTAGATGGATCACATGATTAAAGACCATTTAGTATCTAATATGGAGTAGTATTAAAGATGGTTGGTCGATATATTTACAAATTATATTAAAGACACGGTTGATATATTTACAAATTATATTAAAGACACGGTTGGTATATGTAGATGGATCACATGATTAAAGACCAATGTGTATAGTTATTTATATAATTATATTAAAACACATTATTAGTTATTCATATAATTATATTAAAAGTGACGGGTATAACATATACAACTAATATTGTGTTGTTTGAATATTTCTTGCTTTTCTAGGACCTAGGACTTAATGTGTAGATATTGGCACATTTTATATCTATAAAGAGATTCATAAATTTGTGAAGAGATTTATAAAGGAGAAAACAATAAGAATTTTATGGCTAAAAGAGGTTTAAATAACTTTCAGTTGACTTCATTGCCTTAATACAAAGTAGGAATGGGGCATCAAACTATCAAGCGTCGAGAGGGATCAAATCTTTGGAGGTGCAAATCTCTTCTTAAGTATTGCACTAAACTATGAGATTTAGTGTGATTCAGACCAAAAGACACATCTTTTTATTTAAGGTCCACAAATAATATTTTTATTATTAATATTTAATACTTTTTATGCCCAACATATAATATTTTTTATTAATTTTTATTTTGTTAGGAAAGAACATTATGACATCTCCCTCATACATGGTTTTAAAACCTTGTACAAGGTCCTCCTAAAACCATGGGTTTTTAGGAGGCCTTGCACATGGTCTTAAAACCATTTACAACGACCTCCTAAACCATGTACAATAAAACCATGGGTTGTTTAGGAGGCCTTGCACATGGTTTTAAAATCATTTGCAAGGCCCTCAAGGCCCTCTCTGCGCAACTAGTAGAGTTGATTAAATGTGTTTATATAATTTTATGAAGAATATTACTATTGGAGAAAGCACTCATATTCTTATGTTTATTAATAGACATACCAACTTTTCATGGATACTATTCTTTTATTATTAATAATAATATTGTTATTGAAGAAAATTTTAATGATATGCTTAGGTAATGTTAATACATTATAATATTGGAATGAAATATATTTGAGAAATATTTTTATTTATGTAAGAATTTCAAAGTTAACAATTTATATTTGTAATTTAGATGATGTCTCAACTTATAATATATTTATATTTTTTGTATTGCTTTGAAACATTTTTAATATAATAGTTATATGTGTTTTATTGGTGAACTTAACATTTTATATCACTTACTTGTTAGTGTTGGTGTTTTCCATTGCAGCTTGTGAGTTGTAATTTCAGTAGGCATTCTTATCTATCAACCCTTTTTTAGTTATCGTTGGGCATCTTCCATTACTATAAAGTGAAGACATTCTCATGCAATATCAATATTATATCAAGATCAATAAAGTTCATTTATTGTATTATTATGAGGCTCATTCATAATCTTGATTGATCTCAGATTTCTACATGGTATCTAAGCAAGTGTTTCCTTCCCCTCTATATTTTACTGGCGGGGATCACATAGATCTGTAGGCATACATATCCTTGTCTCTCCAAGGTAAAATCAAAGGAGTATTGTTTCTCCCTCTATATAGGGTCTTGACCTTTAGTCTTATCTCCCTTTTTGTAGTGTTGTTTCTCCTTGTTGCACTCCCGGGGAGATGAATATTCATTTATCTCCTTAGGACAAAGCCTTGGATGTGTGATCTTGAAAAACAAAAGGCCCTTGTTTCTTTCATTACACATCAAGTGGACGACAAGAATCCCAATCTATATCTACATTTCGAGGATGTCGTTATGTGATCCCATGTTTTCTTAGTGTGGGAATGGTTGTCTTGCTCCTACAAATCCCATTTTCGTAGGACAAAGTTTCAGATCTGCAAGTTCTATTAATATTGATATAAAACTAGTAGAGTTGATTAGAGGTTGTTGACATAGTTTTATGAAGAATATTATTAAAGGAGAAAATGTTATTATTGTCTATGTTATCAATGGACATACCAGATCAAGAATACTACTCTTTTACTATTACTATTACTATTATTATTGAAATATATTTTAATGATATGTTTACATGTTATTGGTGCATTATAATAGTCGAATGAAATATATAATAGAACATTGTTATTTATGTAATAAGTTCAAAGGTAACAATTTATATTTGTAATTTAGATAATGTCTCAACTTATAATGTAGTTATGTTTTGGTAGTGTTTGAAACATTTTTAATATAATAGTTTTATTTGTTTTATTAGCGAACTTAACATTTTACATCAATGACTTGTTAGTGTTGGTTCTTTCCAATGCAACTAGTCTCTGTGAATGATAAGCTCACATAGGCATTCTTATTTTCCCAATTGTTTTTAACTATTGTTGGACCTCTTCCATCGCTATAAATGGAAGAACTTCTCATGTAAAACCAATATTATATTAAGATCAATAGAGTTCCTAAATTATGTATTATTATGAGTCTCATTCACGATATCAATTGATCCCATATTTTTACATGGTATTAGAGCATGCATTTCCTTCCCTACTCTAGTCTACTTGTTGGAATCATATAGATATCCATTCATATGGATCCTCGTCTCTCCAAGTAATAATGATAAGGGTATTGTTTCTCCCTCTATACAGGGTCTTGAACTTTAGTCTTATCTCCCTTTCAATATCATTGTTCCTCCTCATTGGCCTCCTGGGAGGATAAATCTTCCTTTATCTCCTCAAGACGAAGACTTGGATGTGCAATCTTAATAAACAAAAAGGCCATTTCTTGTTTCTCGACATAGCAAGTGGACGACATTAATCCCAATCTGTATCGACATTACGAGGATGTGGTTATGTGCTCCTATGTTTTCTTAGTGTGGGAATGGTTGTCTTGATTAAATGTAGATCATATTTTGGCAGGACTGTTATCCCTCAAATCGCCACTTCTCCGTCTGAGTGACGGTACTAATTTTTTTGTCACATAAAAGGACAAATGGATTGAAGAGCCACTTTGCTATAGATGATCATGGTCTTAATCACTCATTGTTTGCTCTGACTTTGTCTCATTTTGTCATGAGATTAAGGTATACACATGTGTG